>OY282503.1:5192519-5792519 GCA_958295605.1 Ajuga chamaepitys
TGTTAATAAAATGGGGATAATGATTAACTTATTTATTATGTACCAATCACCATAAATGAGAATGAGTCTTAATTCATTCTCATTCCTTACCCCCTAAACCCCCTAACTAAGCGGGCCCTAAATTGAGCCGCTCGTGAATTATTCAGATATCAATTTAGTAAAAGCTCGTTCAGATAACAAACCAAATTTAACATTGATAATATTCGATTCATTAACTCAAAAATAAGTTTGTTAGCCTGTATGTGAGCTAATTCTTAAAATTAAACTAATGTATTTTGACGCTTATTATATGTTTTTTGTTAAATATACTTATAATAAAATAGAATTATATTATTAATATTATTTATTTTTATATAATTAAATAATCTTGGTAAGCATATTATAATTTTGAGAATTTTATATTTATTTGTAATTAAATTAATTAAATATGAGTAACAAATTTGTAACATATATTTACTAAACATATTTGGGTTCTTGGGCTCACACTTGTGAGCCATTAATATATTCGATAAATTAAGTTTAACTTTGTTATATGGTTAACGAGTTGAACTCAAACTTTTAGATATTTAGTTCGTCTTGATTTGACAACATCCCTACTCTTGGTTTCTCTAATTAACGATATTTGGATTCTAATTAACATACTTGGTGTCTGCTATTACTACTCAAATTGGATAATGAACAGAAAGTATGCTCCGATTTAAGCATTCGTTATGTTGAGTTATAAAAAGAAAAAGAAAAAAAGTATTAGCTGTAAAATCAAAAGTTTTTCTAATGTACATGGGAAATTTTAAAGTAAGGGCATAAACGTCATAGTATAATCTTTAGTCTTTACAGAGTAAGCTATTTGTATCATCGAGACGAATTGGGATTTTATCATGAGTTAGTTCAAATTAAATATAGAAAATATTTAAAATATAAAATTATTGTATTTAACATAAATTGTTGATTTCGAATTGATTTAGGTGTTGGATTAGAGGAGGAGGCAAAGCATATTCTTAGAGGAAAACACAATGTTGCAATTAATTGTTGATTTTGTTGTACTTATTTATGCTTGCTTTGTCATAGTTATTAGGAATATAAATTTTATAATATGTTAATATTTTTTATTTAGAGGTGAAGTATATGTTCTTTCTTGTTATCAAGGTCTGATTACCATGGTTGGTCTGCTTTTGAGTTAGGTCATCCATCTAATTTTTTTTTTTTTTTTTAATATTTTTTCTCCTAATAAACAAAAAAAAAAGAAGCCTTCACCTTCTTCCCCAAGGTGACTCAAATTCAAGACCCAAATATCTAAATAGTGGATGCTCTCACGCACTTGAACTATTCAACTTCATTTAATCCATCTACGTTTTTATAATACGCTCCCGCCCCTTTCATAAAAAAAGAGTATTGAGGTATATTATACGTCCTTTTGAAGTGTTGGTATAAGATATGAAGGACACCAATTTAACATTTGATTTTCATATTGTAAAATCTTTTTAAGCTATATAATTTTTCAATATTATTCTTGGATTACTATTTTTGTTGTTTAATATTGTTAATGAAAAAATCATGATTCGTTTAATGCTCATGTTTTTTTTGTTTGTTTGTTTGTTTTAAATTGTCTACTTTGTCTAACCTTTTTTTGTCATTCTATTCAAGATGTTGAAGATTGATATATTCTAAAGGTGTATGGGCATAAAATATTTTTTATATAAATTTCAAATCATAGAGTGTCGACTAGGGATGCAAACGAATCGAATCGAAGCGAATATTAAAAGATTCGATTCGAATTCGTGAAATTTGGCTTCGATTCGAATTCGATTCGATTTTTTTTTCGAATTTATTCGATTCATGATTCGTAATTCAAAATTTTCAATAAAAACTGTTGTTATTTAGAAAATATTTGATTCGAATTCAATTGGAAATCAAATTTCGAAAATTAAAAACCCTATGTTTACTAAGAGAATTTGTATATATATTTAATATTAAATATATTTTTATTTATTACAATTATATTATATATTTAATATATTATTTATATATATATCGAATCGAATCATCGAACTTGACGAATCGAATACATATATATTCGAATTTTATTCGAAATATAAACGAATATAAAAAATGATTTGAATTCGATTCGAATTCGAATTTTACCGAATCGAATCATCCTAAATGAATTCGAATCACGAATCGAATTAGTATAATTTGATTTGACTTGCATCCCTAGTGTCGACATAAGATTCGAGGGACACCAATGGATTTTTGAATATGATAATTGTTCTTTCAAATTTTTTTTTATTCATATTGTACAAGGTATTTTTAACCATGATAAGTTGTTTCATTATTACTTTTGGAATACTGTGTTTAGTTTTGTTATTTATTAGTTTGATCACTTAATTGCAATTGTTTTGCAAATGTAATATATATTGATATCATGTGTTACATAAATATAGAATGATACTCGTATAGAACCCGTATAACACACGGGTTTGTAAAAGAGAACTAAAAATTCAATTTGTTAATTAAACTAAATAAATAATTGATAATATAAATTTCTTATAGGTTAATAGTTGAATTAAATTTTCTATTAAGTGATATCTCATTTAGTGATTAGATATAATATTTTATTTTATTTTTTCTTTTTTTTTCAATTTTTTTTTTCTCATTATCATTACCCGAAATTAAAGTCTTATTTAAGTTTAGAGCTTGAAAGTTGGAGTATTGAGGTGCGGCTTAGTGGGTAGTTTTGTTCTAGTCATGTAATTATTTTTTTAATTTATAAAATAATTAATAACATAAAAGATACATGTCAGTCTAAAAATGCTCTAATCTTGTCATGTCACATAGTGGACTTTTTTTAGTATGTTAAAGATTAAAGATAAAGAATGCTCATAAATCAATAACTAATGCCACAAGTCAAATTACATTATTTGGAATCTTCTATTTATTTAATTATTTGGTACTTAATATTTCCATAATGTTTGATTGCAATTAAGTGGCTGATGAAATATATATTAGTATCATTGTATAATGATCATATTTATATTAAATATTACACTTAACATATTATATTAATAATTCTCTATTTTTTATGTTGATAATTATAATCAGATTCGATTCAAATTGGATATAATTTTAAATTTTCCTCACTACCGATTAATTATATGATTTATATTTGTAACTACTATATAAAATGATTTTTTCCTTCTTTTTTAATAGTTCTTGTTAATAATTGTAATTCTTGAAAACTTACATTATGCAAGTAACTTATCAATTAATATATTATAACTAACTACATTTTGTAGTTATATATATATATATATATATATATATATATATATATATATATATATATATTTGTTAAAAACCGTATGTATGCAATTAATATTTGAACAAAATTCTATTAATGATTAAAGCTATATTTTTTTTATTAAGGGTTAAGAACAAATACTGTATAAATGAAGAATTAAAGTTATATAAATTTACTTTTACATAATTTATTAATATATGTAATTTCCGAAACTATTCGAAGACAAATAAATATATTCTACTAATTAAAAGAAACGCATTTGAATGATATATTTGTAGTTATATTTATGTTAATTATTTTCATATGATTAGTTCATTTCTACTGTTGAGAAAAGACGAACAATACAAATATAAAGAACGATAAACGAGAACCATGGACAAAGTCAAAACGAAGACACCAAATTTAACGTGGTTCACTAACACCTTGTTAGCTACGTCCACGGTCAAACGAGAGGAACCAATCAATATCAACAGAGTGCTTACAAAATAGGATAAAGACAAACTTGACCCTAGGTCAACTATCCAACTCTTCATCCTAACAAACGGAGACAAACTCGAGTATCAATCAATTGATACTCGACCAAAACCAAATTCTCCACACTCTATGACCAAACGACTCTAAACCCGAAAATAGAGTCCCAAATCAAAAGACAACCCCTCTCTTGTCTCTCAACTCAAATTCAATTGACTGACCAACATGGCCAATCCAAAACAATTGACTGACCAACATGGTCAATCCAAAACAATTGACTGACCAATATGGCCAATACAAATTCCAAAGTCAATAGGCCTATTTATAAGCCCCAAAACCTAATCCTAGACACAAAAGGAATCCAATTGGGCCTAATCCGCGTAGGCCCAAAAAACTGCTCGCCTAACTGATCTCGGCCGAGATACAAAGCTGTCTAGGCCGAGATGCTCTTCTAGCAGCAATTTCGCCAAACGCTGACTCGTCGTCTCGGCCGAGATATCTCGTACGTCTCGGCCGAGATCTCTCGTACGTCTCGGCCGAGATCTCTCGTACGTCTCGGCCGAGACGTCTTTCCAGCGCGAATCTTCCAACACGACCCAATTCCAATGACGTCCAAATCCAAGCCTCCACCTTGATGCGAACGTCGATTCAAACCAAACCAGATTCAAGGCACAAATTCCTTACATCTACTTTAAATATAAATATTCTAACCTGTTTAATTTAAACAATTGTTATTTTTAGAATATTTGACCCAAATATATACAATCTATATTAGGACATGATTATCATTATATGATATAGTTATTATAAATCAACTTTATTATATGACAAAATATTGTTTTGACTTCACATTATTTTTTAATAATAATTCTTTTAACATAGTTATCACTAATAATTACATTTTTGGTCTTTCTTTTGTAATTTTATTTTATTTGAAATCAGCAAAACAACATTCTTATTTATTTAATAAGTAACACATTTCGAAATCTTATCAAATCATTGATTTTCAGTTTGTTAATTATTTTATTTAAATACCATGTAAGTTCCAATCCATAAACATCCTTTTGAACACATAATCTTCATATATATCTATATCTATATATATATATATATATAGATATATAAATTTCTTCCAAAAAAAAAATTAAAACAAAATAACTCTCTCACTATCTCTCTCTCTCCCTCTTACCTTCGTTATAAAAAAATATTTTTTATTATTTCATATTATTTGTGTTCAAACTTTAGACAAATCAATGGTCGGACGAGGATCGGCGGGTGCGCACAGAGATAAAAGATGTGTTTTAATTGTAATTTCTTTTTTGTATTTTTACAATTTAGGTTAAAATTTTAACAAAGTATTGTAGTTCTGTACGTTATTTGATCTTTGTAAAAATATTTAGAACTATTTTTAAGAATCTAATTTTTAGTTATGATTATTTACGTACATGTCTTTTGTGTAATTTTAGGTTTTTTTTTTTTTTTAATTTGATGATATGTTTTTTTCTTTGATACGGGATTTATGATTTTGTTTATTACTAAGTTTGTTTTATTTTTTTAATTGCAGATTTATTGAATTATCAATATTTTTGCACTGTTTTCACCTATAGTTCTTGCTACTACAAGCTGGTATGTGGAGTTATTAACATAAACTTTGATTATACATTTTAACTATGGATGATGAATTGTTTTATTGTTAATTCAATATATTTTAATTTTTGAAGGAGTTACTACTAGATTTGTGGAGACTTTGCCTAAAAATTTAAACAAGAAATGAACTGTCGAAACAAATAAAAATATCAAGTGGGATGTGGAAATGAGATTGGATGCAGATGACAATACTTATTTGAGTAAAGGTTGAAGACAGTTTGTAAACGAGAATGCATTGAAAGATGGTTATTACGTATTTATTAAATATGACTCTTCCTCATCTAGACTATATGTTGATATACATGATAATGATTGATGTGTGGTAGATGTTTCAGAAAAAATAAGGTCATTCTACATGATTTTTCATCAACATGAAGTTCTTGGACATGGGTAATAGAAAGAATATTAACAATATGTAATCCAATATTGATTTTAACAAAGTTCTTCTTGAATTTTTTAAATTTTTTTTCTCCTAATCTAAGAAAGAAAGAAAAACCCTCCCCCCACGGTGACTCGAACCCAGGACCAAAGGCCTAGGTAGTAGATGCTCTGCCACTTGAGCTATCCTACTTTGTTGGCTATATTTATTTTTTATTTGGATTTTTTTTTTTAATCTGTGTTGATGCCAAAGAAAATTACAGAACGTTTGGAGGTTAACTTTCAAATTGCTTTGCACTGGAAAAAATAGATAGAAACATTTGGTTGGTTTTGATTGAGAACATTGATTCACTTTTGGATGACAAAAGTTTGCAAATGCAAATGAATTGGTTGATGGTGATGTTGTTCTCTTCATGTATGAGGGTGTAACTAATTTTTTTGTGATTGTGTTTTTTGGGTCATCCAAATTATTGTGTGAAAGATACGCACCAAGTCAAATTGCAATTTTGTCCCATCTTCAAGAACACCTAACTTCGACATGTATTAGTAACGAACTGTATGTTTTTCAAATTTTTAATATGCTTCACAGATCGTTGATTTTTTTGGTTACCTAATATTTGTAGACACCAATATACAAGATGTTGATCAAGAAAATCATGATAGTATTTGTTTGGACGATGTTGAAGATGGTGATAAGTCACAGTGGATTAAAAATCAAATTGTAAAGTCTGTTTAAATAGTAAAACAGAAAAAAATCTACTGGATAATGGATTAGAAGATTTCAGTCAACAATATGGGCCCAAGGTTGTGGCTACTTGCACTTTCAGAGTCATAGATGAAGACAAACTTTTCGATTTATGTATTTTTTTTTTGGAAGTCGAATTTTTTATTCCACTGGAATATACTCCCTCCATCCCGAGATAATTTGCACACCCCTCCCGGCACGTGAAATGAGAAAGAACTGCTTTTTGCTTTTTAATTGATTTTTTCAAATGTGGAGATTTTAAGGGTGGAGATTGTAAGAGAAATTTCCTTTTTAATGGTGTGCAAATTATCTCGGGACACCCCGAAAAGGAAAGTATGCAAATTATCTCGGGATTGAGGGAGTATTTCTTATAATGAACTATTTGAACGTGTTTGAAATTTATAAATTTTTAATGATACTTGATTAGTTTCGCTTCACTAATCTATCACCAGTTCCAAAATTTTTTTTTGCAAATAATTTGGTATCTTATTGTGCTCTAAATTCAATCAGTTTTTCAACATTGATATCGGATTAATATATTTTTTTCCTACATTCGAATATATCTTGCATTTAAACTTAAAGTTATATTACATACTTGCATTTTTTTTATAAATTACTACACTTAATGTTTGAAATTAATAATTATACTTATCATTTTAAATAAATCAAGAAAAATGTTCAATTTGCTAAATTATGGTTTTCTATACACTTGATTCTTGCATTTTTTTATATTAATTTGATGAAGTCTAAAAGATTATTTGGGATGAAGCTCCCATAATTCATAGACATTGCACTGAAGTTTTGGATGAAACCCTGAAAGATGTCATGCAAATAAGTGGATCGCATAATTCTGATATACCTTTTGGGGGCAAGACAGTTGTTCTCGGAGGAGATTTTAGGTAGATTCTTCCTGTTATACTAAAGGGTTCAAGACAGGATGTGATCCACGCTACTATAAATTCATCTTATTTCTGGGATGATTGCAAAGTATTGCGGCTCACGAAGAACATGAAGATACAAAAATGTGTCTCAAGTTTTCACACCGTGTAGAATTGGAAGAATTCTCCAAGTGGTTGGAGGTTATTGGTGATGGGACACTTGGTTAAGTAAATGATTGGGGTGCTCAAATACGGATTCATGATGATATACTTTTGCAAAAAGGTGAAGATCTAATTAAAACAATTGTTGAAAGCACTTATTCTAACTTTAAAAACATCATGGACGATCCATCTTTTGAAAAGTAGAATCGTTTTTTTATCCAACCCTCAATGTTGTTGATTCAATAAATGAACACTTTATCGATATCAATGCAAATAAATTGAAGACATATTTAAGTTTTGATAGTGCTTGCAAGTCTGATTCGAATGTTGATGTGTTGGTTGATGTTCACGCTCCTAAATTCTTTGAAGTGCTCTGAAGTCCCTAATCATGAGTTGAAGCAGAAAGTTGGAACCTCGGTAATGTTGCTTCGAAACATTAATCATTCCAAGGGTTTGTACAATGTACAATGTTGCTAGTAACTAGGCTGGGGAAACATGTTCTTGAAGGAAAAAATTTAACTGAAACTAATTCTGGTGATTTAGTACTTATTCCCAAACTATCATCGACCCCGTTGGACCCGAGGTTGCCATTCAAGTTCCAACGACGACAATTCCCAATTAGTGTGTCTTACGCAATGTCAATTAACAAAAGACATGACCAATCATTGTCACATGTTGGACTCTTTCTGAAAAAATCTGTGTTCAGTCATGGACAACTGTACGAAGCAATGTCGAGAGTAACGAACCACGGAGGTCTGAAAATAATTGTGTGCTCCGATGAAGACAATATTGATCAAAATTCAACCAAGAACGTTGTATACCAAAGAAGTGTTTCAAAATTTGTAATTTTTTACTTTTTTTGTAAATATTTTTTATTGTTCAATAAAATAAATATATAATTATTTTTATTATGACTACAATTGATATGATTAAAAATTCAATATTATATTTTAAAATAATAATAATTAAACTCACCAAACTCACCATTCATGCATTTTGCACGAGTAAAGAACTAAAAAAAATATACAACTCGTCATGATTGAACACTGTCGTTCTAGAAACACGGCAATATGACATGTCCAGTCTTATTTATGGGTGATTCTGCTGTACCCCAGTGGTACCGGTGCCACTGTGAGATAAAAATGACATTATTATTGATTTAGTGGGTCCCTCATATTTAAATAAATGTTGATTCTTCTCTTAGTGGTACCGGTACCACAGTGGTACCGAAGTAAGACTCCTTATTTATAGTCATAGCACAATAAATAATCAAGATATATTGTCTTCTTTGAAATTTTAAGAGTAAATGTTCAAATTAAATTGTCACCTTATGAGAAATTTCAAATATGAAATTAAATGTTTTTCTCCACCCATACAACTAATTGATTTATCAAACTCAATGCAATAGTTCATGTTTCTAGTAATGGTTAGCATCGCCTTTTACTTTCGCATTGTGAACCCCAAATAATATATTTAAGTATAAACATTAATATATCTTTATTATGATATATTTATTTAGAATATATAATATTTTTAAATATAATTACTAATATATTTTTATCCATGATCCGAATTGAACGAATCTAAAACATATGCAACTAGTGCATTAGAGATCTCCTTGAAGAAGCCCATGATCAGCTTCCAAGGAGTCATTCATCTAGACTTGAAATCCATCACGATCATCCAAGAACTTGGAAACATATTGATGCTTTTGAAGTTAAACAGGAAGATGGTAATATGCAAGAAATGCTTGGTTTCTCGAGAGATGTAGAAGTTAAAGCTGGAAAATTTTATCATTTGTTTGATGCTTCCCAACATAAATTATAAATCATTAATAACACATTAACACCTGAAGCTCTAGAAACTTGTCTAAAAAGGTTTTTGATATGACTAGTATCGCTATCGATATACGAAAATTTATTTAAAAAATAATTATTTAATTCAATTAAATATTTTATTATTTAATGTAAAAAATAAAATCATTATATTCTAACTAAATGAATATTTGAATAATTTTTTTCTTTTTCTACGATCACAATCTAAACTTTGCGTTTTTTCACTTTTGCAACCTTTGGTAGCAATTTTGGGAGAGAAAATAAACTATTAGAAAATAATAAAAATATTTAAAAACTACAATGTTTATTTTTAAATTCTATAGATTTATTTAAAATATCATAAACTTAACTGAAAATATGTAAATTATTTTAATAAAAAACCAATTTCCATAAAAAAAGATTGAATAATTTTGATATTATTTCAAATAATTTTAATTTTTTTGAAAGGATTTTATATTTTAAAAAAAAATAACTAAAAAAACACTTATGTCATGAAATTAGACTTTTCATAGATTTTTTGATATATCTTAAACGAAATTTTAGAGATTTTAAAATAATTTTTTAAGATAATTTTCAAATAGTTTAAATAAATTTTAGAGTTTAAAAGATAATTTTCAGAAATTTATAATAGTTTTATGATTTAAAAAAAATTAATAACATTTTATTTTTCTTGCTGAAAATTATTTGATTTTAACTTTTTTATTAAAAAAAAAACTTAGTTTTGTAATATAATTTCAACATGTCTAAGTTAATTTTCTGATATTTTAAATGAAGTTTAGAATTTAAATAATATCTTTTTAGATTTTTAAATAATTTTATGTTATTTAAATATTCTTTTATTTTTCGCACTTAAATTGCTAACAGAGGTCGCAAAAGTGAAAAAAAAAAAAAGAATTTTTTTTAGGTTGTGATTGAAATAAAAAACTGAAAAAACGCGCATACATCTTGCAAAATGATATAATCCCAAAATATGAGTAGTATAAATATCAATTTATCCCACGTGATACATGAATTTAATATAACTTACTATTTATAAATATATTATTTTATAAATTTACATTAAGATAAAATATTAAATGTAAAAAATAAATTATATATACTTTTAAGAATGAATATCTCTTAATATTGAAACCCATATATATTTAGTGTGTGTGTATCCACCTTAATTTATATGAACACCGCTATAGCTTAATTGAAAATGAATATTAGAACAAATACAAATATATAAATATGACACGACACACCAAAATATATCAAATAAAATTGTAACATAAGAAAATTAGTTTTTTCTTTTATTTTATTCATTTTTTGTAAAATATTTTAATGTATCCAAATAATTTTTCAAATTTTAACTATAACTATTTACCTTTATTTTAAAAAGAATCAAGTTTTAATATTTTACATGATGATTTAATATACTCAAATACTTTTTAGGTTTTAAATAAATCTTGATATTAATAAAATAAAATTCAATGATTATTCTGTAGTTGGACTAACAAAATAAAGAATATGAATTCTTCAATGTATCTTAATAATATCATGTATACGTTGAAATTTATTTAAACAAATTTTACATTTTTACTATGAATATTAGATTTATTTAAAGATACAATTAATATATATATATATATTTTTTTTTTTTTATATGTCTGTATTTTTTGCTTAGGTTGCAAAATATGAAAAAATTCGACAAAATATTGTTTATATTGAGAACTCTGAAAAAGTTATAAAGCTCAAGCATGTTAATTTTATTTTTAAATAAAAATATAGATCGTAGCACATGTAAAATCTCATAGTTTAGATTGCAAAGTGTAATTATTATTTATAAGAAATAATATTAATAAATACAAAATATGAATATGTAGTAAAAAATAATTTCAAGATTTATTATTATATATAAATATATGTGAAAGTCGTAGTCCCATGATTAATTATAACAAATTAATATTTGTAAATACAATAATTTAATTAGTCAATCATTAAATTAGACATTAACTTTTACTTTTAATTTAATATAGTATATATTCATTTATTAAGGAAGGTGATACTTAATATTGTATTAATTTGAAGAAAAAAATATAATTAGTGCCTTAGAAGAAATTAAGAATGCATTAAAGACATATTTTCGACGGGAAATAGAAAATTACAGAAAAACTTCTCATTATATATATATGTATGGGTCCTTTTATAGTACAACTATTGAATTGATACAATTATTATCTAACCAATGGATTCACTTGCTTTTAATATTAACCACTAGATGAACAATTTATTTTAACTTGTTACCTATTAAACAAGTCACATGAATAAGTAGTTGAAAAAGGATAGTCAATTATATTATTAATATTAGTTCACTGTCCTAATAATATGTAGATGATGATGATAATAATAATAATAACAATAACACCATCGACAACAACACCAACAACAACAACAATAAACAAAAAAAGAAAAGGAAAAAAACTGATTTTCCACTAAATCTTTTAAACTCTTTTTTTTTTTTTTTTTTTTTTGGTTACGGGAAGTATTATATAAATCTTCATCAGCTATACATATATCTTTAATTTAATTTTCAGACTTCTTATTTAATTTGCGTAATTTAGCGAAAACAGCGGAACATCTACAAAATTTTCCTTTTCTTATTATTATAGTAATTCTTTTATTTTTTAAGTATTGAGAACGTGTCGGTTTATTGAATTAATAAGTGATATAAAAAAATCTGATAGAAACATAATTAATGAAAATATAAGTATTAACAAATGGTTAAGAATTCCTAACAACGAATAATTTATATGAAATTGCTATTTATTCACTATCAAAGAAAAAAAGAAAGGGAGATTGACCGCATTGTCGCGATACGGTAAAATTAATTAAACCTAGCTACCCTTCTAGCTCGTAGAAGTGGTAAGTAGGGTCAATTCCACAGAGAGCAGGAAGACTCTTAGTGTTTAAGTAAATCCTAATACTAGCAACATATATAAATATATAAATAATGGGGGGTTTGTAAATTGATGTATATTAACTAAGGAATCAAACAGAAATTAAGCAAAGTAATTATGAACTATTCTACTTATGAAATAACGAATCCCAGCCCTTAATCTTATCTCCCCCTAGTTATTACTACCCTGTGATAGATGCAATTATTAACCAATTTTAACCTTTAAAACTCCTACCCCAAGATTAGCAACAAGCTCTGCTAACCTCGTTAGCCCTTATGTTTAACTAACCAAAACAAGCTCTTTGGTTAGTCTATCCAGTTGAGTGACCTCAGAATAAGCGCTCTGGATCTCATTAACCGGACGCCTAGAGTACTAGGATAACGGGATAGACACGGTGTGGACCTCGTAAGCTCGGACCCATTCAGACCGAGCTATATACTACCCTAGCGATATCACTCGCTATTCGCTACTAAGTGGCTATAGGTTCGTAACAATTACGGATTACGATTATAACCTAGCGTTACTTATGCAATTATAATCCTAGGTGATCAATCTAGCATATAAACACACAAGCATTGAAGGATAAACAAATTGTATAACAACGTTTTAAGAAATCAACCGATTAATAATCACCGTAAATATCACAAAATAATAACAACTAGGGTTCGACTCGACTAAGGACTGAAATAACCTACTAGCCGCTCATGGCGGTGACAAAAGACATAATTCTAATGAAAAGCATAAAACTAAAATAAATTAGAAAGATGAAACCGAGAATGCCGAATCTTGATTGGTCGTCCCCTTCGAAGTGCTCCAAAATCCCAATTCCAACCCTCCCTTTGATGTCTAGAGCCTTAAGATATTTATAGGAGTACATATCTAGGATAAAGAGGGAAAAAAAACCTAATTGGAATAGGAAAATAAGTCAAAAACTCGTTTTTTAGCTTGTGGGCCAAGTAATGGGTCGACACTGCATTGCTTTTCCAATTTCAAAGCTATTTTTGAGGGTCTTCTGGTCATTTTTGGGTTTTTCCTCTTTCACGAAATGTTGTAGCTCTTTGAATCAGCTTTCCAACGCCACCAAATTTACCTCAATCGGAGTTGTAGATCTCAAGATATGGCCAAAATACTTGAGGTGTATCAAGCTGTCAGAAAATTCGGGAGGCCTTTGGCCGCGGCCGCGCAAGTAGGCCGCGGCCGCGGAGAGTTTCCAGCGCTTTTCAGCCCTTTCTAGGCCACTTTTGACGCGGCCGCGCATCTAGGTCGCGGCCGCGACTAGCCTTTTCGTACTTGGCTCGATTTTCTTCCGTTCTGGACTTTCCGGGACTCGTTTCTTCACCCATCCTTAGCCGAATGCAATTATTTGGCCTTAAATCACCTGAATATCTCTAAAACAAGTCCACAAACATCAAATAGCACAATAATAAGAATATAGGCCAATCACGATCGATTATGTATGCAAATATCACTAAACGGACACATAAATCGACCTAAAATGCAGGCATAAACGCGTGTATCAGAGATAATATATCACTAGTTGGTTGTCTCAGATAATCTATTGACATAATATTAGTGAAGATTCATTTTACTCAGATTACTGATTACCTTTTTCCTATTTTAAAGAAAAATGATGAATTCTATTATCATTATAAATCATTGTAATGCATGTCGTAATTTATTCTCACTTTTAAATTTTAAATGGCGTATTTTAAATATGCATATTTTACTACTCCCTTCGTTTACAAATAAATGTTATTTTAGAGAAAATCATTTAAAAAAAAAAAAAATGTCACTCTAACATTTGTTTGCCTAATCCTTCTAATATCGTCCTTAGCCAAATCTAAGGAAATCTCTATATAATTCTTATAATATTGTTATTCACTAAATTATATTATCTCTCAATTGGTAAATGAATCATCTTCCTTCTCTTATGGAGAGAAAAATGAAAGTTAAGATTATAAGCATAAATTTTCTAGGGGTATTGTTGTTCATTCCATAATCTATTAAATTTAACGTAAAAGTCTAAAATGACATTTATTTGTGAACGGTTTGAGTATGTCATAGTGCTATTTTGAATACAAAATTGTGTTTTTTCATTTTATTTTGTCCTACGCTCTTTTTTAATATGACCTTATTTCATTTTTGGAATTGATATGTGCAATTTAATTTAATATACTTGTTTACATGTGTATATTTTATACTATTTGACTTCTTTGCATCACGGTACTTGAGTATTTCTAATCGTTTTAAGGAGAAATATATTGCAAGTGAAAGAAAAAGAAAAATAGAACACATGCTTAAATGATAAATATAATAAGAATTCTTTTTTATATAAAAATGAAAACGAGAATAAGAAGGGTAGAAAACTAAACTAAAGTAGAAAAGAGGTTAATAACTTAATTGTTCAAACCAATAAGCTAAATGTACTACGAGAATGGGTAAAAAATCAACATAAACTGCAATAATTGGGAAATAATACAATAAACTTGGTACTACCTCCGTCCCGCTCTAACTTTCCTATTTTCCTTTTTGGTTTGTCTCAACTTAACTTTACAGCCCATAAATGACAAATTTCACTCACAATCTCCACCCCAAAAATCTTCACCCTCAATCTCCACCTTTTAAAAAGTCAAAGATTCCACAAAATCTGTTTTTTCTTAACCTCCGTACCCGATAAAATAAGAAAGTTAAGCCGCGGCGGAGGGAGTATTATCTTTTTAATTTAACAGAATAAAGGGGTAACTAAATTTATTATTGGGCATAAAAAAGAATATTTGATTGGACACAAAATTTATTTATCTACAGTCTCCACATCAAAGTCTTCTTCAGTAACAACATGAATGAAGTTGTCGTTGAGAACCGTTAATGAAGTTGTCGTTAAAACTCCTACCCCGAGATTAACAACAAGCTCTGGTAACCCCTTATGTTTAACTAACCAAAACAAGCTCTTTGTTTAGTCTATCCAGTTGAGTGACCTCAGAATAAGCTCTCTGGATCTCATTAACCGGACGCCTAAAGTATTAGGATAACGGGATAGACACGGTGTGGACCTCGTAAGCTCGGACCCATTCAGACCGAGCTGTATACTACCCTAGTGATACCACTCACTATTCGCTACTAATTGGCTATAGGTTCGCAACAATTACGGATTACGATTATAACCTAGCGTTACTTATGCAATTATAATCCTAGGTGATCAATGTAGCACATAAACACACAAGCATTGAAGAATAAACAAATAGCATAACAACGTTTTAAGGAATCAACCGATTAATAATCACTGTAAATATCACAAGATAGTAAAACTAGGGTTTGACTCGACTAAGGACTGAAATATCCTACTAGCCGCTCATGGCGGTGACAAAAGACAAATTATAATGGAAATACATAATTTAAATAAATAAGGACTAGAAAACCTGAATACGGTCGATCTTGCTTGCTCGTCCCCTTCGGAATCTCCCAATCTTGCTCTCTCGTAATGTCCAAGTCTCTTATTTCTGAGCATAAGGGTCCCCTTTTATAGAAGAAGTCAAATTGGGTTAATTTTGGGTTCTAAATCGGAAGCCTTGTGGCCCAAGGATTAATTAACCGCCTTATTGGGCCGCGAATGCGCAGATAGGTCGCGCCCGCGCCCGTTCCTCAGTCAACACAAGCCTCGGCCGCGCTAATGTGCCGCGGCCACGCCACTTCTCCAGAGGTTTTTTTTGTTTTCTCTTCATTGTGGCTGCGACCGCGCTAATGTGCCGCGGTCGTGGTACTCTGTTCTTGTTTTCTTGCGTTTTTTTCATCCTTTCGACATCCGGACTTCGTTCCTTCGTTGTACATCCAGCCGAGTATAAATACTTAGCCTTAAATCACCTATTTAGCTTAAAACAAAATCACAAACGTCAAACAGTCCAAAGACATTAAAACAAGCTAAACACAATCCATTATACACGCAAACATCACAAATCATCACTTTAACAGACTTAAAGTGCATAAATAAATGCGTGTACCACAAGGTCACCTTAAGAAATAAGTGGGTGATTACTAAGATGTCCATGTCTTTGCACAATCAATGAGTTAATGAAATCAGTCTTCCTTAACCTTCACCAAAGCTCAATACCTAAATGACAATGCAGAATGAATTTCTTTTTACTACTTTTTTTTATTGATTTTTTAAAACAAAAATATATGTTGAATTCAATCAAAATACAAACTTGAAAATAATGCGAGTAATGAAAAACTTAGAAACTATTTTGTAGATCAAGAAAAAATTGTTGACTCCCAAGTGATCCACCACCTTGCACAACACTTTTGATCATAATCTTTTGATCATAATTTTTAGATCATGTTTTGCAACATGGTACTTCATATCTGAATATATCAGAAAGATGAGACTTACATAACCTTGAACCAATAGTCATCACAAAGAAAAATATGACTAGTGAAAGAAAAAATTAGATAAAGGTGATGGCACAAAGAAAAACCATAAGATTAGTAAGGGATTTGAAAAAGTGACAACAATATAAAATCCACAAAATAATTAAACTTTTAACATTACTTACCCATTCACAAAGCAAAACATTCTGAAAAATCAATGTAAGTTAACATAAAATAAAAGCTAGAAGATAAAAGAATGCATGCAAAAGATAGTGCTATACGGGTTATGTACAAGGTGTTATAACACCTTACTGCGAGATTGTTTACAAAACACAAACCATGAGATTTCCTCAAGAAAGAAAAGCTCCAGAAGATTACTACTTGGTGAATTTATAAGTTTGTAACACCCCTCTCTAGTGGAATGTTACTTATACTCAATACGACTAAAACTTTTGACAATTCATGCCAAGGAACAATCAAAACGAGAATCTTTGTAGAATATTTTCTTTTTTTTAAAAAAAAAAAAAAAACTTGAAATAACCTGTCACTATAAAACTAATAATAAAAATCGACTTAGTTAGAACACATGAAAATTTCTTCTAACTAATTTAACTCAAAATCATGAGAAAGAATATTTTGTTCTATGACTTAAAATAAGTTCTAACACATGCTATAACATGGACAAATTAGTTCTAAGAACTTTAACTCAATAGTTTTGCTAACAAAATACAATAATCTTTTTACTATAAGATATACACTTTGACTCATTTTAAATAAATAAGAGAATCATTTGAGAAACTCTAACTCAAAAGCATACTAGGAAACATACAGAGTGTGAAGCCTTTTATTCCGATTATCTTCAATGAACTACTTAAAATACTTTTAAAAGTTCTAACCAAATCCGAGGATTCACGTCACTACCATCTCCACACCAGACCAGCTCCCTTTTAGCTATTTACTTATCTGCAATATGAGGTAAGTATCTATAAGCTAATGCTTAGTAAGTACATCACCTATCTCACAAAATATTTTATTTTAAAACCTAAGTACTTAAAAAACATCAATTATAAACAAATGCACTTTTACTATAAAACTCAATTAATATACTTTTAAAATCGACTAATAAATCAAAACTCATATAATATATAATAAAAGAACCACCGTGGTCGTGGACATGGTACCAATGTGCACAACTTCATTAAGACCCAGGGTAGCTAGTCACTGAATCCTAATGTGTTTGGTTTGTGTGGACAGTCCGTCAAATCTAGAAGCGGGATTATTTTGGTTTTCAATTTAATAGAGCATGAAAGAGAAAATGCCAGATAACCATAATACTTCATGAAAGTTAGAGAACCACAAACGATATATTTTCACAAGGCAATCGATGGAAAATTCTCTTTTAAGCACCTTGCAGACTTACATGATGTGATAAATCAGCATTCATTATCACGACAAAGTTTCCAGTAGCATGTTTCAGAACATGCATGTAGCCCGCAGTCCCTAAAATTAATATAAAGAATAAAAACACCAGTAAAAAAAACCATTAGGAGCTTCCCAGTCATCTTCTGTTTAGGTATCAACAACTGCAATATGAGTAAATATACATAATTTATATATTAAAAGAAAAAAACTGTAAACTTGTGATGATCATAAGCCACATCCCTACTTCCCTACTTAATATAAAAGTAGGATAGTATAGGGTGATGTGTCTTCACCACCTTAATTCTAGGGTTTAAACAAAAGAAAAGAAAAATTATTAAAAGAAAAAAAAGGAACAACCATGTACGTAGTAGCGGTTCCATATTTGTCCCTCTCTAATTTTTTTTTTTTTTTTCTTCTTTATATATAAATTTTGATTTTTCAACTATAATTTAAATTGCACATAATGTTTTCGTTCCTAATCTATATTCGACAAATAATATATTATAAAATCAATCTTCTTTCTATGATCTTTAGTTTGACACCCATATTAATATATAAAAAAATGATTACTTAAGAACAAAATATTAGAACTAAAATATGAACTATATTTTTTTTATAGTATTGAATTATTACTTAATTTTGTAATATGTACATAATTAAATTACTTTTTTGGTTTGAGGTTAAAGTATTTAAATTATTAATTTTATAATAAAAAATAATCAGATTCTTAAATTTATAATAGTGATTGTTTCACTATAATATTTTTTTAAAATATGTGGTTATTTCTATAAATTTGTATATTAACAAAATTTATAAAAAAATCCCCCTTCACTATTTTTTTTTTTTCCACTTCACTATTAAAGTAAGAGGAACACACATGTCCTCTATATAAACCCTCTAAGAAAAATACGTGTCAGTCATACAGACTGTAGGAGTTTATTTTATTTTTAAAAAGAAAAAAGAAAGAATTTTACGACCAATCAATAATACTATCTCTTCAATTCTTTTTCTTTTTAACTTAAATTTTTGAACATTTATAACTTTTCAGATCAACTTATATCTTGATGAAAGATATATATCAAATAAATCATTATTTCCCGATATTCAAATAGACATCGATATTGCATATAATAAATTTGTGGGGTTTACATTGGTCAATTGTACAAAAGATGTATGTTAGAAAAAAATATGGGTATTTGTTTCCAATAACTTATTTCATGTTAGAAAAAAAAATATGGCATACTACAAATAAGTTATTTCACTTTTTTTGAAATTGAATTTAACATATAGCTTGCATAAAAAAAAATGCTAATATTTACTTAATTTTTTAAATACTTAAAAATATAGTAAAATATATACACACATATATAATGACTTACATATCCCTATCCCTACTTAATATAAAAGTAGGATAGTGTAAGGTGATGTGTCTTCACCATCTTAATTCTAGGCTTTAAATTAAATATATATATATATATATATATATATATATATATATATATTAAAAGGAAAAAAGGGAACCAACCAACATAGTGGCGGTTCCAATCTATTTGTCCCTCTTTGATTTTTTTTTTAATTTTTTTTTCAACTATAATTTAAATTGCACATAACTTTTTCTTTCCTAAATCTATATTCGACAAATAATGTATCAAATTAATATTCTTTCTAGGATCTTTAGTTTGACACCTATATTAAATATACGATTACTTAAGAACAAAATAGTAGAGCTAAAATATGAACTATATTTTTTGTAATATTGAATTATTTGTTTAGTTTTGTAATATGTACATAATTAAATTATTATTATGAGATTGAACTACAAGTATTTAAATTATTAATTTTATAATAAAAAATCATCAGATCCTTAAATTTATAATATGATTGTTCCATTATAATATTTTTTAATACGTGGCTATTTATATAAATTTTGTTTATTAACAAAAATTGTAAAAAAAATCCCTTTACTATTAAAGTAAGAGAAACACACATGTCATCTATGTAAGCCCTCTATCAAGAAAAACATGTGTCAGTCATACAGACTGTAGGATTTTATTTTTATTTAAAAAAAATGGACGTACCAATCAACAAAATTCTCTCTTTGATTCTTTTTCTTTTTAACTTAAAATTTTGAGCGTTTATAACTTTTCATATGAACTTAATTCTTGATGGAAAAATATATCGAATTAATGATTATTTCACGATATTCAAATAGACATCCATATTGCATATACTACATTTGTTGGATTTATATTGGTCAATCGTACAAAAATTGTATGTTAGAAAAAAAATAGGTATTTGTTTCCAATAACTTATTTCATGTTAGAAAACAAAGCGCATATTACAAATAATTTATTTCACTTTTTGTGAAATTGAGTTTAAAATTCATATTACTTACATAAAAAAATAAAGCTAATATTTACTCAATTTTAATATATAAAATATAGTAAAATATATACGCGTACATATATGACTTATATATGTTTTATAATGACTGGTAGCAATATTAAATTTTAATTTCAGATAATTAAAGCAATAGAATATTCTGTCCAGTGTAACGCACGGGCGAACATCTAGTGGATTAGAAAAGGTAGATCTTCAATCTTACAATACAGTCTTCTCCATATACTTGCTGCAGCTGTTTGACTATCTCCTGAGTTCCATCTGGACTCCTATCAGCCACTACAATGATTTCAAAATTAACATTCCTGATCCACAAAGACAACGCACAGATACATTACAAAACAAAAACTACTTGTCACCGTACATTACAGTACACAAAATGCTAAGCTTTACTGCTAGATACAACAAATGTGATAACATTACTGTTTATTAGATGTCACTATTGTTCTATTAGTATAATTCTTAGATAATGAATTCAGTTCAAAAAGCAGATTAGGACAAGTTAATACTTATAACAAAAGGATTTAGAAATTAATTGCTAAATAATGATAACAGCTTGTCTACATATATGCCAATGCATCAAATACTGAAAGCAACCAGATGTGAAAACATTACTGTCCATCCAAGTGGAACAAACCAGATTACGGTCAGCCAAAGCTAATAAAATAAGGATTTAGAGTTTAATTTCTAGACGGTTACACTTCGATCATCAGGCAGTGAAACTTCTTAGAAACCAGTATATGTGAACTATATTTCTATTTTCTGGTCCAATAAAAAGACAACCACTACTAAGAGACCATGATAGACTCCATAAGAAAAAGTAGGAGCAATGACTGGAAGGGCAGAACGTATTCGGGATTGTAAGGTTTCTCGACAAGAACTCGCAGCAAATCACGCACAACACAATAAAACAGCAACAACACAAAGCGAATTACGTGGTTCGAATCTGGAAACCAGATTCTACATCCATGGAGAATCAAACATTCAATCTTATTGCTCCACTAGAAAGATTATACAAGAAGATCCAAACAACCAGCACACTGATCTCTCTGGATTCGAGTTACAATGAAAGTGCTCTGTTTCTTCTCTCTCTCTAGCCTTCTGCGAGTTCACTTCTCTCTCCACTCAATCGAAGACACAATTCTGTTGTAATTCTGTTGCATGAGCAACGGCTGAGCATTAATATCACCCAAGCAAATTATGTCAGCTAATTTTCCCTAATTCGAGTGTTACTAATGACCATTAAGTCCTCTAACTAAAAAGCAAATTACAAAATAACCCCTGAATTTAGTAGATTAGCAAAACCACTAATCTTGAGCTAACTTGTTCACAAGGATGATGGAGTAAATAAAAAGTCCGGACAAAGGGAAATGGAGAAAGCGCGATGGAAACAATCAGCAAATCTTAACAAATGATACTTCATTTCGACTCCTGGCAAAATCTGAAGTTCGTTATATATCTTCCACGTTCAAATCTTCTGTTTTCTTCATTGAAGCACTCCTACATTGATTCCCATAATTCTTTTAAACTCTCTTACAACTCTGTACGTGTATATTCTGAAAAGGCAAGTACGCGTTGAATAAGGAGTAAATAGGGGAAGACAGGGCTGTTAGGCAGTAACAAAAGCAATAGTGATAACAATTCAAGAGTGCATCCATTGATTGCTGTAGCACTGACTTATAAGATGTTTTCTAGCACTGGCTAGCTAAATGTATCAACTCTACAACACCTTCAAACACAAAATTTATCAAACGACTATCTCTTATCTGGTGTGTGACAGCACGGACCCTTTGGATAGAATACAATACTACAACCAGACAAATACCGAACTTCCTAGATTTTCAATCAAAATCATCTAGTGCAGCAGAGAACGAAACCTAAATTGGTAAAATATCCCTTAAAGTCATTTTCAGATAGTCAAAAGTAACACTAAAAATCAACATGATCGCTGATTTTGAACATGTCAACCTTTCAGTCATAAAAATCTCAGAAACCGAATCAAGCACTACTGACAATACTCGCTAGTCACAGAAACATGCAAGTAAAAATCTCAAATCAGCCAACCACCTCCAGATCCCTGCAGTTTTCACCTTCCCGTATCGTTTTTTTTCTTTTCTTGCGCACCAATACTCCAATTATAATAATCAAAGCGGTGAAATGTATATTATATAATGATTCCAAGATCCAATCCAGAGTTTTCCACATTTCGCAAGGACCGCAACCCCGAGCAATTTCAGAAATGGTGAAGCTAAAATTTTCAGAAGGTCAAGAGAGAGAAACAAAACCATCTATACATGTACACGCATATATGCACAGAGGGAGGTAGACAGAGAGAGAGAGTTAGGATAAATGCTTGAAGATGAGGTAAACAATGAGTGCGATGTTGAGACGTTCATTGCAGGTAGAGACAATTATGCTGTACATGTTATTCTCTCTTGCTTCCATTGAATCCCTGATCCAAACCTTAGAAAGGTTCCGTGCTTGCTGATTTAGAATTCTGTAATCCAAAGCGAATTGCTTAAACAATCCAAATTTATTTAAAAGAAAAACCACATGATTACACTATACAATTTATTTAAAAGAAAAACCACATGATTTCTAAAATTTCATAAAAGAATTAAATTTTTTCGAAAAGATATTATTGTTTCTAGAGAGAGTATCAGTACGTATGCTTGTTGTGGATGCAAAATTTATTAAATGGGCAAAACGAGTCAACCTGTTATATATGTTTAGATCCGTGCCTTTATGTCACACAAGTATTACCCCACATATATACTATATAACTCTGTAACTAAACCATTTTTCTTAAGATTTCTTATTCGACAGGCAAAGGACAATAGACAAACTCAGGATATTCAAATGTGATAAAATCCATGTCCAGAATCAATTTCTGCCTATATGAATACACAGCTTGTCAACTCAAACAAGAATTAAGTGCAGCAATTGAGCCTAACCAAAACATTCAACGATGATGTTTATAAGAAACTCAAGTGCACTAAAACATAGATATATATACATAAAACTTCCAACATCTGAAATAAATAATCCAAGTTTTCCACAGGCAGTGCTAATAAGCAAGGGCCTTAGGGGATAGAGCCAAAACAGAGAAGGTTAAGATAATCACATTAATTGTTGCCTGGGATAGAACCAAAACAGAAAAGGTCAAGCTCATCACTTTCCTGGGGAGATATGCGAAATTTAAATGATTTGAGGACCTTTGTGCCAGGCAGCAAATGAATTCCGATTTTTCCTTTCTTCAAATGCTTCTTGAACTTAGTGTAATCAAAGTGGTACACATTTATAACAATGTGTGGGATCCAAGTGTCCTTCTCTATTTGCGTGTCCATTGCGCAAAAGAAGCATCCATTACCATCATTCGTTATGCTGAGAAGAGCGACAGAAGAAACACGACGTGTAAAGTCCAAACCAAGAGACTGTACCTGTGGATATTTAAAAATCCCATTATTTTCTCCGACTAGCTCAAAGGCAACCGAAGAGTTCAAGCAAAAGTCATCTCTGAATAAGACAAATTCAGGAGCACGATCGTGAGGTTGAACACGAAGCTGACCACTGGATGGGACGAACCGTTTCCACTCTTTGTTGTCTTTAGACGGTCGTATATCAAGAGTGAACATACCAAAACTCGTGCTAAGCACCAAAACAGGTTCATTCCTGAGGAATGCAGATGCATAGATCTCGAACTTACGAATGTATAGATCAATACTTAGTCCGGGGAGTTGTTCCCATAGTTGCTTCTGAGGATCATACAACTCGAAATCTCCAACAGTATCTTTATTTTTAGAACCCAAAGACCTAGTCGCAAACACTAGAATTTTGCCATCCGGTGTCGAGGTAGCTCTAGGACAAAATTTGGGGCAATTCATAGGAGAAACCTCTACCAGATCTTGTTCTTCTAATCTCCAATTGACAAGCACTTGTGATAATGGTAGCTGAAACGTCCATACTTTCCTCCCACCCTCATATTCAGCATATGGATGATAATACTCGAAAATGTAGAGTGTATCGCCTAATACACAAAAAGCTTCGAAGTCAAAACGCTCCATGTTGAAACGGATGGTAGGAGCCTTGACAGACCACTCATTAGAATCATCCTCGTCTAAATCAAAAATATATAAAAAGCAGTCCTCTGGACCATAAACAGGATCAGGTACTGAGCGCACAAGACCAACACACAAGGTTCCCCACATGTGAGTAGGACCAAACTCGGGTTGAACCTGAGTAGTTTCAAATGCAGGATTTTGAAGAGACAGTGGATCCGGTTGTGGTCCAGTTGGGGCAGTTAAACTTAACTACATCAGATGAAAGAAACACAGCGTAAACATCCACACAATAGTTTTTGTGATCAAACTATGGAACAGTGCGATGAGTTTGGGGGAAAAGGGGGAACACCATTGGTTGAGACTTAACCATAAATACAAATATCAACGGCTCATATAACATTTCATCCAATTCCAGACATGCAGTAGGGAGTATTAAATAAATCAACATTTTCCAATCTAGGGTAAACTTTGTCCTGAGATTATAAATATCTACCCCAAAAACAAAGGAAAATACACTCTCATAGACAATTCCAAAAATCAACAACAGATAAAGCAAAATTACAAGCGTAGACCGAAAAAAACTATCGAGAGATGAGGAAAAAAGTAGTAAAATACCCGCTCAAGAACAAGGCTGTTTTCCTGCACAAGCGACGACAGATCTTTAAGTCCACCAATCCCTCTATCTCTTCCAATAGCTCCTCCTCCTCCCCTCGCCGCCATTGTTCGTCCCCAATTTCTAAACTCCACGCAATATCTAATAACTTCACTGGGCGTCTAGCGACAAATTTCCCTGAGTGCCCCCAAATTATATCTATATCTATATCTATAATCTATTAATATATAAAAGAAGAACAGTTCGAGTTATTTACAGAACTGCCATTTCCCGCTCGGAAGATTTACTAAAAAATAAAAGAATCTGTTGGTCATGGCTTTTCTCTCTGCTCCTAAATTCGTACTTCACTCCTTTTATTTTGGTTAAATCCATTCCCCCATCATCAATGAATATATCCGACCCGACCCCGAGCCCCATAAGTATAACCAAGTCTAGATTCGGAAGATATTGTGTGCCCTAAAGGAATCATCCACGGCAATAGGAGGCTACTGGTCCCCAAATATGTTCACCATAGCTTTAATTGGATGGCTGGGCATCCCCATCCACACATCCAATTGTCTTTTTAAAAGTAGGCTGGGCTCGTTCCCCATCAGATCGGCCCAACGTTGTCCAAACACAGCCTTAGACTCTTAGGAACTACTCTCTGCTTCTCGAATGAATTTACATACTTTTCTAATCTGAGTATTTCACCCCTTTTGCACACTTTTCATTTTAAAAAATAAAACTTTACATGTCTACTTCACATTAATCACATAATTACAAATCTGTCATCACATAAAAGTAAAAACAGATTTAACTAAACTAACATTTATCAAAAAATAATTTTTCTTAATAGCGCGGGGAGACCAGTACAAGTTCATTCGGGACGGAAATAGTACTAATTAGGAGTATTGGAGGAGCATGATGAGCAAGGTGACAAGTTGGTTTTATCTTTTCTTTGTATTTCAGAGATGAGTTTTTCTTTTCTAGATTGATATGTATCTTAACTACTTGTGTTTTTTAGATTGTATGTTTAGGTTTGGATGAGAAAATTAAGGGGTATGGTGAATGAACAAATAAGGGTGTGATAGCTTAGAAAAAAACTTAGGGATAATTATAGGGGTGGTATTGAAAAGAACGGGTGTTAAGAAAAATAACTACTCCCTTTGTTCCATATTAATTGACATTTTGGGATATTCTTCTTTTTTCTTATTAATTGATGTTTTACATATTTTTCACCAATTCCACGAGTTTTCTCCTTGGACTCTCAATCTTAAAAAATCTTTACTTTTCAATATATTGTTTTTTGGTCCAATCTTTATCCCCTAAATTAGGTGAGGGTATATCTGTCAAACAAATTCATTTTTAGTTATTATTTTTCATTCTAAAACGTCAATTAATATGAAATTGAAGGAGTATTTATAAATAAAGCACAAAAGCTAAATTGATATTTAAAAAAAAAACGGAGGTAATATCTTATTATGTCTGTTTAAATTCATTGATTGTAAGGCTGGAAAGTAGATTGAAGTGAACTTGTTTTATGGATGTTAAGTTAATTAAGCCTTATTTTATTTCTTTTTTCATGTGTTGATGCTTTGATTGAATGTCTAACCGATTATTTAACCTATTCAAGAGTGGTTTTGCTGGCTGAAATATCAACAGCCAATGAGATCTTTTTTATTTTCTTTTTCTTCAAATTTTCTCCTCAATTTTGAAGATATATATCTTTTTTCATGTCAACTTCGTTTTTATAAAAAAAATCTATATATATTTATGCAAAATATAAATTTTCAAAATATAAATAACTTTTTAAATCTTGAAATATGTGACACTTAAAATGCTTCTGTATAAAACATAAAAAAGGTGATTTTTAGTTTAGTAACAAAAATTCTTATTTGTTTTGGTTTTCATATTTTAATAAACCTATGGTTATTTAAATTATGTAGAAGGAAAAAAAAAAAAAAACAATTATGATTGACCACGTCAAAAAAAAAAAAAAAAAAAAACCAGGTTATTTGTTTCAATGGACAAACATGTTTCATTAAGTTGAGATCCCAGTTTTATTTTGTACTATATATTATAAGATCTAAAATTTTGTTAAGTGTTTTATTTTTTTTTTGTCTACTTTCGTAGTAAATATACATCAATACCAATAGATCTTTAAAAAGGTATTACTATTAATGATCTAAGGCTCCATTTGAATGGAGGGGTTTGTGCTATGGATCTATAAATTCATTGTCAAATCCACTCCATGTGTTTGGATAAAATACTAAATGAGTGGATTTGAAAATCTAGATTTTTAAATCAACCCATTTAGAAATTCAGGATTTGAAATTCTTCATTTTACACTATATTTGGGTGGATTTCAAATCATTTGACAAAGGTAGTCATTTACAAATCCCCCTGACTCACACTTCTTTCTCCTCCCCCTCTTTCTCTGTCTCTCTCTCCTCCCCGCTCTCTCTCTTCTTCTCTTCTCCCTATCGCTATCTTTTCCTTTCGTTCTCCAATAAAATGTTCATAATATTTTTTTTAATTCTTTTTTTTTCTTTTATCTCCAATGAAATGCTCCCAATATATAAAATACATAATATGTATATATGTGTGTATATAATATAATTAGAAAAAAAAATTATTCGGTTAATTTTGATGTAGATAAATATTATTTTATTTAATAAAAAATATAAATTGTTAGTTTAAACTTTAAAGAAAAAAAAAATTGAATTTTACAAATATTGTATCAGTTTTTTTGCCAAATAATGGATTTGAAAATTTTGGATTTCAATATCCTTTCACAAATCCACCATAAATCCAAACAAGGGATTTCAAGTCCATGAATTTCAAATCTAAGGATTTTGAAATCTATTCATTTTAAATCCCCTGACAAATCAAATCCCTCCATCCAAATGGGGCCTAAAGTTATTTAGTAAAATTAGAAAGAGGGCCAACAAATGTTCAAAACTTTTACATGTCTTAACTAATTACTGCCTCCGTCCCGGCCTAACTTACCTACTTTGATCGGGCTCGGAGATTAAGAAACAATAGATTTTGTGGAATCTTTGACTTTTTTAAAGGTGAAGATTGAGAGTGAAAATTTTGAGGGTGGAGATTGTGAGATAAATTTGTCATTTATAGGCTGACAAGTTAAGTTAGAACAAATCGAAAAAAAAATAGACAAGTTACAACGGGACGAAAGTAGTACTAAGTAACAAATAAAGGCAATTAACCCAAACACTTTATTTTATAATTATAATAAGATTTCAGTAAATAAAAGAAACACATTTGGGTAGGAAAATAGATAAAATTGTAATTTTATTGTTTATGTTAACTCTATACAATATTTATTGATTGGCTAATAAATACTAGATAAGAACTCCGCTAGCTCCATACTATTAAATATATCTCCATAATATTAAATATATAGTATAGGGTTCACGATCTTCCAGTATTTTTTATTTTTAATAAGATAATATATATATGATATTTTAGTTTCATTATTTTGCTTCTACTTCTTCTTCCGTTAAATTTCGTTATTGTTTTGGTTTTTTGGTAGCTTATTATTTATAAATTTGTCTGGTTTTATTATTCGCATTAGTATTTTAGGCCATATAATTATATTACTGATAATTGTGAGTTTCTATGGAATTGTATGGCCTGATTCAAGTAGAAAAATATTAATGGATATATTTACGTAGATACTATATATAAAATATATATGAGTCCTTCTATTATACAACCCTTATATTGATACAACTATGATCTAGACCATTAGATTGGGCTATTTCTAATGATAGCCATTGGATCAATCCTTAATATGTGACCTGGAACTTGCTAAGCTGGTTATTATGTAAAAAAATAGGCATATTGAACCCTGCACAAGGTGAGTGGTCTCAATGTATATTTGGATGCCATGTGTCATTGCTTTGGGTTTATTCTCATTTGTTATCTATTTCTCATTCTTTTATATGCGTGAATTTTATTTTATTTTGAGCAAAACCAATGTCAATTTTTTTTTTAGCAAAACCAATGTCAATTTCTATTACATATAGTAGTATCATTTAGATTTTATCGACATTACAATGAAGAACTTGACATGCTCTCAAGAAAAATTAACTTTGATATATATATATATATATATATATATATATATCCATACAATTGATTTATTTATAAAAAAAATATAGTTATTCAATTTTTTCATTATATATAATTTTTTAATATATGATACATGTTGCATATATCCATAGATAAAAAAAGCCACAATGAAGTAATTATGTAATTAACACTTTTTGTCATAAAATTTTGATCATAATTTGTACTACCTACATTTTTTAGTAGATGTAGTTTTAAGTTATGTAAATTGTATTTAGATAAATGTCTTTTTATTTTAATTTTTTTCAATTTTTTCAATACTATCACAATCACTTCTAAACCTCTCTAACATTCTCACTTACAATATCCAATATCATATATAAATGGAAAGACAGATAATATAAAGGAAAGAGGAGGACAAATTTTATGGAATCTGTTAGGAGAGAGAAAATTTTGTTGAAGGATTTAAATTTTGTGAAGGATTTTTTTAGTCCATTCCTCTGTATTTTATTTTCTTATCCAGATAAAATTGAGGTTATTGTCGCATTTGTTTAAAATCAACCTTTATCTTTATTTTTTAATTCCAAATAATGTTTTCATTTATAATATATTTTTATGTAGAATATCTCAAATTAAATTTCTTTTGAAGATGTTTAATTTACATCCATATCATATGAGATATTTAATTTGAAGTATTGTTCATTGATTATTTGAATTATATAGATTATGGCGTTAATACACGGTTGTACGATATTCTTTCAACAAAAAATTAGTTAAATTGTTTTTCTTGAATATTTTATTAAAACCATAGCTAATCGATTTATTTTATTTTACATGAATTTTCTAAAATTTTCTCCATTTATTATGTTGAAAGAAAAAAAAAAATACTGTTACCTAGGCCTTTGGTCCTGGGTTCGAGTCACCGTGGGGGGAGGGGAGGGTTTTTTCTTTGTTTCTTAGATTAGGAGAAAAAAATTTAAAAGCAAAAGTTTATATATATATATATGTATATATATTATAGTTTAATAATTGATAAATTAAATTATTGTATTTGCAAATATTGATTTTTTATTATTATAATATCTTTTGATGAATCACGGGACTATGACTTTCACATACATTTATATAAATTTATATATGATAGTTAATTTCAAAATTATTTTATATTACTTATTATTATTTTTATTTAAAAACAATTTCAATCTTTTCAAGTTAAATTTATGATATTTAAAAGAACTTTTAGATTTTAAAAGTGAAATTTGATATATTTTTAAATAATTGTATGATTTTATATCTTTATCTCTAAAAATTGCTGCCAGAAGTTGCAAAAGTGGAAAAACGCAAAGTTCAGGTCTAATCGTACAAAAAGTAAAGTTTAGGTAAGAAACTGAGAAAACACGCATAGTATACAACACTTTCATTTTTTAACCCTATAACTTTTATATGTTTAATCAAAATTATTCAAATATTTATTTGGTTAGAATACAACACTTTCATTTTTAATATTAGATTATATAATATTTAATCTAATTAAATATTATGTTTTAAATAAAATTTCGTACATCGCACAGAACCGGTATAAATTACTCACAGAGGTAAAATAGAATTAACTCTGTCTATTTAACTATGCACAAAATATTTCTGAAAAGATATATATTCCCTTGCAATTATGGATTCCCTAAAAAATGTGTGAGAGAGAGGAAGATTTTTTTTGGAAAACACAGGTTTCCCTTAAAAGAAAAAAGAAGAAAAGAATTGAAATATCAACATCATTTTTTAGAATGTAAAAAGAACGAAAAAAAAGATGAACTGGTGCATTGCACTACTGCAGACTCATGGCAATAGAGTAAGTTTTCCTAATTAAAAGCTTAACTCTATATATCTACTTTATTTTATTTATTTATTACTTTTTCATTTTGTCTGTATTTTTTTTTTTTGGATTGGGAAGTTGAGGGAAGTTTGAATCACAAGTGGGAAAAGAGACGGAACAAGAAATAATATTGGAGTTCTCATATTTTTTATTATTATTATTATTATTATTATTATTATTATTATTATTATTATTATTATTATTATTATTATTATTATTATTCAAACTACTTCAATTATATGGCACCGTTAAAGGATTAGTTATTTTTAAAATAAAAAGTTTAAACAATTTAGTTGAACATAAGTTAATGTTGTCAGGGATAGTATCAAAATAATTGAATTTCTGAAGAATAGGCCCTACATAATATATAGGTAAATGAATGAATAAATAAAAATACCTGCTATTACCTATTATAGCAGGTGAAAATAATAGTTGTATTAAAGCAACAGTTGTATAGTAGAAAGACCCAATATATATATAAATATATGTATATCTATACTTAATACTAAAGGAGAAGCGTAGTAATTTCTGTATCGACACGTGTCCACTGACGTGTCAATCTCTCCTTCATTCCCCTCCCTTTCCTTATCCTTAATAACCCTATTTAATATTAATACCTATCTTTTTTTTGTTTCCCCTTCCTTTATTATTGACTTAACTGTCTGCCCTTTCCTCTACTTCTCTCTCATAATTTTCAGTTTTCTTCGTTGTTAGAAAACTATGGATATTACACTCTTTATCCAATAATCTCTTGGATTTACTTTCTTAGAAAATCAAGGATAATTATCTCGGCCTTTCCCAACGGATCGTTGTACAGTATCTTCGAAAGCAAATATGATATTGCTTTTCTGCGCCTGAAGCATTAACTGATCACTCATTTCTTGCCCAACCCCAGGGACTGGTAGTGTACTTCGGCGATCGTGTTGTTGAAGAGAGAACGACGAGAGAAATCAAAGAAATGGTTGCGTTGGTGAAGAGAGACGTCATAGCGATTAGAAATTTTAGAAAAAATGGATCTGCTTCTATCATTTTGTTTTATGCCCGTTTTGGGTTCTCAACAACGATGAGTGAAAGCATCAGATGTAAAAATTGTCATCAATTCTAATGGAGAAATAAATCAAGATGAAGGGAGAGTCGTGTGAGGAATTAAGAGGGGAGTTGTTATTAGTACCAGAGGTAGTATTTCACGCGAACAAGAGGAGGAGGAAGTGAGAGAGAAAGAGAAGGATCATCAAAACTGCTCAATCCTTTGTCATCAACGTTCTAGAGAAAAACACAATTCTCGACCTCAACATCACCACCGATCAGGAAATTTAATCAATCATTATTCTCTCTACAGTTCCCGATTCCATATTTTTTCTTTTTTAACCGACGATCTTTCAATGTTGATTTCCAATTGGTTTAACATTTTCCTGTATTTACATTAGTTCAATAGGAATATGCGCATAATGATCATAAAAAGTTCTTTTTGATATGATATGCCAACACCTTATTCAGGCCTTGCACTCAATTGGTGCAAATTTGATGTCCTTTATCTATTTATTATGTAAAATTGCATTTCTCTTTAATGATATTGTCTGCCTAAACAGATTTATGTGTTGGCCTTTCAATTTTGCTCTTTTGCTATTTTAGTTGTTGAATGTTGAATAACTTTCATATGCCGCATGGGTTATGAAATATTTATGTTTATTCATCTGCCATGTAGCTTGGCTCTCTTTCGTTATGGTTAAGATTGTTACACATCTGCCCTCTTGCAGTTCTGGTGATGGGTGAAAAAAGTTGCAAGGGTTTTATGATTTAATGCGATTAGTACTTGAGGATCCTTTGCCAATTTTGATATTAATGGGGCATCTTAGTAAATGCCCCCTATCCCAAACTCTGTATCTCAGAGAAAACGACTAATAAGGATGATGGATATTCTTATCCGGATAATATTTGATCTAAACAATAATTTTTGCACTGTCCCAATAACCAAGTTATATTACTTTTCCATAATACATTGCCACAGTTGCACATGCACAATATGAAGAACAATTTTTTTGTGCTCGGATTGTTGCCACCAATTCAATCAAAATAGAATTTTCTTCAATGTTTTATGGTTGCTTTAGTTGGTTATGTTATATATATGAGCAATGAGGTTAAAATATTGAGCTATTGTCGCTTATTTTTTTGCCTTCTTCAGATGTATTTTTCAATTTAAGGAAAAATCAAAATATATAGAATCATGATTTAAATCATTTTTTTTTTTTTTTTGTATTGCCCTGTTTTTCTTTTGTACACAATATAGTTTCTGCATGTTAATTATATAGTTTCTGCAGATTCATTCTCCTGCTACATGCCCCTGCTTGGTTCAGATCTTTTAATTTTAATATTCGAAATAGATAGATAATTCTATTGCATTGTATTTTTACAGTCCGGGAACTATTCTACGTACATGACTTTTCTGTTTGTGATTTAATAGGTTTCGTAATAATTCATACTTCCTCCATTCCATATTAATTGACGTTTTAGGATATTTTTCCATTTTTTAATTAATTGACGTTTTACATATTTTTCACCAATTCTCTTAATTTTCTCTATGAACTCAATCCTGAAATATCTCTATTTTTCAATTTATCAGATATATTCTGATTTGGTCAGATCTGTATCTGAGGGTGTACCTGTCAAAATATTCAATTCTTAATTCTTCCCTCTCATCCTAAAAGTCAATTAATATAAAACGAAGGGAGTATTTTATAACTACTTTATTTGCATTGTAACATCTTGACTTATTATATTATTACAAGTTTCAAATTCTTTTTTCACACATCATGTTACTCATGCATTTTTTATAAATTATAACAATAATTGAAAAAAAAAATCAGATATTGTAAGTAATGTCTTGATATATGTTCTACCCGTGCATCGCACGGGTGCACATCTAGTTTGCCTAAAAGGAGGTGGTGAGTTTAGTTAATTTTTTGCTATATTTATTATATTCGTAGGTTGACACGAGGAAAATTATTAATCGATTTATTTTCGTAGCTATTATATATATTCGGTTTATTTACATAGATATTATATATATATATATATATATATATATATATATATATATATATATATATATATGCCTAAAAGGAGGTAGTGAATCTATTTAAAATTTTGCTATTTAATTTATTAGTATTTTATTTCCTCTTAATAAAATTATATTGTACACAATTGTGTGTTTTATTTTTGAAATTTCTTATACTACTTTATTTACGAAATTATTAATTTTTTGTTTAAAAAAAAAAGAATACCAACTTTTTAGGTAGAGATCACTCATTAACATAACACAAAGCACGACACAAACTAAAATAATTTACATCAATATAAAGACAAATGTACAATAAGAGATGACATGATATACAAGGTCGATTTGGCAACATTTTTTTTAAAAATTAATTCTAATTCTTTCTTATTTTTCTATTTATAATTAATAAAATAAACAATATCACAACTCATTATCCTAACAACTTACCACCCCTATTTTTAATGAATTAAATGTGATTATAATTGTCCGTTCCAATGTTATTATCACGATATTTCATACCGTGCAATGAACGGGTGAAATACTAGTTAGTGTTAGATGTTAAATTTCGTCCTGTTAATTATTGTCACGGCTTTGCTTGTTGACATTTATCCACCACGTTGATACTTAAATATCCATGTACGTCTCATTCTTCGAACGAATTGGGGTGGGTTGATTCACTATGGGTCACATTCATTAATTTTAGAAAATAAATAAAATTTGAGTTACTATAATTTAAAATAGATGTTAACTTAATACTTTCTATACAAATATTATTTCAAAGAATCATCATAAGCTATAAAAAATTAGTAAATGTTTAAAATACATTTATATTCCTATTTCATAACATTATTTGTGTCTAAATTAATAATTTTGACGTTGTATGCTAGTATATTTTATTTCGTAATCTTTGATACATGTTATTATTATAAATATTGCGTGATTATTAAATATTATAAATTAAATTGATTAAATTATGTGAATAACACCATATTTATATGTAATTATTACTGGGGGGCGGGGCGGGGCATGACGAGACGAGGCATGACCCATACCCGTCCTGCCCTGCTACGGTCACAGAGCGGGACGACTCATATGCCTAGGGTCAGGGTAGATCAAGGCGGGTCAGGTCGAAATTGTCATCCCTACGTAGACGTGCCCAACCGGTCCCGGTTCCGGTTCCCGCGTCGTGGAAGGTAGGAACTGGAATCGAACCGTCCATATTGACGGTTCCGGCGCCGGTTTGGAACCGGAAGAAAACCGGCGGTTCCAGTGCTAATCGTCGGTTTTATGGCGGCTCCTCTTTCCTTTTTTTTTTTAATCATTTTTTATAAATTAAAATAACAGACTTTTGAATTATAAATTAAAATTGAGAAGTTACCAATAAAAACGATACTCCTTTATTAATAAGAATTATCATAAAAAAGTCACAATATTTGATAATTGATAATATAAAAGTGTGTAACTTATGATTATAATTTGATAATACTAAATTAATAACTAAGGAAGAAATTACAAAAAGAATCAATAAGTATTTAATAAAAAAATTACAATCCTAATCCTCCACATTTACAAGTTACAACTTCTAATTATTGAATAGAAAAAGAAAAAAAAAATGGCTTGAGTTTTATTCTAAGTTAAACATAAATAAAAAAATAAAAATAAAAATTGGAACCGCCAGTTCCCAGTTTGAGAACAAAAAAATCGAAATCTAACCGTATATACTATATACACCGGTTTCGGTTCCGGTTACGAAGCAGAACCATGGTCAATGATTCTGGAACCATTGACCGACGGTTCGAACCGTGGCAATTCCACGGTTCCCGGTTCAAATGGGCACCTGTACCACCACGCAAACCAGGTCACACCACGTCACCTATTCACAAAGTTTAAATACTATTGAACAATAAATTTGATTTTATTCGAGAAATACTAATTGTTTAGTGCGCAGTCCGTTAAGGGGATATGTGTTTTGGGATGTCCCCATTCGGATGGGGCATTGCTCATCCCTAACATATTTCATTTTACAGTCGGATGATCCATCCCTCCACATCCATACCCTATTACCTACATCACTTTTTACAATTCTCAATATATATTTTACCATTTTCAATACACATCCTACCCTACAAGCCCCTTAAACAAAAATACCTTTAGGTTGTATTTGGATGGAAGGACTTGATGATGGATTTGCAATCTATAGTTTCAAATCCGTTGTTGTTGTTTGGATTACCATGGATTTAGAAATCCATGATTTCATTTTAAGCTAGTTTTAAAGGATTTGGGTGGATTTCAAATCTCCTCTATGTTGAGTGGATTTGAAATCCATTGATTCTAAATCCATTCATTTGAAATCCCTTAATCCAAACACAACCTTACACTATTCAAACGGATGTATCATTCGATGATGTGCTACAACGGACGTAGCACATACAACTACATCTCAGCACAAGTATTCCCTTACTATATTTCGGGTCAGGTCGAGCTAACTAATATTTCATCGAGGCTAGAAATTGGTTTATCCAACCCATATATCTAAATATACTAGTATTTTCGGGTTATCACACGGTCTGTCGAATCATTGACTAATTGTGTTGAGCTTGAGTAGTGTGATGGTACTTCCGGTCAAATTTTATATGACCCAGTCCGCTTAAAGTCGCTCACACTGGGGCCAATTCATCTAATTTGTTCGATTTTGCCACCTCTAAACTCTAGTCTATATATCGTACAAGAGCTGGTAGCTCTTATATCCCATACTAGGTTGGTACTAGCAAGGTATAAGCCATGATGACTTGGAATGGCTAATATTTATACAAGGTTTGGTAACAAATATTGAGATTTTATATTGTGAATACTAGTGTTTGGTAGTATTGATAATATGTACTACCATTACATACAATTTGGGTGGATTATCATTTAAGCTCTTATGTTGGCAAAGTAATTACCAAATTAGATATTGTTCCCCTCAGAAATTCATTACCCCTTCTGTTTCCCTTAGAAATTTCTTACCCCTTCGATAGAACTTCTTGGGATGAAAAATTAGTTCCCCCCGAGTTTTACCTCTATCTGAGCACAACAATATAATTTGTTCACAATCGATCCGCATAACCCTTGATTAGGTGCTCGTCTATTTTACATCAGATCGTCTTGGCGGTGGTGGTATCTAGAAATACTTGTGTGTTAAGTTTGTTGTTTTAGATTTTGTGATTTCACGTTTTTAATACGATGCTCGTGTTTTAATGTTATGACACTCGGATGATCGTTCTGATGAGATCAGTAATTACATTGTGGACTTGAACTGGGTACCTATATTGTCTATTTACCGCGTCACAACGGGTATGAGTTAATGCTAATAGGACATATACAATTTTGTATGATATGGACTTGCACCTGCTGACGCACCTGGCAAATAAAATGAAGAGCACATAGACTACTATTAACAAACTAATAGAAATTTCCAGGTGTTAAAAACCACCAAGGACTATCATATATACAATATTCAGAACACCAACCTAGTACATAGATGTTCAATCCTACCATCCACAATAAGATAGTTTTTGTTCAGTAGCATCACATAGTAAGGTTTTAGCGCAAATAAAAAAGTAACAATGGTATAGCGTCTCGATCGCACGTACTAAGATACTGGGACAAATATTACATAATTGGTATTCATAAAATTCAAGACCATGATTAGAGTCCACGCTAGCCTTGTTTGGCAATCTGGTGAACATGTTCAGGTACTCCACGTTCTTTACCCGTGTCATCACAACATCGACCATGTCATCAATGGACATTCCCGGGATGGTTACAACAAGTTGTAAACCTATTTACCCGAGTTGGCCATGTGGTACTCATAACCAATACGAGTTGCGATGTCATGACGATCCTCTGAGTTGCGAAAAAAGGAGCCAAGTAAGTCGTACAACCCTTCAACCTTGTTCTTCGATGATTTACGCTTCTTTTGTTTCTTTGGATTCAATTCGGGTTCTTTACCCCCCATCCCCTGATTGATACTGTTGTCCTCATTTCCTGTTTGGGCCGGGTTGGAAAATCCTCTTCATCCAGTGAGACGTTATCTTCGTCTTTCTCATTGCCACTGTTCTTTTTATTAAGCATCTAACATCCATGACATCTTCAGCAATAGATCATTAGCCTGGTCATATCCAAATATCTCATTTCAATCCTCATTATAGGGCCCTTACGAGAACACATCCCTCTTTCACAAGATTCTGTCTACATCGTTGGACACAGTGGTCACAAATTCAGTCATAACACGTATAACAAGTAGTTTTTGAATGATTATGGCAAATATAATTTTAAACCTAAATAGTAATACCTTTTGAATAACGTCTCATTGACCATCGGTGCAGTCAATACGCTTTTCGTGTCCAATTGAATCCTAGTGTGTCTCATAATTTTATCCAAAATTACGTAATTCTGCTTCCATACGTGCAGTTTTAGAATTGATATGTGCCAATGCTTTGAGGTCCGTTCTTGAGGAAAACTTGCGCACCCTGGCCTCAACAACGTTGATGTAACCTGGCCGAAAGCCGTTTTCACCTTTAAGATCATTGGCATCGACCTCTTCAAAAAGACGATGAGCTTTTCCTCTTCCTCATTGGACCAAACCCGACGATAGCCCCCTTACTGCAGCGTGACATAGCGGTTTGGCTACAACCATTGTCCATCGTGTATCTGCAGTATAGGAAATTAAGTGTTCACAATTACTACTGTTTTAATGTCACTGAAGAAACATATTGACAAGCTCAACAATAATATGGAAATAACACAGAATATAAGAGTAGCAGCTACAAACAAAATGTTAACAAGCAGTCCAACAATAAAGTCCCGCTTCACCACCACACAATTTTAATGTCTAATAAAAACATATGAGTTACCATGTGAACATGATAAACATAAATAACACTACAATAACAACTAAAATCCCATAGTGAGAAATTTAACAGCACCCTAGATAACACACCCCGCATCAATCCTTAATGATGTTGAAATTTGGAAACCAAGACCCAAGCTAAACTATATAGTCATCTGAGTTAAAAAAAAAAAAAAAAAAAAGGAGCAACAACTTCATAGGCTGATCTCACCAACCAATCTTTGGAGAATAAAACATAAAATTTTGGAAAGAAACAACAAAAACCCTTCGCAAATGAAAACATAAGAGTAATATATAGACATTTGAGTAAAAAAAAGGGAGCAACAACTTTAGAGGCTCTTACCAACCATTTTTTGGAGGATAAAACGTAAAATTTTGGAAAGAAACAATGAGGACCCTTCACAAATGAAAACATAAGAATAATATATAGACATAGTCAACAAATAGACGCAATAACTTCAAAGGTTGATCTCTCCAACCACTCTTTGGAGGATCAATCATATAAAGTTTTGGAAAGAAACAATAAGTACCCTTCACAAATGAAAACATAAGAATGATATACAGACAGTTGAGTCAACAATGGACGCAACAACTTCAAAGGAACGCAAACCTTAATAAACGAACAACAATTATTTATCCACCTTCGAACACAGATGCATAGGATGGTCAGTTTCCAAAATCAAATGTAACAATGATATTAATAAACCAACAATGTCATCGACCTAACTTGCAGAAACAACAATAGAAGACTGGTTTATTTCAGGGGTTCCAAATTTCCCAAGTAATGCCAAAGACAACAAATAACGTATTTGCATCTTTCATACATACTAAACTTCGAATGCGGGTACAATTGTTATACAGTGTGATGAGCGTGGCGACGTCCCAAAATCTTTAGCCTTTTCCCCAAATCCTAAATCAAACAGTGGTAGTTTGTAAAAATTTTAATGTATAAAAGTAAACCTTGAACAAGTGGTGTTACATATCGTGTTCGTGCTGATGCAATGTATGTTAGGTCAAACGAGCACCGAATAACTCAAACCAGCTCTGCCACGAAAGAGGAGGACGAACATAAAGAACCCTAGAATTGGTGATAGAACTTCGAAGAAATCACGAAAGAGAATTTGGGGATGTAGTTTGATGAGTAAAAATTAATTGCAAGGGTCAGCTTGGTAATTTCAAGTTTTATACAAAAAACTGTTTAAGAAGGTATAAGTAATACATGCCAAATTGGAGGTATTGGTTATATGCCTGCATACAGTAAATTAGGCCATGGCTTTGATTTTGTGCAGGATTTGTAGTATAGATTGTGGAGTGTAGTAGACAAGTGATGGCTTGGGATAAGCCGACATTATTCATACTGATCGCTGCAAAAAACATAATGTGGAGATCAAATTATCTGCATAAATTGAGCTTCTCCCTAATCCTGTGACATATGATTTTTTTTCTTTGTACCTACGATTTTATTTCTCCATTGGACACTTTCTTCTATGAATTACTTTTTTCCTGTAGCTGAATATGCTTTTGTCTGTATCCCCTACTTAATTTTCTCAGCCCACCTACTAAAGATACCAACCGGTTGGTGGTGGGATCGGGAACTTGGTGAAGTTTTATACTCTCTCAAAGTCGCATGATTGAAACAATGTGCAAAATAATATTAATAACATCGTAGAAATCCTAAATCCAAGGATTTTCAAAATAAATGAAATTATAGAGCAATGTAACCAGAAAACTAAAGCAGGAAGAAAGGGAGAGGTGTGGCTCAGAGGAAGGTTGGAGAGAAACTAGTTAGGAAGTGTTGACTTATGGTTCAGAATCATGACTCTTATGTTAGTCAAGGACATAAATTTATTTGATTTAGGTTCAGAAAGGCTACTACGGTTTAATCTTCATTAACTTTATACTATTTTATAATATAATGTAAGGTACCAGATAGGGTTAGTTGTATCATTTTATTTCATGAAGCCTGATGTTATGTGTAGTCTGAAAATTGAATCACCTGATGCCCAAGACAATTGAACTATGTCATCCATCCTAAAGACTGGGTAGGAAGTACCTTACTTATTCCTTCCCCACTTGACAGATTTAATCTATTTCTGTTGTATCAAAATTTGATAGAATTCCTTTATCTTTTCTTGTTAGTTCTGAAGCTAATTTGAAGTGAGCATTGTTTAGCCATTACTATATAAGTATGCCTCATTTAAATGTTTTCTTAAGAGTAATTATCTAACAGTACGTTTGATTTCTTAAGGTTGGCTACCTGGGATCACAGAAGTTGCAACAATATGGGGCGAAGACTGGGACAAGTTTGAAGATGAAGGTTTGGCGCCCTTACTTTTAACTTACTTAACATTAGTGTAACATTGGATCCTGGCATTTGTGATTTCATGCCTATTTCATTTTTACAGGGTTTTCCTTTGATGTTGCTCTTCCTGAAAATGTCAAGTTAGTATCTCCTCAAAGAGAGAATTCTTCCCAACCCATAGCTTTTCCCTGGCATCACAGTCAAATGCTGCTGCCATTTCCAAAGAATCCTTTGCCTTGGTTGTTGGTGCCTTTAATGCAGAATCAGTGTTTAGTGCAGATGAATCAAAGAGTCCACGAGGAAGTCCAGGGAGGCAAACAACTGATGAAAGTCTATCTAAAGAATATCGGATGAACAATTTCAGGAAAAGCTTTGACGGAGATGCTGAAATTCACAGGTTTTTGTGTTCAATTGTTTGTATAATTGGTTCGGCACTTTTAAATCACCCCCACGAGCGCGGTTTCTTTAGTGTGTTTCCTCTTCTTACCCTTCTTTTTTATCACCAGGAGATTTGGTGAACGTTCTTGAGGTGATCTTGACAACCACGATGATATTGATTCTGTTTGGGGCTTCAGTGCTAAGGCAAGTAGCTCTGTTGAATTCTTTCTAGTTATGTTTAACAAAATATCAACTCACAGGTTTTGGTGTTCCAATCATCTCACCCTTCTTTTTTTTTGTCATTCCAGAATCATTTTCTTTTTTATTTTCCCACGAATTTATTTCATTTTCAGCTCTTTGTTAACTGGTTAAGAGATGGTATCAGAAACTGCAATATGATTTGACGAAGTCATGCGATGATCTGGGGTCTGAAAAAGGGCCAAAATGACGGCCGCAGGTCTTAATATGGAGAAATTCGAAGAGTATTTCCAGAGGGCGGAATTGGATCGGGACGGCAAGATTAGTGGACCAGAAGCTATGTCATTTTTGCAAGGTTTCAATTTGCCTAGACAAGTTCTTGCCCAGGTAAACTTTTGTATTTTTCTTCTTGTAGCATAATAACTTTACAAAGCATCCTGGATCCCAGCCTTCTCTTTCTCTGGAAATTGGCATTATTGAATAGAATACAACCCTTGTTGTTTCAGATGTTCCTTAATGAGAACATCTATAAAACCTGATCTGAGACACTACTTATGATGAATGCTAGGTTGACTATGAGAAAGTTCTTAACTTCTTATGGATCTTAGAGAGAAGCTTCAATCCTGTCGAACAAAAATGCATGATCTAGTGTGTTTCTGTACGAGTAGTTGATTCCATGTTTCCCGTTGTTATGGGTTCTGCATCATCTCCAACTGACTAATATTTATCTGTATCAATTTTCTTTTATACACGTGGATATGGATATAATGTATAACATCTGATCTTGCAAGGTCTATTTTCTCGACTCCCTCCCTTGTTATCAAAATTACCTTTCAGGACTTCTATATAAGTAGATGTAGTAACCGACTTGATGAAATTACAGAAAGAGCTAGAGCAGACAAGAGTGGTAATGGGTACTTTGAAATATCAGGCTGAGTTGCTGGAGTAAAAATATCACGAGAAGTACAAACAAGTTGCTGAAATTCAGGTAATTTTCAAATGGATCCCTTCTGATAATTATAAGATATTTGTCTCACCCACTGCCCCCACTACCATCAATATGACAACTGATACGCGCCGATCTTTTTACAGTAAATGGATAAATTCTAAACTAGTACTTGCTTCAAGTGAGTACAAACTTCTTAGAATTAAGAGGAAGGAAGAAAAACCACTCCTTGAGCGTGTGGGGCTCCACAGAAATGAAAGAGAGACTTCTGTGTATTTTCTTCAATGCCTTCATTTTGCCATGAACTGGATTATATACCACTAACTTCAGCAAGATATGGGCCTAGGATGTGCTTTACTTTTGATGGGCCAACTCTTATTGGGCTCTCATATGGACTATGGTGGTATAGGTATTTGGGTCGTATCATCCACTTACAATCTGATAGAGCACGTCTGATTAAATACGATTACAAGCGTCGAGCCAAGATAGGCCTGGCGGGCCTGCTGGATTTAGAAGATTTATTTGAAGATTTATTCTTAGATTTATTCCTTTATTTACTGTTATTCCTAATTATCATAGGATTAGGATAGACTTGGTCCACGAGCCTTTAGAATTAGTATATAATAGTCGTTCATACTGTTGGTTTTGATTATTAAGAATTCTGGTTTTGGCAACTAAGGTTGTGGCAGAGATTATTCTATGGGGCCTCGCTTTGAGGATTCGTTATTTATCGTTTGTTTTTTCCTATTCTCCGCGCCTTAACTCTATCAATTTGGTCCGACCTACCTCTTTCATCATCTTGATAACGACAGCAAAGGACCGGTGTGATCAAATGGAGAAGACGATCGGAGAATTTTAGACCGCCCTTTTTGCAAACAAAGTCGCGATGACTGAATTTCGTACCACACTTAAGAACATCCTAGCCAAACTTGATATGCTGGGGACTCATCCCACTGCGCCTCTCCCTGCAGCAACTATGCCAACCCATTTCGCGCTGGCAGACCCAAATCACCTCCTGCCAATCCAAACCCTCGTTCCCCGACGACGGGCGCTGATGGATCCGCCAGCTCCGTTCATGGGAACGTGTCCCTCAGGCCTTCCTCTCTTGATCAGCCCACACCGGAGGGGTACTTTGCTGCTACCCTTGCACCGGTGGGCCTCGCTACGGTTCCGACTGTATCCCTCCATCGCATGGAATTACCGTTATTCGACGGAAACGATTCGGTTGCTTGGATTGCTCAGGCGGAGCAATATTTTTTGGTACATCGTACGACTATGGCCGATAGGGTACAAGTCGCCCTTATCGCCATGTCGGGTCGTGCCATGTTCTGGGCCCAATGGACTCTCCGATGCACCGCTGCGATTAGAGGTGTTCATTCGGATGGATAATCGGGTTTTGGGTTATTCGGGTTCGGGTTAGTCGGGTTTGAAGATTTTAAAAACTCATCCGTAATCCGATCCGAATAACTTCGGATATTCGGGTTAATAGGATCGGATACCAAATTATCCGAAATACCCAAGCCTACAACAACAATTAACAAAACATATTTACATTTCCAATACACCAAGTGAACTACTTCTATCATTTACGAGTGTGGTGACTGATGTCACATAATACAATTTTGCAACCACCATCATATAATTAGATACAACTTCTAAATTCGAACAAAGTTAGAAATATTAAGTTGTTCTAATTTATAAGACAAAACACATAAGTTTCCAAGGAGCCAAAATACATGGAACATTTAGCATCATGAGTCACTAATATTAACAGACATCATGAATCATCAACTTTCAACAAAACATGGAACTTCAAAAGGTTGCCATCTTGTAGCTATACAAAACGCTGAACTTCAAAATACTCCAGCTTGCATGTTTCAAACCATTATCTACATAATTCCTACAAACAAACACATATATGTTAAATACTTTAAGTAGCCAAGTACATATAGTACTGTTGTTCCAAAATTTAAAACAAACACACTAATCACATATTAGTTAATAGGAACTTACATATTCATAAGGCTGCAACCAAATCATAACCCCCAAACACCATCTCAAGTTTGCTCTGTCCTTCCAGTTTCAGCTCCATAGTTCCCCAATTCTAACATTAATTGATAAAAAAAAATAGAGAAAATGTTGTAAACTACTAAAAATACAGAAACATTAAATGAAAAGCAAACATATTGAAAGATTACAACCTTCTTCAACTTTTAGAATCTCTTCCCATGCTTCTTCAACATCCAAAGGAATGGAATTTGAACGAAACCAATCTTGAGTGCAAATTAATGCTTGGGCAACTTTAGGAGTTAAAGAACTCCTAAATGCATCTAAAATTCTTCTACTTGTGCTAAAGACAGATTCAGAAGCTACAGTGGAGATCGGAATGGCCAAAACATCACGAGCCATCAAAGATAGAATAGGAAATCTCGGACTATTGACTTTCCACCACATCAGAATATGAAATTGAGCAACATCATTTTCAATCTCTTCATTCAAATACTTATCCAACTCAGATTTTGAGTCCCTCATACCACTCTCCATTTTTCTCCTTTTCATCTCCATTCTAAATTTTTCTTTCAACATTTTCGAGGGCTCCAAATCAGATGGTGCAACTGCTCTTTTACCCAATGAAGTAGTTGAAGAGGATTCAGAAGCAGTATCAGGTGCAATAGGAGCATGAATCCTAACATAATCATTATACATGTCAACTATGGACTCTCTTACCAAATTCACCATTAAACACCCATCAGCCTCCCCATAGATACCAGCACAAAGAATCTCAAGATATTCGAATTTATTTCTAGGATCAAGTACAGAAGCAATGAACATAAGTTTATTAGTATTCTCAATCTTCCCATAATATTTGTCAAATTTCAACTTCATCATCTTTGCCATGTCCACGAGACCAACATCATCAGATCCATCGAGACCTTTTTTAAGAACCAAATCAATACAAGTTAAGTCATCCAAAAAAGTGTGTGCAGTCACATACTTTGTCCCGGAAACCTTTTTGGTAAGTTCATAAAAATGCACAAGAAAGCGAATTAATCTTCTTACATTTGCCCAATCTAATGAACTAGGCACCCCTGTCTTTTCAAGATCATCCCTAAATTGCCTGTCCTCAGCATCCATCCTATTAAATGCTCTTTCATACACTTGTGCTGTCTCTAACATTAAATAGGTGGAATTCCACCTAGTTGGAACATCAAGGACTAAATTCTTACCACTAGCACACTTCTCAATTTCAGAAAATGTCTTGAATTTCTTAATTCTTGCAGGAGATTGCCTAATATACTTAACAGCTGCCCTAACACATTCAACAGAACCCCCAATATCCTTCAAGCCATCTTGAACAATCAAATTCATAATATGAGCCACACACCGTGTATGTGCTCATTTCCCTCCCAAAACACACCTCTCACAATTAGCAAATTTAGTTTTCAAATATGCGACTGCCACATCATTAGCACTAGCATTATCAACTGTTATTGTGAAAATAGTATCAATACCCCATTCAAGCAAACACATCTCCACAGCTTTCCCTATGTCACTTCCCTTATGACCCGACACTGGACAGAAACTTATCACTTTCTTTTGCAACTTCCAGTTATTATCAATGAAGTGGGTTGTTAGACACATATAGTTCATTTTTTGCAAAGAAGTCCACGTGTCTGTAGTCAAACAAATTCTACCAATATTCTCATTCAACAGAACCCTAATTTTTTTCTTTTCTTCCAAATATAATAAGTAACAATCCCGGGAAACAGTGATTCTAGAAATAGACTGAAACAAAGGCTGGCTAACAGACATAACATGCTTAAACCCTTTTCCCTCAACAAACCTAAATGGAAGTTCGTCTACAATTATCATATAACTCAGTGCCTTCCTAATTGCTTTTGCATCAAACTTCCAAGCAATTAAATTAACATTTTTCCCATCATCTTCCATTTGAAATGTCAATTGCCTTTGGTCAGAGGGTTTATTTTCAGGATTCAACTTACATAGTGCAATATGAGTCAACAAATTCTTAGTTCCATGATTTTTAGAGTGAGAGAAATACTCTGTTCCACAATGTTTACAAGTGCTTTTACACTCACCTTTCTCGTTCTCAAAATAAGTGAAGTGCTTCCATGCCCTGGACCTTTTACAACTTTGTCTGGCTTTCTTAGGTTGTGCTGGTGCAACAACAACCTCTGGACGATTCTCAGTGCCCGCAATCATCCCTTCATTTGTCGTAGATTTATCTTGCGACATTTTGCGAATAGTTCTTGCTAAGAAAACAGGAGATGATTAAAATTTAAATACCAAAAAATCGATCCATAAACGAAAATATGTGAGTTCTCACCGTGATGCTTGATTATTCCACCTTCGAAGGAAGCAAGCTTGCAGGGTGTAGCCTTGTAGGACCAGATTAGAGAGCTTGGAAGAAAGAGAAAAAATCAGAAAGGTGGAGCTGCGCAAATGAACGAGTGATACAGAAACCCTAAACTTGTATGTTGTCTTAAAATAATTAAATCAGTAATTGGGCTTTGGACTACTTTAATTTGAGGTAATCTTCCAATCCAAGTCTTTTGGGCCTAAGTTGAAAATGAGTGTAAATATTTTATATAAATAATTCTAATGAAATAAAAATAATATAATATAAAAATCCCAATAAAAATCTAAGATTCGAATCCGATCCATTTATCCATTTAATAATTCGGGTGAATCCGTTTATCCGATCCGAATCCGAATTATCCGATTTAGTAATCCATATAACTAAATGGCCCGGATGGGTTTTCGGATAATTCGGATGAATCCAAATAATGAACACCCCTAGCTGTGATTTCTTGGGCCCAATTATCGCAGAAATTGATCGAGCGACTCGGCAACGCTACTGCACTTAATGCCTATGAGGCCATGCATACTACTCGTCAGACGAGGTCCATTGACTATTACTTGGCATTGTTTGAGGAAAGGGTTTCCCAATTACCATCTCCTCCGGAAGCTCAGTATCTTGGGATGTTCCTTGGCAGTTTACACCGTTCGGTCCGTGAACAAATTTCCGACTCAGAGATGATCGATGTCTTCACTGCAATTCGGACGGCCCGCCATTTTGGCCACACCCAGCGACCTTCGTCAACCTCGCGGTCCTCCTTTCTGTTCGCAACCCCGGGTCGCCCCATTCCAGGATCAGGCGCCCTGGTTGCATCCTCGGGTTCCTCTACACCCTCCCTAGGGACTAACCGGTCCACCTTTTCAACGACCACAACACCATTATCCTCGGGTCCTCACACGGGTTGTACTGCTCGACATCTTTTCCCGGAGGAGGCTCGAGAGTACCGCGCCAAAGGGTTGTGCTATCGTTGTAGCCAACCCTACGGCCCCTTACACCGTTGTTAGTCGAAAGTTTTAACCATCCCCGAGGTCGACAAGGATAACTTGGATGAGCACCCTGCTGTCCCGCCCGAATCTGACCTGACCGACTCTTTTTCGCCCCTGACACCAAACACTTACTCTCTGAACGAATTACAGCGTTTGCAACTCTCCCGCCTGTCTTGTAACGGGCTCGACGGTGCTACCACCATGAAGCTTTTCAATCGAATAAATGATCGACGTCTCTTGGCGATGATTGATAGCGACGTCAGTCACTGTTTTATAGTCGAGTCAGTAGCACGGAAACTTGGCTTACATATTGATTCTTCCACCGGGTTCTCCGTCATTCTGGGCGACAGCACTGGCCTTGCGACCAAGGGTGTCTGTAAGTCTGTCCCACTTACTTTTGATAACCATACATTTCCTATTGATTGCTACATTTTTCCCTTAAGCAGCGTCGATATTATTTATGGGGTTTCATGGTTATCTACCTTAGGCGATGTTATGGCCAATTGGGCCACTCTTTCCATGCAATTTCAGGTTGGCCGAACGATAGTTTGCTTGCAAGGGGACCCCTCTCTCACTCGCAAAGCTTGCGCCCAGGGTGACATCCGAGCATTAAAAGGGGACGCACTGGTTTGACTTCTTGGGGCACTAAACGAGAGCAACCTTTTACAGCAATTCGGGGCACCTTCGTCACTAACCGCTACCCAGAGGGTAGAATTGGACAACCTTCTAACCGAATTTGAGGGGACAGATGCTGACATGCCTTCCGCCTCGTCGCTCGCATGATCATCGCATTACGGTAGAGCACGGCAGCAAACCAGTTTCGGTTCGACCTTATTGATATAATCACACCCAGAAGGACGAAATGGAGTGCTTGGTGGCTGAAATGTTGGTTGCCGAAATAATTCAACCAAGTTCCAGCCCGTATTCCAGCCCAGTTTTACTCGTCCGAAAAAAAAAATGGTTCATGGCGTTTCTGTGTGGGTTATCGCGCCTTGAATAAACTGAACATTCCGGACAAATACCCCATTATGATAATTCAAGAACTTTAGACGAACACGGTGCTCGTTATTTCACTAAATTGGACTTCCGGGCTGGGTATCATCAAATTCGGGTTGCACCAAAGGACGTACATAAGACTGCTTTTCGTACCCATTCGGGCCACTACGAGTTCTTGGTAATGCCCTTTGGATTGACAAATGCGCCAGCCACTTTCCAGAGTCTTATGAACGACATTTTTCGGCCCTTTCTCCGCCGTTTTGTATTGGTATTTTTCGACGATATTCTCGTCTATAGTCAATCTTGGTAGAGCCACATGCGCCATTTGCATCAGATACTTTAGATTTTACATACTCATTCACCATTGCCCATTCCCTCGCGTGTTTGGGATGACATCAGTTTGGACTTCATTTTCGGGCTGCCCCGGGCCGGCGGTGTCGACTGCATTTTAGTGGTGGTGGACCTTTTTTCTAAATATGGCCACTTTTTGGGCTTGCGTCATCCTTTTTCAGCCCGGACCGTTGCGAATATTTTTGCGCGGGAGATTGTTCGCCTTCATGGAATGCCATCGTCTATTGTTTCTGATCGAGACCCGCTTTTCCTTAGTTCCTTTTGGAAAGAATTATTTCGTGCAGCCGGCACGTCCTTAAAAATGAGGTCTTCCTACCACCCCGAAACGGATGGGCAGACGGAAGTCCTCAGTTGTTGCATTGAGACTTATTTGTGGTGTTTCGCTTCGGAAAGGCCTAAGATGTGGGGTAAGTAGTTTTCTTGGGCAGAGTCTTGCTACAATACCGGGTTTCATTCTGCGGAGGGGACCACCCCCTTTGAAGTAGTTTACGGCAGACCGCCGCTAGTTTAGTTTTTACCTGGGGAGGTGCGGGTTCAGGTTATGGCGGACTCTTTGCGCGAACGAGATACTAATTTGGCCGATTTGCAAGTTCACTTGGCTTGCGCCTAGTAGCGTATGCTTTGCGAGGCCAACAAACACCGCCGGCATTTGGAGTTTTGGGTTGGTGATCAAGTTTACCTTAAATTTCGACCTTATCGTGAACGGTCCTTATTTTCTGGCACGAATGCGAAACTGGCTCCTCGTTGCTTTGGCCCATTTGAGGTTTTGGAGCGCATTGGCAAGGTGGCGTATCGATTACGGCATCTCGAGGGGTCTCGAATTCATCAGGTATTTCACGTGTCTCTGTTGAAACCGGTTGTGGGCAATATTTCTGGATCGTCTCTGCTGCCGGAGGAGCTGTTGGACCGGGGATGTTCCGTTCCTGCCGTCTTAGGTTTTGGGTCGTCGAGCCATTATTCATGATGGAATTTCAGTAGATCAGGTCCTTATTCGTTGGTTGAATCGAGGAGAAGAGGATGGCACTTGGGTGGATGTGGGTGATTTGCGGGGTCAATTTCCGTACTTTAACCTTGAGGACAAGGCTGTTTTGTCGGAGGGAGTAGTTGATAGAGCACATCCGATTAAATACGTTTACAAGCGCCGAGCCAAGATGGGCCTGGCGGGCCTGTTGGACTTAGAAGATTGATTTGAAGATTTATTCCTTTATTTACTGTTATTCCTAATTATATAGGATTAGGATAGGCTTGGTCCATGGACCTTTAGAATTAGTATATAATTGTCGTTCATACTGTTGGTTTTGATTATTAAGAATTCTGGTTTTGGCAACTTAGGTTGTGGCAGAGATTATTCTCTGGGGCCTCGCTTTGAGGATTCGTTATTTATCGTTTGTTTTTCCTATTCTCCGCGGCTTAACTCTATCACAACCCTTTCCATACCATCACAACCACTGGATGTTAATGTCTTACCTTTCCGATTCCCTGCCCTCTCTGCATCCTACCTTTTCACCATCTTTTCCTGACATCTAGTTGGAACCTCTTTTCCTCAATGTTTCCAGTCCAAGGCCCGTCCTTCCTGAAACAATCATCTTCCTTTTGTTGACTTAATCTCTCCCTCCGGACCTCTCCTTACGTGTCGCCCTACATTCCTCCTAAGTTACCAGATAGTCATTGACCTCCTAAGCTCCCTCGTTGCCCCACTTATATATTCCTCCCAAATGACTGAATGGGCATTGTCGTCTCGACTTTCCTAACATAGTAGTCATCGTCAACACACTTCCTTCATGATTTTCCTTCTCAAGGCCACCAAATAAGACCACCTCTATCCATGTCTGTTGGTCCTACTTCACACCCACCTCAGGATGTTGGTGGTGTAGATATTTCTAGGGCTATGACTTCCAAACAAAAGTAACGCTTGGCATGTTGGCAGAAGTGTTTCAGCTTTCAGTGGACCAGCAACACATCTTAGATAGAGAAATTAATCCATCCATTTCATCAGTTGCTCCATATCCTCAAGATCCTCTTTCAAACTTCTGTGGCGTAGGTGCCAAGGATCTTAGAACATTAGTTAGTACAAGGATTGAGTCTAATTTGGACCCATGTTTGCTGGGGATGTGTTCTCGGCCAGCCAATCTTCATCCCAGAGAGTTTCTTCAGCACCATAACATCCTGCAAGTACTTTACCCCTCTCCTTAACCATTGTTCCCATCGCTGCAAATCCCCAGCCTTCCGCTAAACCTGATTCATTTGAAGCTTTACACAGCACACTTTTGTAACCATCTATTGGAATTGAGGATACACAGACTCCCAGGGTCCAATTAGCAGGCCCCTACCCAAGTCACTTGCTCAGCATTACCTTCTGGGGTCCAAAAGGGCATGGAGAATTCAACATGAGACCCGTCTCAGACATCATAGCCAAACATGAAACGAGCTGGCACTCAAAAGTATGCTGAAGTTTTTATGGAGTATACACTGATAGAGATGGTAAAATTACTGGTGATTAGGCACACAATCAATTCTTGAGTTGGAGACTGCCTAGAGGTATGAATGTTGTAGTTATTTTTTATTTGGCTAGAATATAGTGGTAGGAGTTTTGTTTGTCTTCGGGGATTCCTCATACGGTCATACCTCTGTAATTATCTATTTTATTAATAAAAGCTTCGTTTTTTATCATTTTCTTTTTCATGCATAACCTTTTCATTTATAATTTTTATGTTTGTTCTGTTTATCAAGATTGCTTATAAATATACATGGTAACCGGCCGTGAACTTGTTGGACTGGCAAATTAGCCCTAAGGAGCATGGGCCATGATAATGATCTAAACCACTATGTTTCGTTTGACATATGTAATTTGCTTGATATCTTTAATTTGATTTGTTTATTTATATGTTTTTTCCAACATATCGGGGGTTCCCTTTCAAAAAGAGAAGAAAATGTATTGAGTGTTTTTTAGTTTACGTAAAAACTAACGGAATTTTTCTCATCAATAACAAAAACAGAAATAAGCATAAGATAAACATAGTATTATCACATATAAATCGAAACGTCAGCAAAAATAAATTAACTTCATGGAATTAACCAAAGATAAATTAACAAAAAAAGGGAAATTGTAGGAGTTGATTTGCATTAATATTTGTTTGTAATTTTTAAAATTGATAATGAGCTAGTTTTGCCCTAGTATTTGGAAAAATTCAATTTTATGCCTGTCAACTTTGCTCTTATCCAAGTCCAAGTACTCAAATAAAAAAAAGGACTTACTCTTATCCAACTTATGTCCACTAATTTAAAAATTTATTAAGATGTCATATAACTTTTAATTTTAATTTTATCTGATTATGATCAATTTAAATGTTCGTTGGAATTCCCTCAAAAAAATGTTCGCCGGAATTCACAGATGACGGTTCAGATGGAATTTGCAGATGTCGGTTGGGCTTGGGCTGCTAACTTAGCAAGTGAAATTTAGGGTTATCAGGTCAGCAATTCCATGCAAGGTATTAAAATTGCGGAGAAGTCATGCATAAAGTCAACGGAAACGGATTCAGTGCAATTTTTTTTTTTTTTTTAATTTCTTTTTTGTTTCTATTTAGTGTTTCCTCTTTTGTATTTACCTCTTTCTCCTGGTCTTCTCTACACTATAATATTCAAATAGATACTTTTGTTTTCGTCTTTTTATTTTCTATCATTATTTCCATTTGATTGAATATGGAGATGTAAAAAACAAAAAATTAATATTATTTTAATTTATATCTACATATCAATTCAATAATATAGAATCCACGTGGGGAATTACCTACGTGTAAATACAAAATCAAATGTTAATATTATTTCAATGTATATCTACATACTAATTTAATGGTGTATAATTTATGCGGAGTTACCTACAGGTATGATATAATTAATAGAGATGTAAGCGCGACAAGTAGACTACGTGGATATGTTAAACGAAAGAAGAAGATTCATATTCTAGAGTTTGGAATTTTCTGTATTGAATTGTATGTATTTGTGTACAATGTACAAGGTATATATACACCAAGAATTAATCTAATCAAGGAAAAAATCAATCTCCCAATTTAGGGGATTCTATTGTAATTTGCCTATAATAGCTAAGGAAAGAATTAATTACAATCTTTTCCTAATTCTACACTCCCCCTCAAGTTGGTAGGTGGAGAATCCCACATACCTAACTTGTCAAGAACCTTGTGAAGGGCTGTTCCCGAAACAGCTTTTGTTAGAATATCTGCAAGTTGATCTTCAGACTTGACAAACGGAAGAGTGATATCTTCATTATCTAGTTTCTCTTTGATGAAATGTCTGTCAATTTCTATATGTTTAGTTCGATCATGTTGGACGGGGTTATGAGAAATGCTCACAGCTGCTTTATTGTCACAATAGAGTTTGAATGCTCCTGTCTCCAATAGGCCCATCTCAGTCATCAACTTCTTTATCCATAACAGTTCTGTTATCCCTTTCACAATTCCTCGAAACTCTGCTTCTGCACTTGAGAGTGCTACCACCTTTCGTTTCTTACTCCTCCAGGTCACGAGATTGCCCCCTACAAAGGTGAAGTACCCAGCTGTAGATCGTCTGTCTGTGATGTTTCCTGCCCAATCAGCATCAGTATATCCGAACACGTCTAGTTGCGTGTTTTTCCGGAAGAATATCCCTTTTCCAGGGGATGACTTTAAGTATCTCATGATCCTAATGACTGCATCCATATGTTCCACCAAGGGTTTATGCATAAACTGGCTTACGACTCCAACTGCATATGCTATATCTGGCTTCGTGTGTGCGAGATAGATCAGTTTGCCAACAATTCTTTGGTACTTTCCTTTATCGGCTGGCTTATTGCTTGAATCTCCTCTTAGTCCATGATTGACAGCTATAGGTGTTTCTGCTGGCTTGCAATCCAGAAGTCCTGTTTCCGCAAGAAGGTCCAGAACATACTTTCTTTGAGATAAGAATATGCCCTCCCTTGATCTCATCACTTCTATTCCAAGGAAATATTTCAACCCACCAAGGTTCTTCATTTCGAACTCAGAGAACAAGTTTTCTTGAAGGAGTTTGATCTCTTCCTCATCGTTTCCTGTAATGATTATGTCATCAACGTAAATGATTAAACATGTGAGTTTAGAGTACCTTTTTTTCAGGAACAGTGTGTGATCTGAGTTGCTCTGGGTATATCCATATTTCTTCATAGCCGACGTAAACTTTCCAAACCATGCCCGAGGCGACTGTTTTAGCCCATATAGAGACCTCTTTAATCGGCATACTTCTCCTTCTTCGAATTCTCTTTCAAAGCCCGGTGGAATCTCCATATATATTTCTTTGGTCAAATCTCCATGGAGAAAAGCATTTTTCACATCAAACTGATGTAGAGGCCAATCACGGTTAGCTGCTACTGAAAGTAACACTCTTACAGTATCTAATTTTGCAACAGGAGAGAATGTCTCTGCATAGTCAATTCCGTATACTTGAGTGTAGCCTTTAGCAACGAGTCTTGCTTTATACCTTTCTATTTCTCCATCTGGATTATACTTGATTGTGAAGACCCACCTACAGCCAACTGGTTTCTTTCCTGGAGGCAGTTGGCTTCTGTCCCATGTCTCACTTTTACTAAGACCTGTCATCTCAGTATTCATTGCCTCCCTCCATTCTGGATGTTTTTGTGCCTCTTCTGCGTTTTTTGGGATCCACTCAGTAGACAACTTATTTCTGAAACGTTGAATTTTTCCGTTTCCACCTGTGACAAAGTTGGCAATTGGGTATCTGGATTGCTTGGGCCTGTATTCAGGGCTGTACCTCTGAGGGGGGACTCCTCTGTTCTGTCTTGGGGGAAGATAGTACGAATTCTCGTTTTGGCCTGTATTGTTGGGAAAAGATACAGGAACTGGAGAATAATTAGTTTCAGAATCAGGGTTAGAAATTTGTACCTCCGAGGTATTCAATGAGGGAGATGTGGGACCAAGATTCATTGGAATGGACTGTACTTCTTCAGTAGAGCTCGGTTCCCAGTTATCTGTAAACAACCAATCAGAGTGTTGACTGTTACTGATTCCTCTTAAATGGGTTGTTTATCTTATAAATTTTGTTGGCTGGTTAACAACAGATATACTTTTTCCCGAAAACTGCTATGATGATGCTTTAGACCGGGCATCTTGCATCTCTCAGCAGTTCACTACGCTGGTATGAATAATAGATGTGCTTGATTATTTTTTAAACATCCTAGCCTTATGTGCTAGCTTGAGGTATGAATGCAAGTGGAAGTATCGTGTCAATTGAGACTACAACTGCTGCTTCAGAAGAATGTGAGAAAACTTCGGGGTCAAAACTGCAATCAACTTTCTATAACTACCCCGAATTAGAAAGACTGTAGCATCAACACAAAAATGGGAGAATCCAAGCATAAGCAAATCTCTTTAGCTGCCATTTTAGCTGTACTATTTTCGCTTCTTTGCAGTTTGCTGAAATCATTTATAGGAGCGGTTTGAAGGTAAACTCGTTTTTTTCAATAATTTTTGCATGTTTGTTTAAATGTTTTTGTTGATTTTACAGTACATTAGTTGAAGCTGTGATAAGTTGTAATGTTACTGTATGCTAGTTAGCTGGTGAAGTAAATTTAAACTTTTCAGCTAGAAATGATCCCAGCTTCATGTTTTGGTTTTGATCTTCTTCGGTAGAAAGTGGACTTATGAAAATAAAAGTTTCTGCTAAATTTAGTTCTTACAGTTTTGAGGCTAAGTAATCGATAATTGGAACATACTCTTGTGTATAGCTGATATTATTATTGGTTCTACACTTGAATCAATTTAGCTAGGTTTTTTCTTCCTACTGATTAGTAACTCAAGTAAATTGTTTAAAAGGCTTATTACATGTTTATTACTTGTTGTGGATTAACTGATTCTATATATTTTCAATTTGTTAGATGGGTGCGAGTGAAAAAAATCTGATTATTAAAGGAGTGAAGGGAAAGCTGGATCATCTAAGCAAACAGCTGGGAAGTGGAACAGTGACCCCCTTATCACACAGGTATGGACTTCACAATGATTGAGCATGCTGCATCTTGATGCTTTAATATACAGACATGTAATTTCGGCCTACGTTAATGTGTATTATTAATTTTCAATCTTTAAGAAAGGATTTTGCTCTTGCTTTTTGTTCTACTAGCACTACGCACGTGCGTTGCACGTGATTATAATTTTTTATTATTATTTAATAAAAAAATTAATTTGAACATAAAATAATTGTACATTGTGATCACTATAATATATATGCATAACTTCGTAGATTTTTTAATGTAATAAAAATTAATCCATTGAACAAACATAATTTTGAATCAACTAAAAACTAAAAGAATCACAAAAGAGAAAAAGAAAAGTTAAATAACCTTAGTCTTAATAAATAAGTTATAATAATTAACGTTAAAAGATTCGTAAAAAACGACATACCATGATATATTGTAGAAATATTTAGTCTTACAAGATTTTCTATTATACATGTAAAGTTTGATTTCTTCAAACTATTGTTTACTTCTTATTATACACAGATTCGATCATCATTAATATATCTTGAATAAAGTTATACGATGATTGAAATACTATATACGGAATAATGAGGCATATAATATTTGAAGAAAACCACATTTTTAATTGTCTCATTATATCATCAACTGGCATCCATAAGTCAATTATTTGTTTATATACTCACAAAATATTAGGCCTAACATATTTTTCTATAATTCTCTAATAAATAATTTCGATTTCAATGTACATTTGCACATGAAATTCTTTACATATTTTAATGTGAGGAAAAACTTCCAGCAACTTAGTATCAAGGTCAAACATCCAACTTTTGTTATGAAAGTTATTTTCTAATTTTATTATTATTATTAAGTATAACCCTCTTTAATATAATTTACATATCGATTTAAGATTGCTTATTTCAATTTTCCTTAATTATCTTCTCAATGCAACGTCGAAATTCAAAGATTATGTGATTTAAAATAAGAATTCTACTATAGTATAATTACAAAATAAATAATATTTTTTATGGAAGGTGTACTATATACATAGTGTCTCACAATCTTCAATCAAGACATATGCCACAATCTATATAAAATATAATAATTTTTTTAACTAATTTGTAATGTCTTTAATTTCTTATTTAGTTATAGTGAAATCAAGGTTGTCAAAAACGCGATTTTAAGTAGAATCGGTGACTTATCAGTAAAATCGGATCATAAAATTGAATCGTAAAATTGTAAGATTCTACTACCTATACAAATAACCATATATATAAATTATTCTAAATATATTTTAATTACAACAAGCTCTGAATAGATATACATATAAAATTATACATATTATATTCTCAATTAATAAAAAAGAAAAAAATATAATATAGAGAAATGTTCTAGGCCTCTTGGTACATATATACATTTAGTAAGGCATTCCTAAATTATAATTATGAAAACTTTAATTTTAAGAAAAAATTAAAAAATAACCTTAGTGAATTAAGTACTACATAAAAAAAGGTATATTTTTTTAAGATTAGATTTTAATTTAGAACTTGATAGTTAGAAAAATAATTCAGCAAAATTGGCTCTCTTTGTGTATAATTTGCTCTAGAAAAGTTTTAGAATTCCAATTGTAAGTTGGTATAACTTCTACAATTCGTATCATATATTTTTTAATTGGTAAAATAGAACAAAAAGTAATATGTTATAAAACTGTTAAACTCGTACACAAAATCGTAAAATCGTAAAACTCGTAAAATCGCATGAGCAAACTTGAGAGTTTACTCCGATTTCATCAGATCTCGATTTTATCACGAGTTAACTCGTTTAGGGAGAAATAACTCGTAAACTCGTAAAATCATAAGAGTTAACTCGAGATTTTGACAACATTGAGTGAAATACTCCTAATTTTTTCAAACATTGCACATCCATTTAAAAGTCTTATACATACATGTTTAAACCACGCATTCCGATTTTATTTCTCTCATTTTATTTTTTATTTAGGGTATACCGTACTCTATTCGATGTAATTATTTTTCTAATCTATTGTCAAGTTAATATTAACATTCACATTTCACTTTCTTTATTTTTCAGCATGTTTTAGTTAATTATGGGATACTTCACATAGTACAATTGAATCATTCACAGCTTATTTTTTATTGTACCCTATAATTTATATAGCGTAGTAAATTCATTTATCAAGTTATTACATATGCTTAAAAATATATATATAATATTTTTACTGATTTAATAATTTGTTTAATGTTAGATCTTAAATATTTAAAAGAATTGCAACTATTCATGTCCACTAATTTTTACGTTTCTCATTTTATTATTTCTCTTATTAGTACGATATAATTTCACACTTCAGTCTAAACTCCAATTATTATAAACCTTGTGATTTTTTATGTCTCTCTCCAAGTTTCTAACATAACAATTTTTTCTTTGGTCTACTAAAATTACATCGTGGTATGTGGTTAAAAATGATGTTCAACTTATAGACTTATTTGAATAAAATTGATCCATTGTATAGACCAACAATATTTAAATTTACACAATATCACTACCAATGCATTTATAGTTTTTATATCTTCATATAATTTTTTACTGATTTCATATATAAGACACTTTTACCGCTTTCCTCCATCTTTTTCATCTTTTATATATATATATATGACTTTATCGTATACTTTTTTAATTCGTAAATCAATTATTATTTTCCCTTGTTGTAATGTTTATAAATGTTACTTATGAAGTATATCGATTTCATTCTTCTAAAATCATTGAAAATAAATATAATATATAATCTCATTTCCTACAAGCATAATAATTGGATTTATATTTACTTAGTAACGTTCATACAAAGAAATTTAGCGTGTAAACATATATATTGCTTGTTTAACCTAAATTTAAACAGTAAGGCTAAATGTATGCCTAGTTTAATCCAAATTTTGAAATACTACATTGTAATAATTAACTTGTATGTACATCTACCTATAATATAGATATTTAATTTTTGTTTTTATATTCTTTTCTCATAGTGTAATATGTCTGACTCTATCATATTAGTTTATTCTTTGATTTTTTTATTATATTACCTAGACTCGTCTATTATAATTTGTTTTATAATGAAAATTCACTTAGACCCTTTAATATTTATAATTTTTACGCTATTTTTTTTATAATGTTATTTATTATGTTAATAAAGTTATATTTATTAATAATAAAGTCTATTCATAAGTTTGTGTTATCTTTCTTCACAATGCATTTTCTCACTTCTATTCATTTTATCATCATATAGTTCTTATTCAATTGTTTTGATATTATTTTCTATTGTTGGACTTTGATAAAGTGGTATACACAAAAACACATACAATTTTCTAACATGTCTTTTTGCTCACTCAAAAATCAATTTAAAAATATAATCTTAGCAATTTCACATGCAAGTCATTTTATTCTTTGATTTTAGTACTTGCTTCAAGTTTATATTATAATGAAGTTTAAGTTACTATGCTCTAACCCTTGATCAATTCAATAGTTTACACTTTAGTCTAAATATTATATATTTAAATTTTATTTTTCATTAGATAACTTATATAAATTCTACTATTGTTTCTCAATGTTGTAATATTTATACTTCAATAGTTTAGAAATTTAGGGAGATTATTGCAAGTAGCAAATTTATAATATTCAAATTTCGATAAATAAATTGTTACTATTAGATAAGTATTATTCTAATTTATATTTATAATAAGAGTTGGTTGTTTTATTTATGACCAAATACTATGTAAGAATTTGTTAATAATTTATACATAGTAATATAAATCATTGTGAATCATTTACACATTGTTCTGACATATAATGTTTACATTTTTTAAATAGACTAAAAGATTTAATTTAATCTCATTTATTTTTCCAAAAATTCTTTAATGATATTTTTTTTAATTTAACTTTCAATCATTTCTATATAATAAAAAAATATAAGTACAATCATATGTCAACAATCTTGTCTCTATTATTCGACTATGAAGTCAAACTTATAACTATTGAAATCATATTAAACTATTATATTTTACATATTTTAAATATTTTATCATATAAGTATCATTAATCTTGAGTCATTCATATATTGTGGTAAATTAAATATTATATAATACACTATCGTTGTCTTGTCAACATATTTTTTGTTGTAGTTATTGGAATGAGTATATATATATGTTATAGCTACGTACCGTACTTAAATTAAAAAAAGTAAACTAAAAATTATCTCCAAAAAATTAAAGATGATAAATTAAATCAATAAGAGCTTTCAATATTATTCATTGTTCTAATTTTTACGTATATTGTTTTTTCTTCTTGTTGCTAATCATAATATCTATTAGTACTTTTTCACCATGAAAACACAAAAACTTTATATAACATTCAGTACCTAAATATCTTTATTGTATACCACTATTGCAAGTTAAGATTCTTGTGGTTATTATCCTAACAAAGAAGTCAAAGTATCTAAATAACTCTAAAGTACCACTATTCAAAATTAAAAGTATTGGAATCATTATCCTAGTAAATAAGTCAAACTTTGAAGTTACTAAAGTCCTATAATACGTTTAAATTTCTATAATTTTCTTATAAATACATAAATATCTTTTGTGTAACTTCAATTATTCAATATCCTGAGAATCATATACTAAAGTAATTTTACTTATCGTAAGTACATTTGTGCTAATCGATCTTTCTCCTTTCTCTTCAATTATAGAAGAAACCAATTAGAAAAATTATCAGAAATTTATGAAGAATCGAATAAAATATAAAAAAATAAAAGGAATATAATGTATTTTATCACAAATAAATAATAATATATTATGAATATTTAGGTTCAGCTTATATCATCAGTCGAACTATATATAATATTAAATGTGATAGAAAATTTCATAAGTTGAGACTTGAGAGATGAATTTCAATTATAAAATGAATCTTACTAAATAAATAAAACTTAAAAAATAAAGTTACTAAATTAGCCTTAAAAGTTTGCTAATTAGCCTTAAAAGTTTGCTAATTAATTTTAAAGAAATTAACTTTAATCTAATATTTGCTGTTGTTGGACTTTAATAAAGTGGTATACACAAAAAGACATACAGTTTCCTAACATGTCTTTTTACTCACTCAAAAGTTAATTTTAAAATATAATCTCAGCGATTTCACATGCAAGTCATTTTATTCTTTGATTTTAGTACTTGCTTCAAGTTTATATTATAATGAAGTTTAAGTTTCTATTTGCATTAAGCTCTAACACTTGATCAAGTCAATAGTTTATACTTTAATCTAATCATTCTATATTCAAATTTTATTTTTCATTAGATAACTTATAAAAGTTCTATTATTGTTTCTCAACATTTTAATATTGATACTTCAACAATTTAGAAAATTAGGGAGATTATTGCAAGTAGCAAATTTATAATATTCAGATTTAGACAAATAAATTGTTACCATTTGATGAGTATTATTCTAATTTATATTTATAATAAGAGTGGTTGTTTTATTTATGACCAAACAATATGTAATAATTTGTCAATATAATTTATACGTAGTAAACTATTGAGAATCATTTACATATTGTTCTGACATATAATGTTTACATTTTAAATAGATTAAAAGAGTTAGTTTAATCTCATCTTTTTTTTTTTTCAAAAAATTATTTAATGACATTTTTAAAATTTAAATTTTTATATAATAAAAAAGTATAAGTACGATCATATCTCAATAATCTTGTGTCTATTATTCGACTATGAAGTCAAACTTATAACTATTGAAATCATATTAAACTGTTACATTTTACATATTTTAAATATTTTATCATGTAACTATCATTAAACTTGAGTCATTCATATATTGTGGTAAATTAAATATTATATAGTACACTATCATTGCCTCGTTAACATGTTTATTGTTATAGTTATTGGAATGAGTATATAGATGTGATAGCTACATTCCATACCTGAGTTAAAAAAAGTAAACTAAAAAAATTATCTCCAGAAAATTAAAGATGATAAATTAAATCAATAAGAGCTTTCACTATTATTCATTGTTTTAATTTTTATGTATATGATTTTTTCTTCTTGTTGCTAATCCTAAAATCTCTCAGTACTTTTTCGCCATGAAAACACAAAAACTTAATATAACATTCAAATACCTAAATACCTTTATTGTAAACCACTATTGCAAGTTAAGATTCTGGTGGTCATTATCTTAACAAAGTCAAAGTTTGGAGCTATTAAACTCCTATTAAACTATGTTTAATTTTCTATATTTTTTTATACATACATAAATATCTTATGTGTACATTTCAATTATTTAATATTTTGAGACTTTAATATTCATAATATCTTATATTCAAATAAAGTTACTAAATTAGCTTTAAAACTTTACTAATTAATTGTTTTCTTTTTCTTTTTCTACAGTTTTCTTTTTTGACAATTATATAAAAGAATCTCATTATAAAAGAGAAAAGAAATTTAAAATGAAATTTTAAAATAAAAATAAATAAAAATAATAATGTTATGTATATGATTAAAAATAAAGAAAAATATAGAATATGATTAATACATAGGTTCAACTTATGTCATTAGATGAATTATATATCATATCCATGAATTTCTTTAGGGTATCATATCCATGGATTGATAGATGAACTATATAGGGCTCTAACCAAATAAATAAAACTTTGAGAATATAATTAATAAACTAACCTTAAAAACTAAAATTCATTAATGATGTAATAGGCAAATAAAATTTGTCTAACCATATATATAAATATATATTCAAAGATATAGTTTATAAATAAAACTTTAAAGATATAGTTACCAAACTAACCTTAAAAATTAAAATTCATTAAGGATATAATAGGCAAATCAAATTTTGTAAGAAACAACTCACACTTTTATAAGAGATAAGAAATTTATAAAGGAACTTAAAAATAAAAATAATAATGTTATGTATATTATTAAAAGATATATATATATATATATATATATATAGAATATGATTAATATGTAGGTTCAACTTATGCCATTAGGTGAATTATATATCATATCCATGAATTTTTTTAGGGTATCCTATCTATGAATTGATAGATGAACTATATAGGGCTCTAACCAAATAAATAAAACTTTGAGAATATAGTTAATAAACCAACCTTATAAACTAAAATTCATTAATAATATAATAGGCAAATCAAATTTTGTCTAACTATGTAAAAAAAAAAATATATTCAAAGATATAGTTTATAAATAAAACTTTAAAGATATAGTTACCAAACTAACCTTAAAACTTAAAATTCATTAAGGATATAATAGGCAAATCAAATTTTGTAAGAAACAACTCACACTTTTATAATAGAAGTAGATTCTCCTTTTGTTTCCTATTTTATGTAACTGTCATCACTGGTCTTGTTGTTGCAGGTCACTCTACACTTGGGTTTTGTTGACACATGCTTTATGTTTTTCTTGCGCTTTTAGTTTTTCCAAATAATGTATAAATTTGTAGTTATTGTTATGTTGTTAGGTGGAAGCTATTTGATGGAAAAGTCATATCTAAAGAAGAACTACAACTGTTCGACATAAGAAGTTTTTTGAAAAACAGTTTGGATACTTATTTCTTTGGATGTGTTTGCTTAAGACTCAGGATTTACTTCTGCAATTACTTTTTCCTTCAAATAGCGTGAAGTATTATTGTTAGACATTGTATTTTTTCGTAAATATAATGGTTTCAAATTTATTTCTTTATCACTTTTTTGTTTGTTAATTAAAATTAGATTTATTGATTATATATGTTTTCATACGTTCGAGTTACGTTGGTGATCTATTATTGCGGGGAGCAGAAAAAAAGAATAATAATTGGTAAAGTGTGTACCTTTTTGTAATATAATGAGGGAGAATTTCTCAAAAAAACTGAACATTTAGAGACAGGAGTATATATATATATATATATATATATATATATATATATATATATATATATATATATATAGTGAAAGTAATAATTGGTTAATAGCTACTTGTAATGAGGGGGAAATTTTTTAATAGTGATAGGATTTCTCATCACTAAGAGTATATTTGGTGACACTAAAGATTCTCTCACTATTTACTTTTTAGTGATGGAAGAGTGTCCTGTTACTATATACAATTAGCTACTGAAGCGATAGCCATAGGCCGTGACAATAGATCTCCCGTCACTAAAAACCTTTTGTAATGGGTTTTTGACTTTTACCCACAATTTTTCTAGTCACTAAAACTAACGTTTCTTGTAGTATATATAATAGGAGTATTAAAATGAATAACTGTTAATCACATCTTTTAGCCGAAAATGAGGAATCTTTACTCCACAATTTTAAAGAAGGGTATTAATAGTTAAAGAACCAACAAAAATAACAAATTTTTACTCCACAATTTTAAATATAGCTACTAAGTTAAAGAACCAATACAAAAAGATAAACTATAAAATATTAAGTAAAAAAGTTTTATAAATATTATTTAAGCTTAAAAGATCTTTTTCCCTTAATCTTAATGTATTATATGTAATTTTGTTACATATAAAAGTTGCTGAACAATTTCTTATAAATAATTAATTCTGGTTTGTAAAACTATATGTGTTGGGAAATAAGCGAACAATCGAAACGAACAAAGCAAACAATAATCGTGCAAGAAAACAAATAAAAAACGATACTGAGAATTAACGTGGTTCGCTAACAACTTGTTAGCTACGTCCACAGCCAAAAGGGAAGGATCCCAAATCAATTCAAACGAGAGTTCAAACAAAGACCAATAGTCGAGTATCTATCAATTGATACTCGACCCAAACAAACTATCAACGCTTGAACAATCAAGCCAAAAGCAATTCTAAGACTCTCTAATCTCTCTATATCAAAGAACTCCAATAGGACCTATATATAAGCCCCCAAACCTAATTCTATACAAGAAAGGAATCAAATTAGGCCTAAATCGCGTAAGCCCAAAATATGCCGCCTATCGTGTCGCGGCCTCGACAACATGTCCCGCCCGCGACCCAAACAGAGCAATGCTTCAAATAACTGGTCGCGCCCGCGACTCCTGCAGCTGTAGCAATGTGGCGCGGCCGAGCTTCCTTTCCAGCGCCAATTCAATACTCAACTTCAATCCTCCACCTTGATACGAACGTCAATTCAAACCCAATAAGATTCAAGGCACAAATCCCAACAATCTCCACCTTGCCTTGAATCCCCAAACGATGTAGCTTCTTCAGACGAAGCTCCACCTCAAATCAAACCTCCTCATAAATTCGAACAAAACCAAACTCAATTTTGCGCCAGTTGTACTCAATGTACCAGATGTGCCTTAAGTACCAATTTTGTCCCAAACAATGGGACATTAACAACTTCGAACAACAGCAGACCGAACCAAAGTAGAACCTTGCATCAAATACAAAGTTCCCTTCTTAATACCCTTCAGAACTACATTCGAACCTTTGCAGACGTTCAAAACTCCACCTTCACCTTTGAAATTGAAACCCCTGCTGTCTAGTCGACTCAGTGAAATCAAATTTCTCGTCATGAGTGGAACATGTCTGACTTCGTTCAATGTACGCAGTCTACCATCATGCGTCCTTACCTTAATTGAGCCTATCCCAACCGCCTTACATTTGGAACCATTGGCCAATGAAATATTGCCACCTTCCTCTTGCTTGTAGGTTGTGAACCACTCCTTACGCGGACATATGTGGTTCGACGCCCCCGAGTCAAGAACCCAAGAATCAGATTTACCTGTCTGTTTCTCAGCAATTAGGGCATCATCTCCATCAGAGTCTGCTTCAACTTCCACAACACAATCTGCAGTGCCTTCCTGCTTCTCTTTCAACCTCGGACAGGCATACTTCCAATGCCCTTTCTCCTTAGAATAGTTGCAGATATCTCCTGGTTTAGGACCTTTGGGACCGGAATTCTTCTTGAACCTCCTCCCTGGATTTCTCGAACCTCGATTATTGCCAACTGCTAAGGTTGCACCCGATTCTCCAGATAAACCATTCGCCTGATGGCGCAACTCTCTAGAATGCAGCGACGACCTCACTTCTTCTAGAGATACAGAATTCTTTCCAACAACAAACGACTGCACAAAATTCTCATATGATGGTGGTAGAGAAACCAACAAGATCAACGCAACCTCCTCATCTTCTAATTTCACATCAATATTACGCAGTTCTAATAGGATTTTATTAAGTTGATCTAAGTGATTGCGAAGAGACTGACCTTCACTCATACGCAGTCCAAATAGTCGTTGCTTTAGAAGCAACTTATTGGTGAGCGACTTTGTCATGTACAAATTCTCCAACTTCGACCACAACCCCAGTGCAGTTTCTTCCTCTGCTACCTCGATGATGATGTCGTCATCGAGACACAACATGATTGTTGAGTGCGCTCTTTCATCCAAAGCGGCCATCTCGGCAGATACCGAGACCCCGACCTCTTCCTCATCGTCCGCCTTGCCCTTGCCTTTGTCCTTCTTTGGCATCAGCGACGCCCACAATCCTTGTTGTTTCAACAAGGCCTTCATTTTAATCTGTCATAGACTAAAACTATCTCTCCCGGTGAATTTCTCAATTGGCAAGGTCATCGAAGCCATATTTCCCCCGAACACAGCGGAAACTCGAACCAAGCTCTGATACCAGTTGTTGGGAAATAAGCGAACAATCGAAACGAACAAAGCAAACAATAACCGTGCAAGAAAACAAATAAAAAACGATACCGAGAATTAACGTGGTTCACTAACAACTTGTTAGCTACGTCCACGGCCAAAAGGGAAGGATCCCAAATCAATTCAAACGAGAGTCAAACAAAGACCAATAGTCGAGTATCTATCAATTGATACTCGATCCAAACAAACTATCAACGCTTGAACAATCAAGCCAAATTCAAAGCCAAAAACAATTCTAAGACTCTCTAATCTCTCTATATCAAAGGACTCCAATAGGACCTATATATAGGCCCCCAAAACCTAATTCTATACAAGAAAGGAATCAAACTGGGCCTAAATCGCGTAAGCCCAAAATCTGCCGTCTATCATGTCGCGACCGCGACCCAAACAGAGCAATGCTTCGAATAACTAGTCGCGCCCGCGACCTCTGCAGCTGTAGCAATGTGGCGCGGCCGCGCCGGTCCTTTCCAGTGCCAATTCAATACTCAACTTCAATCCTCCACCTTGATACGAACGTCAATTCAAACCCAATAAGACTCAAGGCACAAATCCCAACAATATGTGTGTTTCATAGTTGCATAAGTTGTATATAAATATCAAAGTAGTTATCTTCAAACAAAATACACTAACTTGAACAGATATAACAGGAGATTATCAATCAAACCATAGTTATCTTTTGGGTGAATATATCTAATTTTTATCTAATTAAAGTAAATATTTCTAAATTACGAAAATACACTACAAAAACTATTGCAATTTGAGGGGGGGCCAAGCAAGGACGGATTTAGGGGGGCCGGGGTCCCCTTCCCCACCCCACACCAATTTGATAATTTTCACTAATACTCTTAATATAGAAGAGTTTGCCTCCCTTACTCTTTCAAACCTCGCTCCCTTGATTCAAAAATTGTGCCCCGATGCTGTAAAACATAGTTATAAAAATTTTGTCTCCCTTACAATAGATTCCTAGATCCGTCCCTGAACCCAAGGACCTCCTTGGTCCCCATGCAGAGACGGATCTTCCTTGGAACATCATTTGGCTTCAGCGCAGTGCAAAGCCCCTATAATCTCATTTCCACATTTGTTATTTTGTTTATAGCCCACCCCACGCTAATGCCTATCCCACCCTGATAAAAATGGCTGATAAGAATGACCCCCAAGAAAAGGAAAAGATAAGAAACCTGCACTGCATATGTGTATTATATATGGGTATCATATGTTATATATTATATCTTAATATCTAAATGCAGTACGAGTATTTAAAAATGCATGCATGCATACTTTTAAAAGAAATTGCATAATTATGTATGTACATACATTCATTTATAAATATAAATATTAATATAAACGTAATTTTAGTCCTCTATGTTTTGTCACTTGCAATTTTAGTCCTCTCCGATGAGGGTTTTGCACATTTAGTCCTCTAATTTAAGTTTTTTCGCGATTTAAGGACAAATTTGATCGGAATTTATTGGGCTCGTCGGAAAAAGTCATGTGACTAGCATGTGAGTTTTCATTTGGGGATCTTCGTTCATTTTTCCACGTGGCGTGATCTCCAGCTACATAATGTGACTTGGACATAAATTTCCACCTCATTAGTACACATAGTAAATAAAAATTCCACCTCACCCCACATAATTTAAGTTATTACAGAAAAAAATTATCACAAAAAAAAAAAAATCAATTTCCATCCCCCTACGAACCCTTGAATTGCGCCGCCCAAGATTTCAAGTCCGAATCTAGACCCAAATCGTGTCTTCTTCGTCATCGGCATCCTTCATGAAGATTCGCCGGCATACTTGTCTTGATTTTCTGGAGAGGAACGTGATAAGAAATCCATAGAAAGAGAGAGAGATTTTGTTGTGTGTGTGAGCGATTTTAGAGAGGGAAAGTGAAGAAAAAAACAGAGGATAAAAAGAGATCGGATGTTGACAAATCTCGTGTGGCCCAACAGATCGAGAGGGAGTGTGACCCAACAGATCAAAATCTCAAAAACCTTGTTGAGTTTGTTGAGGATTTGAGCTGCTTTAATGGAGCTCCATGTGGTGCTTGCGGTTCTCTTGTGCCAACACGTTATTACACATGATTAGAATTTCTTTTTCATCTTTCTGTATTCTTCTCTCATATGATTCTCTCTCCTAATTCACCTGGAGATATGTCGAAAGCTTAAATAGATCTTAGTAGAGATTTTGGGTGAAGATCTGCGGATGGTGGATGAAGAAGAAGAAGATCTTGATTTTTTTTTTTTTTTAATTTTACTTTTTTTTTTTTCTTCTGGGTTGTCAATTGTATTGAGGAAGAGGATCTTGAATATTTTTATTTTACGTTTTTCTGTATTTGTGGAAATTTGTGTATTGAAGGTAATTAGATTTTTCTATGTTTATTTTTTTTAGTTTATGTCTATGAATTTATAAATTTATTTTGCAGATTTTATGAAGTTTTATAATTTTTTGATTTATTTACTAAAGAATTATATATTTTAAATATTTATATTATTCTGAATTTTGTTTAATTTTAATATGAGCTAATAATTTTGTGGTTTAAAAAGATATTTTTATTTTTATATAATTTATTAATTTTAAATGTTGATATATAATTCTCGCCAAAATCTCGGCCAAATCTTTTTTTTTTTTTTTTCCTGTTTCAGCAAAATTTTAAAAACTTGTCTAACCTTGGTTTCGAACTTGAGACCTCTAGTATAAGGCTCCAAAATTTTTATACACCAGACCAAGTCAAATACATGTGATTATGTCTACATAACATTTATATAACCTATTTAGTAAAATTCTATTTACAATAATATATACCTTATGAAAATGAAAATTAGAAATAATTGGCTATTTTTGGCCGATAATTAGTTATCAAAATGAAAATAATTGGTCCATAATTAATTAACAAAATGAAAATTAGAAATATAAAAACTAAGTATAAAATAATAATTGGGCATTTTTATAAATCTTTTGTTTTGTTTATAATTTTAAGATGAATTTATGTATTAAAGTTGGTTATAATATTTTTAAAATATTTTGTAAACTTTCGAATTTTTAATATAATATTTCCGTACTAGTAATTAGTAATGTTGTATGAAAAAGGTCAAAAAATGTTTTATATTGCCACTCATTATTTATATTATTTTATATTTATAAATTAGTTGTAAATAAATCTATTTCTATCAAATTTAAGATGTGTATATGTATTTGAGTTTGTTATAATAATTATAAATATATCATGTTAATTTTTTAAATTTTTAATATATTTTTTAATATTTTTCAGAAAATTGCACTGATATTCCGATATTAATCGATATCTCACCAATATCTCCGTTGGGTGACTTATGTGTGGGCAAAACCTTGATTTCTTGTAGTGGAGGAAGAGATGCATGTCTAGCCAACGGCTATAATGATGTGTTTGTCTTGATATGTATTAATGTAGCAAAGGACAGTCAAAGATAGAGATGCAATTGCAATATGACAGGTGACATACGTTAGTACAATGATCTAGGGTGAGGCTACTATATGTAGTTGTAATATTCTTTGTGTAATGTAATGAAACAGTACCTTCCATTCACTTTTCTGCTACATCTATAATGCTTTCATACACTTCCATGCACCAACTCGTAGCCCATCCAATATTTGTCGTTTGACAAGTTACCAAAAAATTGACAAATATCATGAATGCTGGAAACCAACCATCAGAGATGACTATATTATTAAGTGCATTCCCTCAACATATAATAGAAACTGTAATCATATTAGAATACGCTAGAAATCATAAATCAGTTACTCCACGATCATCTTCCTTGAGTATCCTACACACAGTGTAGGAAGTCCAATTGTTGCTCGTAAAACTTACGGAAACAGGCGTAATCATTTTGGGCTTGAACCCGCTGCTGGTAATACATGTTGACTTCCATACATAGCTGAAAGTCGTAGGGGTGAATTTGTTGGAGTGAAACACCTATTTGGACCAACCCGTCTAGATGGTTCAGCCAGGCCTCAGTCTGCAGCAATTGTTAATATATTTCGTGAATAAGGACCATCTTCTGTACAAATAGTTGGTATCGTTGCTGCGAAAATGAAGTCCATATTAATGCGAATTCGAACATGGATATCTCATAAACAGGGTTTAAGAACTTAAAGCAATATTTCACCTGTTGTTTCTCCTGAGTGTTTCTCCATGCTTGTTCGCAGGCCATCATGGATTGCATCACCTTTTCCATTGTGAATTCTCTCAAGAACAGAAAATGAAAAATCTTAGTGTTGTCTTGAATGATAACATGATAATGGGAGATGGGATTTGTATATTTATGCAGTGGTGTCTGTTCACTTCCACATTATTAATTACCCCGAAAAACAGGAAGTGTGTATGTAAGGTGTAGATTAGGCTGAAATGATTATTGTTCGGGAATAATTAAAATAAAAAACAAAGACATGCGAGCATTAATTTTCTTAACGGGCCATTAACTGATAAATGAATCTCCCAAAAAAAGGATATCAACCTTTACGTATTCCAGTTTTATGGACACCAATATCAATAAATAAATTGAAGAGCTAACCTAGGTTTACACAAACATTCCAACACATACACAACCTTACAGAAGTCCAAAGGGCTATAGTGGACATAGCCGCCCAACGGAGGATTTTTCGAGCAATAAAAACCTCAGATTTTTCTTTTGCATTAAATAGACAAGATCTCTGTCAGTTAAAATTGCATGTTTAATTGTACCCCAAAAGGGTATCATAATTCTTGAGCCACATAGCATGCCATCTAATCCTCAACTATAAAAGGACCCCTGCAGTAACCACAACAAACTCACAAATAGAAAAAAAAAAAATGGAACCAGAAGATACAAGTCCAAAAAATTTATATGGTAATTTAGAGGATGAGTTTCAATCATATTTTTCATGCGAGTTTGACGATAAGTCAGTAGCCACTACTGGGTTATGTAACATTTTCCCGGTTACTGAAAGATCGAGCCAAGGGAAACCCATGGTAAGTTATTGGCCAATATTTAGAGTTTAGGTCATTTACGATATCAACTATATTTATATTGCAATCCATTATTTTGTCCTTTGCATATTAAATTAATTTCCACTACCACAGGACTTGAAGCATGATTCTAATAGGCAAGGGTTCAACGGCTCGGGTGAGAGCTCCAAAAAAAGACTGCTAATTTTCAATGATGAAGAGCTAGATGATGATACAGATAACAATACTGATGATGCTAATCTGTCAATAAGTCCAACACACTATCACTCACCCACGTCTGATTCGGCTGATTCTGAGTTTAATTTTAGTGTAAACAGGGACGGTCTAAAAACACGCATTGCATTAAAAAGATTTAGTGATACAATAAGTCAATTTAACCAAGATAGGAAGACAGTTATTAATTCTGTTGGGTTTGGAGGGACTCTAAATTTTGTTGGCTGCGAATTACTGAAGCCCATAATACACGAACTAATCCTTGCTTTCGACACAGACACAAGGACTTTGGTGGTTGGAGGGGATAATTACAAAATCACGGCTAATGATTTTAGTAACATTATGGGGGTACCTCAAGGTGATAAAGAAATTGAATTTAAGGGTGATTTGAGGGGGATTAAGAGGTTGGGTTATAAATTTTTTAGTCGTTTGTTCGACCGTAGCATGATTAAGACTAAGAGGTTAGAACTAATACTCAAGTCTAAAGAAGAAGATGATACTGTTTTCGTTAGGGCATACATACTTTATATTATTTCAACTTTGTTGGCCACAACGACCAGTAACAAAATTTCCCAAAACTACATCTTTGGCGTTGTGAATGTTTCTGGAATCTCGGAAAAAAATTGGGTGCAGTTTTTTTCTTTGAAAAAATGGTGGATGGTTTCAGCAAATACAAAAAGAGCCGGAAACAGAATTCATTCTTAACAGGATGCACGATTTTTCTACAGGTATCCTAAACTCACATCTGTGCCAATATGAAGTATTAACTTATTTGTGCAAGTAAATGAAATAGTCTAATTTAACCTTCTCACTATGCAGGCTTATTATTTTCTGAAAGTCCTACCACGTGGCCCGATAACACGCAACTAGCTTTCGTGCATCGGCGTCCACAATATGCATGAACAAGAGAAACTATCAAAGAAAATCAATAGGAACCGATGGTGCACTTCAATCCTGGTAATTTTTAACGCATTACTATTAATGACCCCCTCCCCCCTAACATCAGAAATCCCACACATACAATTCCCCAAATAAAACTGGACCCATCCCCAACAACACAAATCAGTCCACTACCCTTCAGCCCCTTTTCATGCACAATATTATGTCGTATTGCGTATTGACATGTATTAATTGATTTATAAAATCACACACCATATTATCTAGTTAGTAATTGATTTAACATAATGTACAGAATAATATTAGGGGGAAACATAACAAAGGCAACAACGAGACCAAACAAAGTCCTTATCAAACAAATTCGGTCCCTGCTGAAGTAATTAATAAGGAAGGTTGTAATAGTTGTAGAGGGAGGACAAACGAGAATCGTTATGCGATAAAGATAATTAAGAATTTCTTAAAATCTGTTAAGGAGGATGGTAATCGTAACATGAAATACTTGATGGACGAATTGGCTAGGCTTAAGGAATCACAAGACGCACTTACTGCAAGGTTAAATGAGTCGTTCATTAGGGAGATTGTGGGGAAATTGAATGTCAATGACTGCAAGTCACACGAGTCCATGAGCCTTACTTTGAAGGAACTCAGTGCCAGTATCCAGCAGATTATATCTGGCACGAAAATTGAAGGAACTCAGTGCCAGTATCCAGCAGTTGGGGTTTACAACACCAGATGCTAGTGCAACTGGTAAACGTGTTAGAGAAGGGGATGCGTATGACTCACCGCTGATTATTGATGGTGAAGCCGATCGCAAGTGCGATGATATTAGGACTAGTATGGAAAAGAATGATACTTTCAAGGTTAGTTAATGATTCAAACTATGCTTCATGTTTAATGTACAAGCATATTAGGGTGTCTAAACCTATCTACTAAATCTTTGCAGGTAGATGGATTTGTGGAGGCCAAAACACTGAAGTCAATACTAAAAAAATCCACTACCACATCTAGTAAGGAACTTTTTGAACAGACTATAGCAGCTATAGAATTGTATGCGTCTATGGAGTGGCGACGCTACATTTTGTTTGGCTACCCTTACCCGGAAACCAAAATGCTCAAAGATGAAAAGTTAATGAAGGTCATCATGTTTGTGATGTACGATAATCTACCTAAGAGGTAATCAAGCTTAAATTGCAACTTCTACCTTCGTAGTACAATTAAATCACTTATGGTTTCTAATTGCTTTACGTGGTTAATTAAAATTTGTAGAGCTATTTTAACCGAGACTAGACATACGTTCTTAGAAAGGCAGGAGTTTATGACGTTAATACCCGGCAGATGGATAACATCAGCGGTTTGTTATCACAAATACATCACACACGAAAAACTAAATTCTTTAATTAAACTAATAAAACCAACTACCTAACAATTTTAATCTCAACTGTGCATTATATAGGTAATTAACACAGTTTCAGATTTACTGAACTTGGAGGAAGAAGTTCAAAGTGGAATGTCGATTTGGTTTTTCCCGGTGATTCTCGTGGTAGGTTTATTTTCCTAATTGAAAACTTTTGAGATTTGAATTTTCTTTCAGGTATATCTTACTTTTTTGTTATGAAACCTACACAATAATCATTAAAAACAACAACAAGAGTTGACAAAAATTGATGATCCCAATTTTTTGACACAACTAAGCAAGATGAAAAATAAAGAGGGGTTTCTCAAAGGTCAGATTTCGCCAGTCAAGAAGGTATGTCTCAGTAGTACTATGGACTAAGATTTATTGAAAATGAGAAATGCTTTATATGTCCAGTTACTAATTACAAGTTTCTCATAATATATGGCAGATGTATATACCAATTCATTTTCAGAATCCTGGCCACTTCAAGTTAGTAGTTGTAGACATGATTCTAAAGAAAGTGGACGTGAAGGATTCCAACCCGACAACAACTACTTTGGACTAGCACACAAAGCTTACTGTTGGAATCCTAGTAAGTACTACATTGTTTATATAATAACTTATTTGTGTCAATAACTCTTGGGTTGATGGAATATTAATGCAGTAATTTTTTTCATTTATTTTGGGGCCAGTTAACTGTTTTGCAGGGGTTGTATGAAGAAGAACTACGAGCAAATGATCTTGGAAATCTAACCCTTTTTAACCTTGAAAATACCACTGGTTGTCCTAAGCAACTGAACTCGTATGTTTATCAAACCTCTACATGTACACTTATATTTTGTTAAACTTGACCACTAAATTTCTTTTTTACTAATTAATCATGCAGATATGATTGTGGGTTATATGTTATAAAAACCATGAGGAATGCAAGGAAGTTCTCGAGCTTGAAGATGGCAGCGGACGTACCCAACATAGATGAAGTTAGTGAGGTAATGCCTAAAAAGACACTACATAATCAGTTTTCCAGGTTTATTTACTGTGAACTAAAAATATTACTTAAACTTTTTTTTTTCTATTCTCTATTAATTAGTGTGTTAGCCCAACTTGCGGGTGAAGTTGGTTTTGTGGATGGTATTGCACGAGAGCAAGACATTAGGAAAACGAATTCTAGATGATGCGCTGACCTGGTTCGACACCTCTACAACCGTAGGAGGGACTTCGTCTCAGAAAAAAAGCCAACGGAGAAAGGAAAAGGGAAGCCCATCTCCATCAAATTTGAGGAGCGGGAAGAGAAGATGCTAGATGAGGACCACACCATCTACAGTTAAATTGGTCAAAGTTTGGAAGTTTTTTTGAAGATGTTTATTTCCTAGAGATTAAAGGCCTAATGTTTTGTCAGATTACTATGGAATATTGGAGATTGTAGTTTCTTTGCAAAAGATTGTGAGAATAATCTGTTTTTTGCTTAAGCGTGTGTCTAACATATACGTAGTAATTTTCTGACATTAATGTAGGATAGAGTACTTTATACACACTAAGTAAACTGATTAAATATTACAACTGCATACCTAATAATGAACCAAAAGCTAACTCCCTTCAACTTCTGAATTAATTTGAGTGTTTGGGAAACAGAAAGTATCATATGAAGTTAATAATAGGGGGCAAAAAACTTAACATCGGACAAGGTAAAGGAACAAGTCAATGCCTCCTTTACAACATTGCAAGTATGTTTCACGAATTTAGCAAGTTTATTGTAACGAACAACAAAGCCCCCAACTTTTTCATAAATTGAGATAAAATCATTTTTTTAAGGTTCCACATAATACAGTGCTTTATCTAATGATAGAGATATTAGGTGTGATATTACTCATATATTTAGAATTTTTACATAAAAATAGTCGGGTCAAAAGGAAAAACTTACACTGCCAACAAATGCAAAGTCCGGTAGGTAGCACGTGCAACAATCATAGGCAAATCTGGCCTGCAAAACAAAACTTGGGAAACAAAATGTGCGTTCATTACAAAAGATGAAGAAACTTGCGACCATAAAATGCCCATCATATTTACGACCAACTAGTAAGCGAAGTGTAAATGTGGTACAAGTATTGGGAAATGCCTGGATAAGGCAAACGACCAAAGACAATAAATTAACAGTATACATTTACAAAAGCCGAAAATAAATTTTATCGGAGAGGCGATATTAATTGAACTAAGCAAAATTGCTTAGGTTCAGAGCTACCATTCAATTAACACTAGAGTGTGTATAACTTGTTTGCCTGATTAAAGAAACAACATATTTTATGTGGAGTATACATTAGGAAGCATATAAAGTAAAAAACAGGAGAACAACAGAAAGATTCGGTAATACACGTACAAAACATAGAAGATGAACATAAACCAAATGATATGCATACTTCAAATATAAATAAATTTGAATAACGGCTAGTGCTCTCATCATATCACAATGCTCAAGGATAAATACAGACACGATATCTCATAAATTTCAACTAGTATGCCAAAAAAAAAATAAAAAAAATTATTGAATATCCAAGCACCTCAATCTGGACTGCAAAGTACTATAAAAGAGCACAAGTACAACTAACCGCCTAATAAATGGTTTCAAAGCAATCCCCACAAAACAAACTGATTAAAGAAAATAGAAAAACAAACATAAAACTTTTATCATGTAATTGAGACAACATTTGAAGGCTACATACTAGCAAACAAATATGTTTTAAAGAACACTTAAAGTAGAGATTCCTCAAGATAAAATAAAATTAGTTACAAAAATTGAGAAACCCAACAGAAATTTCAAAATAAAACAAAGAGAAACGATTAAAAACAAATGTGAACTGGGAAATCCAGAAACTTAGCTAATATGATTGCAATTCACACCGCTAAGAGATTTTGTCGCGATCTACGAACATGACCAAGATATCAAGATCTGAAAATTAAAAGAAGCCAGTAATAAGAAATATTGAATAAATAGGAAAAATAGTGAACAAATGAAGGCATCGAACTGTAACCAACCTACCTTGTTCAATTGCGCAGGTTGTAACCCGAAACTCCATCCAAATTATAACCAACGGGTCGGAAGGAAACGATTTCAGGTGATAAATCCCAATTGCGAACACCTAAAGTGAGAAACTTTAGATCCTAATTTGAAGGTGGAAAGCCTAGGGTTCCAAAATTATGATATTGGCGAAAAATGATCTGGTATATTGGAGGAAGGGGAACCAGGATTCTCATGAAAAAAATCATGGATTTTGGGGAAAATGTGTCGGAGAGGGGGCAAATTCAAGTTGGATGGACGGGGAAGAAGAGGATTAAACATAAGAATCGAATCTACTCTGTGAGATTAACACGAAGGATTCACTTGGTTAGTCATTTGAGAGGTTTGATTCAGAAAAGAGGGCATAGGTGTGAAAAGTGTTTATTCTCAAACTACAGTAAATGATGGTCAATGAGGATTTCCTCAACAAACCACCCATATTAAATTTTTTGTCAATTCCGTAATTATAATGTCATGATATTTTCTATATTTTCGTTAATTCTGATGTACTAATTTTTACCTATCACACCGTCAAAATCTCACCGAAAATTTCAATCCACCTGGAAAAAGCAGGGAAGCATTCTTCATAAAAAACAATTAAAAAATGCATTATTTAATTTAATTTAAATAAAAAAGAACTACATAAAAAATGACTTCATTTAAAAAAGTTTGCTGGTTGCGCATAGTTGTGGAGAAAGAAATACTATTGACCTTGCAGCTAACACTTTTTTTTAAAACTTTTTGTTTTTTGTTTTTTTTTTTTTTTTTTTTTGTTCTTTTATAACTTAACGTAACAAATGCTTAAATCGGAGCATACTTTCTTTTATTATCCAATTTGAATAGTAATAATGAGATTTACACTTGGGAGAGACCAAATGCGTTTGATTAGAGACACCAAAAAGTAGGGATGAATTTAGCTGACTATTTAAGAGGTTAAATTCTATTGCTTAACTATCTAGTGGAATTTAGGACTCGCTTGGTTTGAGAAATTTAGGGGTAAGGAATGAAAATGAATGATGACTCAATCTCATTTATGATGCTTGGTACATAATAAATAAGTTAATCTTTACCATTTTTTATTAACAATTCCCCCCATTTCATTCCATAGTATAATTGACCCCTCATTCATACTCATTATCATTACTATTGATGATTTGCAACTAAGCAGACCCTTAAACTTAATTTATTAAATGTATTAATTGCTCATAAGTGGCGATTGTACTCGGGTTTAATTGAACCCGAACAAGTTTAATAAATATAATTACATATATTAATTAAAAATAAATTACAAATTCTTAAAATTATAATATAATTATCAATCCCCCTTTAATATAAAGAGAAGATAGTCTTGGCAAATTTAATAAACTACTGTACTGTTCATCGCACAATTAAAATTATAAGTGTATTTTTTTTTTATTTACTGAAGTAAGTGAACTCGCCTGTCACATTTTCTGACACAACACTGTTTGAAGTCGCCTCTGCCAGAGGCGACTTCTGATTTTTTTTTTTTTTTTTTTTAATAGAAAACGCCCCTAGCAGAGGCGTTATACGGTATATGCATCGTATCCTAAACTACATACTAAACAACATACTAAAAGTCGCCCCTGGCATTTTAACAATTTTTTTTTTAATTATTATTTATATATTTTTAGTTTAGATTTAGATTGTTTATTTTAAGAATTTTCGTTTGTTATTTGTCTTTTTATACTTCGCGTTCATTTTTTCATTTAATTTGAGTTGAATTTATCATTTTTTATTATTAGTTAAGATTCTTAATCGAGTATAATTGATTTTTAATCCTATTACGCCAAAAATAAAATATTTAGATTAATAAAAAATACTTAAAATATGAAGTTCTTTTTATCTAATTATTACAAATAAGTTGAAAAAATAAAATGTATAATATTCATGACCAGTCCCACATCTCGTTTTTTTCCTATTCCGTTTAGCTCTCCCTCTCCGTTCCTCGATGGATGCATCGGATTCTGCTTCTTGGGCGCGTTGTGATTGACCATCATCTGGTGTGCCGATATTCAAACTAAACGTGGGGCGACCTGATGAAGATGATGTTTGATCCAAATACGGAATCGGGGACATATTAAACTGTCCTGGATGACCCGCCAAATTCGGCTGGTGAGGAAAAATGTCGGCGGTTGTTGTGTAGTTGCCGACATTTTAGCGTATATTAAACTATTCTATGCCGTAACATGTAACAATAATAATAATAATAAAAATAATAAAAAATATAAAATATAAAAAATAATAATAATAGTAATAATAATAATAATAATAATAATAATAATAACAATAATAATAAAATTAATGCTAATAATAATAATAAAAAAAAAAAGATAACAGAAATAATAGTAGTACTAATTCTAGTAATAATCATAAAAATAATAAAATAATATCAAGAGTAGTATTAATAATAATAATCATAATAATAATAATAATAATAATAATAATAATAATAATAATAATAATAATAATAATAATAATAATAATAATAATAATAATAATAATAATACTAATAATAATAGTATTAGTAGTAGTAGTAATAATAATAATAATAATAATAATAATAATAATAATAATAATAAGGGTTAATTTCCAAAAGGAACCTGAACTTTGCGGGTTTTTACACTTTGCCACCTAAAGAATTTATTTTTTCCGATTGGAACCTGTATTACGCGATTTGAGTCAAAATGCAATTTCGGCTATATTTTCAGGTTATGTAGGCCATGTGACTGGCACATGACCCGATTTTAGTGTTTTTTATTTATTTTTTAAATTCTAAATACATGTATGTTTTAATTTTATTTATGATTTCTTTTATTTCTCTACTATAATAATAATAATAATAATAATAATAATAATAATAATAATAATAATAATAATAATAATAATAATAATAATAATAATAATAATAATAATAATAATAATAATAATAATAAAATATAATTAAACTTTAACTTTAGATAGTTAATTATAATAAGAATTTTAATTTTATGTAAAATCAGAAAAGTATTTCTTCTTCGCGTGTCCTGCATCTCTGCAACAACATTTTCTGGAAAAAAAAATTTCCTCCTGCTTCTTCAACAAAAAAAATCTTTCTTCCTTCTAGTGTATCTTCCCCCTCTTGCTTCTCCTCACCATGAGGGACACAAGAATGGCGGTGCGCTTTTCGTTGGCTTTGAAGCCAAGCGTCTCTGGCGTTACGGTCGCCACCAGATCTGTTTCATTAGGGTTGTCCTAAAAGATTTCTTCCGAGATCCACAAGGCATCAACGAAAATGAGTTTGACGAAAATCGGATTGGGATTCGAAAGAGAGAAACAGAGTGAAGAGGAGTAGGACGAAAATCGCCATTAGAGAGTAAGTTCGAGTGCAGATTGTGAAACTGGGGCCGAAATCTGGGTTTGATTTTGAAGGGGTGAGGAAGATTAGAGGGAAAATGTGCGATAATAATGAAGAAGAGAAGCAGGAGAAGATCCGCCGGATTGAAGGAAGAAATTTTGGGGAAATCTTGTTACAGAACAAGCTGAATGGCACTTGAAGAAGAAGATGCTTAATTTCAGATTTTAAATAAAATTGAAATTTTTATTTTTAATGATCAATCCAAAATTAAAGTTTAATTATAAAAAATTTAAAAAATACATGTATTTAGAATTTTAAAAAAATGAAAAAATACTTAAAATAGGTCATGTGTCAATCACATGGCCTATATAGCCTGAAAATATAGCTGGAATTACATTTTGACTCAAATCGCGTAATACAGGTTCCAATCGGAAAAAATAAATTCTTTAGGTAGCAAAGTGTAAAAACCCGCAAAGTTCTGGTTCCTTTTGGAAATTAACCCTAATAATAATAATAATAATAATAATAATAATAATAATAATAAAAATAATAATAATAATAATAATAATAATAATAACAATAATAATATAAACGTCGTAAAATAAGAACAAACGAATATATATATGCATAAATATCAGTAAAGATACAAATAATAATACTAGTAGTACAAATTCTAGTAATAATCATAAAAATAATAAAATAATATCAAGAGTAGTATTAATAATAATAATCATAAAGATAGCAATAATAATAGCAATAATAATAATAATAATAATAATAATAATAACAATAACAATAATAACAATAATAATAATAATATAAACGTAGTAAAATAGCGAAAAACGAATATATATATGTATAAATATCAGTAACTATACAAATGATAATACTAGTAGTACAAATTCTAGTAATAATCATAAAAATAATAATACTAATAATAATAATAGTAATAGTAAAATTATGAAAAACAAATATATATATATATATATATATATATATGTATATATATAAATGTCAGTAAGTTTAAAAATAATAAGACTACTAGTACTAATAATAACACTGTTAACAATAATAATAAAATAACAGTAATATTAACAATTATAATCATGGCAATAATAATAATATTAACCCTAAACCCAATAAACATACATACTACAAAAGCCAACTACTAGGTATAGTTGAGGCAGTCACATTATGGATTACAATAACAAATATAAGAGGCACAGTAAAATATCTTCTTTTTCAGGACACATACATAACAGTTTTTTTTTTCAAGTCTTTATAGTTTACATTCATAGAGAAGAAAATAAACTAAAATTACATATACAATTTTGATACCTTAATGAAGATGCGATGTAGATGTATTTATAAGCTTTGTTCTAGTCCAAACGAGAACCAGCAATGTGTCCACTAATTTTTAGTCGAACGAGCTTAATAAACCTTCAAAATAATTAGAAGATAATTACATAAAATATATCACTGATATAACATACGAAAATTATAAACTTAATTATGAAAAATGTGTAAATATAAAAAAATTATAAACTTAGCAAATACCTCTTTAATTTTCGGCAAGCCGCCTACACCACAAATGTAATGCTCCAATACCTTCTTGTATAATAAAATGAGGAAGAAAGTAAAAGAAAATATTACAAGAGATTGAAGAGGGAGAGAAATGCTGTCTGTAGGAGTGAGATGAAGGAGATGATAAAAAATGCATTGCCGGATGATACATATATATAACACATCCGGTCAAACTTTTCTTTCAAAAAATTCAACCGGAAGTGACAACTCTATGCTGCCTGCAACACACCACCGCTCCACCACCCCAACCACTGCACCCCTGCACCCCTACCCACTGCCACCTACACCCTGCCCCAAACCCCATTGGACGACAGCTGAAAGCAGAAGAAAAGGACAACATATGTCGCCCCTGCGAGGGGTGACTTTAGGTATGTTGCAGCGTATGTATACGGTATATATATCGTATGTCGCCTCTGTTGGAGGCGTTTTCACTCCCAAAATTAAAAAAAAAAAAAAAAAAATATTACTTATACCATAAGTCGTCTCTCGTAGAGGCGTTTTTAACGTGGAAAAAAGAAAAAAAAAAATATTACAGAAGTCGCCCCTCCCAGGGGCGACTTTAAACAGTGTATTTGTCAGAATTCGTGAACTCGCCTGTGGCACAGACGAGTTCATTTAATTCAATAAATATAAGAAAAAAACGCTTATTTTTTTAATTGTGCGATGAACAGTACAATAGTTTATTAAATTTGCCGATAGTCGCAGAGGTGTCTATGTCTTCATAGCCGCGTTTCTCGGTGTGATTTTTTTTCTTTTTGCTTCTTTCATTTGCGTATACGGCATATCTGGCAAGTTTATGAGTCACGTGATTTTTTTTAGGGTTAATTTCCAAAAGAAACCTGAACTTTGCGGGTTTTTACACTTTGCCACCTAAAGAATTTATTTTTTCCGATTGGAACCTGTATTACGCGATTTGAGTCAAAATGCAAATCCGGCTATATTTTCAGGCTATATAGGCCATGTGATTGGCACATGACCTATTTTAAGTAGTTTTTCATTTTTTTAAAATTCTAAATACATGTATTTTTTATAATTAAACTTTAATTTTGGATTGATCATTAAAAATAAAAATTTCAATTTTATTTAAAATCTGAAATTAAGCATCTTCTTCTTCAAGTGCCATTCAGCTTGTTCTGTAACAAGATTTCCCCAAAATTTCTTCCTTCAATCCGGCGGATCTTCTCCTGCTTCTCTTCTTCATCATTATCGCACATTTTCCCTCTAATCTTCCTCACCCCTTCAAAATCAAACCCAGATTTCGGCCCCAGTTTCACAATCTGCACTCGAACTTACTCTCTAATGGCGATTTTCGTCCTACTCCTCTTCACTCTGTTTCTCTCTTTCGAATCCCAATCCGATTTTCGTCAAACTCATTTTCGTTGATGCCTTGTGGATCTCGGAAGAAATCTTTTAGGACAACCCTAATGAAACAGATCTGGTGGCGATCGTAACGCCAGAGACGCTTGGCTTCAAAGCTAACGAAAAGCGCACCGCCATTCTTGTGTCCCTCATGGTGAGGAGAAGCAAGAGGGGGAAGATACACTAGAAGGAAGAAAGATTTTTTTTGTTGAAGAAGCAGGAGGAAATTTTTTTTTCCAGAAAATGTTGTTGCAGAGATGCAGGACACGCGAAGAAGAAATACTTTTCTGATTTTACATAAAATTAAAATTCTTATTATAATTAACTATCTAAAGTTAAAGTTTAATTATATTTTTTTATTATTATTATTATTATTATTATTATTATTATTATTATTATTATTATTATTATTATTATTATTATTATTATTATTATTATTATTATTATTATAGTAGAGGAATAAAAGAAACCATAAATAAAATTAAAACATACATGTATTTAGAATTTAAAAAATAAATAAAAAACACTAAAATCGGGTCATGTGCCAGTCACATGGCCTATATAACCTGAAAATATAGCCGAAATTGCATTTTGACTCAAATCACGTAATACAGGTTCCAATCGGAAAAAATAAATTCTTTAGGTGGCAAAATGTAAAAACCCGCAAAGTTCAGGTTCCTTTTGAAAATTAACCCTTTTTTTATTAGAGATTACTTTCCTTTTTACTCCACTTCATTTTCTCACGTGGTGTATTAGTCAAGTAATATTGTTTTCCTTTCTCCTGTCCACTTTAATTATCAACCAATTAATTAATTATCTACATAAATTTGTTTTTACAAAAGCAAATTAACAGGCCAAAAAAAAAAAAAAAAATCGCAGTCCCATAATACATCACTAAACATGTGTTACAATTTTTTTCTCCTTATACAAATAACATCACATATCACATAATATTACAACATCTCAGATCATACCGTATCTTAAATAAAAAACTTCAGGATATTCTTATCTACTAAAAATTACAATATTTCAAATCATACAGTAACCTAAATAAAAAGCCAGAGATTTTCTTATTTATGAGGCATAAAGAAAGGGGAAAAATGTATACCATATATTATTATATTATATAGTCCCCCTTTAATATAAAAGTAGGATTATCTTGATGATGTGTCATCTTAAGAGTGATTATAGTTTTTTTTTTATTTTCTTTTTCTTTTGTCTCGCTGATATTTGTTTTGTTTTCCTTTTCTTTTTGTAATTCTTTTCCGCTGAAAATTTGAGACCATTGTGTTTCCCTAATTTTACTTTCCTCAACATTTATTTGGACGTACTTTAAAAATGATTTTTTTCAATTTCAAAATTCCTGTATTTGTCTACGTAGTTGAAAAATCATTTTTTTTTTTCAAAACTCCTGTATTTTCGTTCAACATTTATTTTGACGTACTTTAAAAATGGGTTTTTTCAATTTCAAAACTCCTGTATTTGTCTATGTAGTTGAATTTTTTTTTTCAAACTCCTGTATTTTCGTTTTTTTCAATTCCAAAACTCCTGTATTTATCTACGTAATTAAAAAATCGTTTTTTTCTTTTCCAAAGCTCCTATTTATTATAATTACTTGAAAATACATCATATATCATTATGTATAATAACGGGCACACTTATATGTTCCTTAATGCCATTTTATTTATTTTGTTTATTGTAGGGCAATTTAATTCAATATATCTATCGCATTTTATAGACTTACAAATCGAAAATGATTGAAAATTCTTATAATATGACAGAGAGAACAAACACATTAATACTGCTGTGAGTGTTAGGTTTCCCGCAATTTATAGATTGTATAGTACAACATTTTGAATATTAATAATTATTTCACACAATACAAATATTATGTTTTATTGCTTAATAATTTTAATTATCATTTTACCACATGATATATTAATTATCCATTATATTTAAAGAACCAGTTATCCCGTGCATCGTACGGGCGGACATCTAGTATTAATTAATCACATGAAAATAGATAATGTTAACAATGAAATTTTATTCTATGATAAGTATATTTAACAAATACTATGTATAAATTAAGTATCAATATACTCCCTCCGTCCCGGCCCAATTTGCCTACCTTGGCCGGGCACGGAGATTAAGAAAAAGCAGATTTTGTGGAATCTTTGACTTTTTTAAAGGTGGAGATTGAATGTGGAGATTTTGAGGATGGAGATTGTGAGAGAACTTTGCCATTTGTGGGTTGGCAAATTAGATTGGGACAAACTAAAAAGGAAAGTAGACAAATTAGAGCGGGACGGAGGGAGTATTAGTTAATTTCAAGAACTAGCTTATGTGCCAAGTAACGAGTTTGCTTTCGAGAATTAAATATTATCAATCTTGAATTTGATTCTTTTACTTTAATGAGCTTGATCGAACTTTTACTAAATCGAAATCTAAATAATCTACGAACGACTTAATTTGGTTATATCCCAATCAGAAAAGCAAAAATATGTACAGTATTGACTTGTCTCATGTATTTGGGAGTGGAAAATACTTTCACATTATTATTTATAACTTACGAAATAGAAAAAGATTTAATGGGACAAATATCATCTTCATATGCAATGTTATAAAAATGCTAAACGTTAGTCGAACGGTAAAACAAGGTGTACTTTAATTAGGATTTATGTGAGTTAATCGTGTTAATCAAGGAAGAATGGGGAAAAATATGGGGCTGTTGGCCGAGAATTGTTCAGTACCTAAATAAATATAGTCGGAGGTATACGAAAACTATTAAAGCAGAGGTCATATGTCCTTGAGCTTCAAGGGCGAAAATGTCAAATCCTGTAATTTTACACTGGCATTCAGGTAATTTCCCTAGCATAATCACAAACTCACTTTATTATTCTAAAGACAGTCCATCAGGTAAATGCAAAATCATGCGAGTAACGTACAGTTCGTGCAATCTCCTTTCTACAGTTTCTCCTCGAATTCCTGAGGAAATGTACAGTTTGTGCAATCTCCTTCCATCATCTGCTCTTTGGTATTCCGCACTGATTCACGCGAATTCTCACCGGTAATTAGTTTTGCTCTTTTATCCTTTTCTCTTTCCGCTTAGTTTGATCACTTATAGTTCAAAATCGTTGTTTCTGCAACTTAATGTTAATAGATGTAAGCAGGTTTGTAAAATGAACAATTGTTATTTGAGATGAAGCTAGAAATATGGTTTAGGTTGATTAATTTGATGATTGACATAGAAATATTCTAGTATCTTAATAAGTTATGCAGTTGCTCTATGACTGATGCTGATATACGCAAAAGTGGAAATAGGCGATGATGATATTTTACAGTTCGAACTTTCTACGTGCTTAAATAGATTTCATCAGCAGGTGAAGATACTAATGATGAGTAAGTGTTTTAATTGTACTATGTACCTCATTGTTTTAGTGTAATAGTTGACAGAGCTGATTCTGGAGCTTTCAACACTTGTTACTCGTTCTTCTTTATTTTGTTCGCCAAATAATGTTTTTTTGCCTTTCTTCGTTCGTAAAGCCTCTGTTTCTAGTAGATTGAAATGGGGAAAGGTCATAATGAAACAAATGGGCAATGAAATGTAAAAAATTAGAACAGAAAATAGTTTGTGCCAACATCTTACATGAAATAGGAGCAGAAGAAGTATACTCTATTGCATCTGCTGGATCCTGAAAAACCAGAACAGGACAGAACTTTTTCTGCTTTATATTGTTCTTTGGAATGAATGTTAATTGTGATTCTCATTTACCTATATCCCGTTAAAGTTATTACATATTTTATTTGACAAGCCTCAATTAGTGGTAGGTGCATCACCAGGCAATCTTCTGGACTCGATATTAATTCTCGAAAATTACAAGCAAATTGTAGAGAAACTTCCGTGTCAAGTGTTATAGCACATGGAAATGTATGTTTTGGCATTTGATCTTTATATTGTCTAGTTCTCAAAATTATTGTAACTCAAAACAATAGAAAATAGATAAATGACGTGTGCTGGTTCGTGTACTGAGTGGGCTGGAAGAGGATTTACCTTGAACCACTAGATCATTGAAATCTTTATATTGTCTAGTTCTCAAAATTATTGTAACACAAAACAACATAAAATAGATAAATGACGTGTGCTGGTTAGTGTACTGAGTGGGCTGGAAGAGGATTTACCTTGAACCACTAGATCATTGAAATTATACTCTCGTATTGTTATTAAGTCAGTTTATTGGGAAAGATATTCTGTCAAGCTGCATCCCATATATCATTTCATTATTGAGAATGAAGTATATCTTTTGTGGACTTCCTCACCAGGCATGGAGGTCATCTGACTCAGCAGTTCTTACTGATGACAATTCTACGGTATTAAACATAGGAAGATGCTGAGGTCATTGGAATTTTCAGTTTAGATGCAGGCTTGGAAGGTTAAATATAGAATAAGGAAATATGTGGAACAGAAAAAGCTCATTGAAAAACATGAAGGAAGCCTGAAGGAATTTGCACAAGGTAATAAGATTGGGATACGAATGAGGTTCTTTTTGTCTTGTGTTTGAATTGTTGAAAGTGTACATGCTTCTGTTTCCTTATAATTGGTTTTGTCCAATTGGTATAGTCACACTGTGAGTACGAAACCAAAGTTATCTTACAAAATGGGTTTTCACTATGAAAGACGTCTATATGTTAATGCTAAAAACTATGTTCAGGTTACTCGCAATTTGGGTTTAACCAGAAGAAGGTTGCATTGTGTCACGTGAATGGGCCCCAGCTGCACAGTGAGTCCGTTGAGCTCATACATATATTTTAGAATTCTCAGTTTATCTTTCTAAATTTGCTGGCCTTTTAGTTTTAGGATGCCGATACTCTATACACAAGATGATGATATTTATATACAAGAGCGGAAGAGCAGAAAACTTGTTGCTGAGTATAATTTAATTCAAAATCAATTTTTCAACATAATATAAATTACATTTAAAAGAAAAGGTTACGAAATGGAAAACAATAAATAGAAAAATATTGTGTTTCCTCACTTTTAAATGCCACAAATGTCATTTCTTGATTTTTTGGTTTATTATTTGATTCTAGGAGATGGACCTCACATTTAACTTGCTTGTAATAACTAATCAGGGAAGCAGAAGTTATTGGTGATTTTAATGGTTGGAATGGTGCTGGACACAAAATGGAGAAAAATCTATTTGGCTATGGAGTATCAAAATTCCTGATACTGGTGGGAATCCAGCCATTCCACACAACTCGAGAGTCAAGTTCAGATTTAAGCACAATGGAGTTTGGGCCTGTTAGTAATTCTCGACTACATCTAATGTACGCAGCGGAATAATAAATCGAGAATTTTGATCGTGATTTATAACTATTTAAACGTTGAGCATAAATTACGCTAAAGTTTGAACAACTTACTTGTTGCGTAATTGATCGGACCGAATTGCGCGATTGATTCACCACTTCAGGTATCCACGCGTATATATCGTCCGCCGCAGGAACTATCCCTATCCTCGGTACAATTGTTCAATAATGATCGCCAGGAAATCCCTTATTGAACAATATGGTGTTTTTGTCTGACAAGATTTTATTGTTCCTACAATAGGGAATAGACATATATAGCGCATATACCCTAGGTATATGGGCCTAATATTCTGGCCTGCTTTAATTAATCAATTAGTATAACCTAATAATAATTAAAGTCCATATCCTAATCTAGTCCATAACTTTCAATCTCCCACTTGGACTAGCATTAGATATAATTCGTAACACCAATATTGTACCCTTAAGCAGAACAACAATACACATAAAGTGTGACCCTTCAGGCCCCCATTATCGACGATAATCTAATTAAAGTCTGCAGAAAACTCCTAGACTGCGTTGCGCAGCGAACTCGATATATGAAGGACGTTTACGTGAATCTAGTAAACAAACCTTTATATGAAGTTTATGTAATATCCCTTCATTCACGAACCACCTGATTGAACCTAGGATCTGCCATGTGTCTATCCAAATAACTCAATCACTTTTCTCATCTTTATTATATGACACATTCGATCATATTCAATTACTTTAATTGAATATATCTTTTGCATTGGCCAATGACTTTATTGTCAAATAATATAGAGAAATATGAGTGTTCTCTCGAGCTTCAATCGAGGAATGAATCCCATTCTTGGCTCAACTACCATTTCCATTTGCCTCATGATGAACCCAACACAAGACGTGTCTTATCCTCCTTTGGGAGGCAAGCGTTGTACTTTGTCAAAGTTCATCACTTAACAAACAAAATGAGTATTGACCTCACGTCAAAGGATCATTACATACTCCACACACTAATAAACCGTAGACACTGAAAACAAACAGTTTAATAGTAGGGTATACCAATACTCTCCAAAGTACCCATGTGTCCATCACGGATATCTAATATCTCGTAGTCGTGAGACCTACTACATTCTCTGAGAATGTGATGCAGACCACATGCTAACATATCGCGTGTCATCAATATCCCATTCTTGATGACCATTGGTTATGACAATTTTAGAATCATACTATATCATTTATGTCTCACACCATAAATAACAGTCATGATTCAAGGGAACAATTATAAGAATAATAACAAACCAACAAAATAATTATTCTAATAAATGCATAAACTCAAAAGACAATCAAAATGTCATAGAATGCGATCAAGAATGAATGCCTCAAACGAAAAGGTTTCTAAGACATACAAACTATAAACTCCCACTGAATTAAGACCAACTACCAACGTGTCTAACACCCAAGCTCTCAAAGTGCTTGTTGTATCTAGCTATACACAACTGTTTGGTTGAAGGATTAATCAAGTTATCATCAGTGGATACTCTATCTAGCTTCACATCTCCCTATCTATTATTCTCCAATCAGATTATATCTACAGGGAATATGTTTATTTCTGTTCGTGGCTCTCGGTTCCTTTTGCTAGAGCAACCGCACTTACCGTTGTCACAATACAACGGTATTGCACTGCTGGCACTTGGAACGACACCTAGTTTTTTTACGAACTTTAACAAAGCAACAACCCTTTTTTTTTTTTTTTTTTTTGGCAGCTTTAGATTTAGCAATATACTCGGCTTTAGTGCTGGAATCGACAGTTCTACTTTGTTTGGAACTATTCCGATTCACTGCACCACCATTTAGAACGAAAATATATCCAGACAAAGACTTGAAGTCATCATGGTCCGTTGGAAGCCAACATCAGTATACCCAGTGACTGAGGACTCTAGCTGCCCACCATAGACTTTAAGAAATATTCTTTAGTCCTTCTAAGGTACTTAAGAATAGCCTTGATAGTTCTCTAGTATTCCTTACGGAGATTTTACTGAAATCTGCTCTTTCACGGATTACAACATGGAATGATTGCTCCCCATTATCAGTATATCGTCGACATATATGATAAGGAAGACAACATTTCATTCTTACGTTTACTATAAACACATGGATTCTCTTTGCTTCTGACGAAATCAAACAATTTGATAGCTCTGTCAAAGCAAATATTCCAACTCCTAGATGCTTGCTTGAGTCCATAAATGGACTTCTTTAACTTGCATACTCCATTCGGCTTTTCTTTGGATATAAAACCTTCAGGTTGTGACATATACACAGTGCCTTCGAGTTCTCCATTGAGAAACGCGGTTTTAACATCCATTTGCCAAATGTCAAAGTCATAGTATGCAGCTATTGCAAGTAATATCCTAATGGACTTGATCTTAGCGACTGGCGAAAAGGTTTTATCATAATCAATGCCCTCGCGTTGACTATAACCCTTTGCCACCAACTTAGCCTTGTAGGTTTGTACCTTGCCAGTTGCATCTCTCTTCTTCTTGAAGATCCATTTGCAGCCTATGGGGTGAGCCCCATCTGGCAAATCAACTAGTTCCCAGACTAGATTGAGGTACATCGAGTCCATTTCAAATGTTAAGGCAGCCAGCCACATCTTCGAAACAGTGCCCGACACCGCTTCGATATAGGTCTTAGATTCGTCGTCTTCTGAATTAACTTCATCATCTTAGTTCTCAACCAATAGATTTAGTCTTTCAGGTGCACGACGATTCCTTTGAGGCCTATTGAGTTGGTTTTGCGTTGGTTTATTCGGTTTATTCTGATCGTGAGTTGGTTTTCAACATTTTAGAATATTCTCAACAATTTCACTATGATTCTCTTGAGGTGGGACTGATACAATATCTTGTCTTTGATGCATCTTATTGTCTTGAAGTGACCCTCTAAGAGTTGTTTTCCCTCCCAATAGATCATCATAACTCCCACTGAGTTATTGTCCACTCCATTGGACAAGACCTCATCCTCTATGTTATCTTGCGGGTTTGATACAATATCTTGTTTTGATGCATCTCATTGTCTTGAGGTGACCCTCTAAGAGTCATTTTCCCTCCCAATAGATCATCGAAAACTCCCACTGAGTTCTTGTCCATTGCATTGGACAAGACCTCATCCTCAATGTTATTTTTGTGGTTCTTGAATCTTTTCAAGATCTACCTTGTTGTGACCTTGTTCTTCGGAGATATAAATATCTTCAAGAAACGCCACATTCTTGGAACTATCACCTGGTGATCTCCAGGGCAGTAGAATTCATATCCTTAGTTTCCTGAGGATATCCACAAAATAGCATTTCTCACTTTTAGTCTCCAATTTATCAGTCGTCATCTTCTTAACAAAACAGGATAACCCCAGGTCCGCATATGGTTAAGACTCGACTTCTTGCCACACCATAACTTTTATGGTATTTGCGTGACCGATTCAAGAGGGACTCTATTCAGAACATAACCATCGGTTAGTAAGACATAACCCCAAAGGAATAAGGAAGGACTGGTGAAACTCATCATGGATCGAACCATATCTATTGAAGTTCAATTTCTCCTTTCGGATACTCCATTCATCTGTGGTGTACTCGGAGATGTCCAGTCTGACTGGATTCCATGTGATTTCAAGTAATCAAGAAAATCTCGGCTTAAGTATTCCCCTCCTCGATCTAATCGGAGAGTCTTAATACTTCTCCCAAGTTGTTTCTCAACTTCTAACTTAAACTTCTTAAATTTCTCGAAGGCCCCAAGATTTGTGTTTCATGAGATACACATATCCATACCTTGAAAATTCATCAGTGAAAGTTATGAAGTACGAATATTTCCTATTGCTTAAGTTGGAATGTCCGCACACCGCTGTGCGGACCAACTCGATCACAACCTTGGCACGTAACCCTTTTTTTTTTTTTTTTTTTTTTTTTTTTTTTCAGAAAGCGGTTAACTTGTCATCTTTCCTTTGAGATAAGATTCGGAAGCACCATATGATTTGAAATCAAATGATGTGAGATAGTCTAACTTTCTCAATCTTGCTTTTCTTTTCTCATTGATATGACCAAGTCTACAGTGCCACAGGTAGGGTTTATTATCCGTATTACTTAGCTTAGGTCGTTTGTTCTTGTACATTGAGAATATTTTGTTCACATTCAAGCATATATATTTCATTCAAAAGAAAGACACTTCCTTAAAACAATCCATTAAGCAAAACAAGCATCTACTGTTTGCAAAATAGAAAGAAAAAGTCATAAATGTCTAATATTCGAATGGAAATAATATTATTTGAAATCTAAAGAACAAAATATCAATTATATAAATCTAATTTATATCCCGAAGGAAGATCTAATCTAATCTATTTTCAACGTACAAAATAAACTACTTAAGCTCTCATCCAATGCACCATGTGCTTTGAACTTCGAGCAGTCTCTTCCAGTGCCCCTTCTCATTGCAGAACAGACACTCATCCTTTGGTATTCTCGGCTTCTTTTGAACCCCTCCACTCTTAGGCATCAAGGCCGCATCCTTAGATGCTTTCTTCCTCTTCTTCTGCTTATTCTTCTGTTTGGAAGATCTCACAGAAGAGCTCACCATGAGCACAGAGTTGCCTTTAGAAGTAGATGATTCGTAGGTCTTGAGCATGTTGTGAAGCTCTGGCAGTGTTGCCTTCGTGTTGCTCATGTTGAAATTCACTATGAAGTTTTCAAATGAACTTGGAAGAGACTGCAAAATCAGATTTATTGAGACACTTGAGGGTAGCTTCGTTCCAATCGATTCCAACCTCTCAATCAATCCGATCATCTTCAGTATATGTTCAGAAACCTGGCCCCCATCATGAAGCTTACACTTGAGGAGATCTCTGAGTATCTCATACTCCATGGCCTGAGCTTCTGAAGCGTATAGACTCTCCAAGTGTTTCAGCATCTCATAAGGGAACATGCTCCAATGTTGCCTATGTAGTTCAATACTCATAGAGGACAACATTAAGCATTGAGCCGATGTGGCATCCTCAACATGTTTCTTATGAGCTTCTTCGTCTAACGTAGCGTACTCAGGAGAATTCTTGTCAGGGATGACACTGATTGGTTTGTCCAAGACATACTCAATCTCGTCTTGCCTTAGCACCAATCGCAAACAACGGAGTCAATCCGTAAAATTTGACCCAGTCAACTTGTTTGTTTCCATGAAACATTTATAAGCCAAAACGACATTTTATCTGACGAGAAAATAATAAATGGGAAAATAAATTAGAATAAAGTAAACAAAGATCACATCCGTATCACTAATCAAAACAAGAGTTTATTGTAATGATTAGCTCCCACTAATTTTAACATATTTTGCGCCCCCAAACACAAAATACGAATTTATAACAATTATAAATCTTAGTGGTTCAAGATCCAAGTTTATATTATTGCAGCCTCTGATTTGGCTGATGACTACAATAATATCACTAGGTAGGCTTTAAGCCAATTGCAACAACAATTTGCAATTCTTAGTTTATTAATCCAATTAATATTGCGTCCTCGAACTATTTTGGTCGCTTTGGCGTCTCAAAATAATTTAAGCAAGTCAATTCCATCACACGATGTCAACCATACATCTATGAATGAGTCCGAGGCTTATCGATTTAGAGTAAACACTTTGGTGTAAAACTCGTGGTCGAAAAGATTAAGAATTTCAGACAATTATGATGGACGACGCTTTTATTTCTAAATAAGACTTGGTTTTAGTGGGGATTTTTATGTGATACTAATTGTTAAATTTAATATCTAATATTAAATTAAACGCAATCACTGGGTGCCGCCTAGCCAGGCATAAGAAATGCGGACCACACAAATTTGGGCGCCGCCTACCCATACATAATGTCGCGGACTGCATGTATTGGGCGCCGCCTACCCAAACATAAAAGCGGTCTTAGATTACTATAATTTAAATTGAATAAGCATAAAATCAAATAATAGCTTATCACATAATATCAAATAAATGTTCAACGAATAAAATTATTAATCCAATTAAAATTTTATTCTTTAATTAAATGTGGATTAAAATTAAATATATTAATTCCAAATTAATATATACATATACTTTTAATATTAAATTAATATAAATATATAAGTCTAGTATTATTCTTTCAAAATAATAATACTATTAAAATTTATTAATCTAATTAATATTAGTCAATTAGATTAATATATTAATTTCAAATTAATATGAATATTTATATTTATTATTATTATTCAAACAATAATAATAAATTAAAATATATTAATCTAATTAACAATTTTAATTCCGGAAAACTGAATTTATTAAAGTAACAAACTTAATTTTAATAACAGGCCCAATTTTATTAATCACAAGCCCATCCAGTATCAACCCAGCTCCCGATTCCGGCCCAATAACCCGAATTCTGTACGAGTCCTATCTTTTTTTTTTTATTAAGCCCATTTTCGTACTGGCCCAATACTGAAAATCCGGCCCAGCCCAACCCAGCCCAAAACCCATTAGGGTTTGGGCTGGGACGGCAGCCCCTTTCGCCTCCGCAGCCGCCGACTCGAGGTATGACCAGCGACGGTTAAGCCACCGCCGTCCAGCGCGCAAGCCTAGCAATGTCAGTCTCACGTCGCCGCCGCCGCCGCGACCACCGCCGTTGCCGAAGGACAGCAGTTGCGTAGCAGCAGCAGCAGAAACACCAGCGCGCCTTCGACGCCGTCGCTCAACAGCAGCCGTCGTCCACGCCGACGCTCAACAACAGCAACAGCAACGCCAAACGTCGTCGTCGCCGCCGCTGATAACGCGCAGCAGCAGTACGGCAACAGCCGTCGCGCGCAGCCTTGCGCCCCGCCGAGTCCCGCCGGATTCCGCCACACATCAGAGGAGAGCGTCGCCGTTACAGCCGTCGGTCGGTCGTCGTTGTTGTGCGAACCAACCAAAATTTGTGCGAAAGATTAATTTATTTTGAAAATAATGTTACATCTAATGGTACACCCAGACGGTTGTAAACGAACCGAATCGAATCGAATATTAAGAAATTCGATTCGAATTCGAAAATATAAATTCGTATTCGAATCGAATATTAATCGAATTTAAATAGGTGATTCGAATTCGATTCGTGAGAAATATTCGAACTATTCGATTCGATTCGAGATTCGAAAAATTCTTTTTCATTTTTATATATTAATATTTTTTATTTTTTAATTATTCAAATATTATTATTTTTTTAATTTTTTTTCAATTATAAATTTTAATAATATATATCATATATAAATTAATTTAAATATATAGGTATATAAATATACTATATATATATATATTTAGTTTTATATGTATTATTTAATTTTTAAAATATATTATATATAAACGAATCGAATATTCGAATTATTCGAATCGAATACAACTATATTCGAATTCGAATTCGAATATTATTCGAATCTTATAATTAATTCGTAGTCGAATTCGAATTCGAATCATCCTAATCGAATTCGAATCACGAATCGAATAAAAAATATTTGATTTGTTTACAGCCCTACACCCAGGTTTCAAAATCAGATTATTAAAACATGGTTTTAAAACAGGTTTGAAAATAGGTAATCAAATTCCGATAATGTTGACAATTTCAAAATTCAGAATTTTAGTTTTATTAATCTTAATCCACATATAATTAAATTAAACTAATTATAAATCGAGCCCGGGCTCTGATACCACTGTTAGTAATTCTCGACTACATCTAATGTACGTAGCGGAATAATAAATCGAGAATTTTGATCGTGATTTATAACTGATTTAAACGTTGAGCATATATTACGCTAAAGTTGGAACAACTTACTTGTTGCGTAATTGATCGGACCGAATTGCGCGATTGTAAGTTGGAACAACTTCCTTGTTGCGTAATTGATCGGACCGAATTGCGCGATTGATTCAACACTTCAGGTATCTACGCGTATATCTCGTCCGCCGCAGGAACTATCCTTGGTACAATTGTTCAATAATGATCACTAGGAAATCCCTTATTGAACAATATGGTGTTTTTGTCTGATAAGATTTTATTGTTCCTACAATAGGGAATAGACATATATATAACACATATATCCTAGGTATATGGGCCTAATATTATGACCTACTTTAATTAATTAATTAGTATAACCTAATAATAATTAAAACCCATATCCTAATCTAGTCCATAACTTTCAGGGCCGATAGATTTCCTGCTTGGATAAAGTAACGCAACTCAGGATCCTTCCAAATTTGCTGCACCTTTTGATGGTGTTTACTGGGACCCAGCACCTGCTGAAAGGTATTACAGTAGTGACCGAAGTATGAAGGTCAAATTCGACATATTAGCTTTAGAATTTCTGGTTATTAAGTTACTGTAGGCCGTTCCTTTCGCATGCCTTCGGAAAGTTACCTCCAGCAGTAAAGTATTTAATGATCTCATGCTAATTTCTGAATTAAGTTTGAAATTATTATTTTTGAAGAAGCTGTGCTACTTCTGTCCTATTGGACATCAGTAAAGCAATTTCTCATTTCAATAGCCTTGCAGGTACCAATTTGAACATCCTCGTCCATCTAAACCTGAGGCACCACGAATATATGAAGCACATGTTAGAATGAGTAGTTCAGAACCACGTGTAAGTACATATAGGGAGTTTGCACATGATGTTTTGCCCCGAATTCGAGCAAACAACTACAACACAATTCAGTTGATGGCTGTAATGGAACATTCATACTACGGGTCATTTGGATATCATGTTACAAATTTTTTGCTGTGAGTAGCTGATCTGGTACCCCCAAAGACCTTAAATATTTGCTTGATAAGGAACATAACTTAGGTCTTCAAGTATTGATGGATGTGGTTCACAGCTATGCAAGTAACAATATAACTGATGGCCGTAATGGTTTTGATGTTGGGCAAAGCTCTCAAGAATCTTATTTTCACACTGGAGATCGAGGCTATCACAGATTGTGGGATTGCAGGCTATTCAACTACGCAAATTGGGAAGCTCTTCGATTCCTTCTGTCCAATCTGAGGTGGTGGATCGATGAGTTTAGGTCTGATGGATTTCGTTTTGACGGGGTAACATCAACGTTGTATCATCATCATGGAATAAACGGGATTCACTGGGAACTACAATGAGTACTTTAGTGAAGCCACAGATGTTGATGTTGTGGTTTATATGATGTTAGCCAATAATCTAAAACACAGCATCTTGCCTGATGCAACTGTGATTGCTGAGGATGTTTCTGGCATGCCTGGACTCGGTCGGCCTGTTTCTGAAGGTGGGACTAGTTTCGACTACCGCCTAGCAATGGCCATTTTGACAAGTGGATTGACTATGTAAAGAATAAGAAGGATGAAGAATGGTCAATGAATGAAATAACATGAGCTTGACAAATAGGAGATACAGTGAAAAGTGTATAGCTTATGCTGAGAGTTATGATCAGGTATTATATAACTGAATTCAAAATTATCTTATATCCTGCACTTAAGTGCTTATACAGAGCTTCCTGTATGCAGCCTCTACTTTTACGCCCTTCCAAAAGCATCTGGACCACAAAATCTCAAATCCTCTTCAAAATTACCCTTTGCATACCTTGGTAGATATGCCCTTGAGTTTTTTCTAATAACTCTGAATAATGTTACCATTATCATGCTAATGGAGATCTGTTATATATTTAAATATCAATCTCCATCTCTTTCATCAATAAATTCCCTCTTCTTACGATGCTACTTGTCTTGGGCATGAATAGGCTATTGTTGGTGACAAGACAATTGCGTTTTTACTGATGGATACAGAAAATCTGTATGTCCTGTCTAACCGAGGCTTCCCCAGTCATTGAGCGAGGAATCGCCCTTCACTAGGTACGTCAGTAATCTCGTGTTCACTGTATGTCTGAGATTCAGGACTTCTGTTTGTCATATGGAGCACATGGTATATAATGGTTAATACTTTTTTGCAGATGGTTCATTTCTTAACGATGGCATTAGGAGGAGAGGGTTACCTTAATTTTATGGGAAATGAGGTAAGCTCACCTAAACTTTATAATTTCTTCTAAATGATGTAAAATGACAGTAGAGAGAATGGTTTGAATTGGAACGTCTGGTATATGAATAAATTACTTTGTGTATAAGGTAGCTGAGTTAGGTTGAAAAGCTTGCAACTTTGGACTTTCTCTCATAAATGGTGGTTAGAGATCTGTAGATGATAATGAAAGATAAAATCCATTCTCAAAAAGGGTTCTCACAGAGTTGTCCTGTTAGAAAGAATCCATTTAATTTAATAGGAAAATATAGTTTCTACATTTGATGTTTGCAAGTACAACTTTTCCAGCCTTTTAACAGAACTGAATTTTGTGATCAATGTTTCTATTGTAGTTTGGGCATCCGGACTGGATTAACTTTCCTAGAGAAGGCAACGGTTGGAGTTATGACAAGTGCAGACGCCAATGGGACCTCGTAGATACTGATCATCTGAGATTTAAGGTCCACTTTGATGATATCTATTTTATATTATCTTTTAATTTCCGATTTGTCAAGTGCAGTTCTATGTGATGATGGATCTGGAACTATCCTCATCAATTTTTTGTAGCCATAACTCTTTTAGTTCAACCCCTCCCTGTATTAGATGTCGTGCTCAAACTTCTGAGATGTGAAATATTTTCTTTCAACATTACTTCTCTTTATTTCATTATAAATTTTATACCCTAGAACCTTGATTGGTTCTAAACCCAAGTTATGAACTTGCACAGTAGCTGTTTTCCTGTTGCTATACACTATATTTTAGATGGACTTTACTCATATATTTGCATCTCAGTGCATTTTTTTACTTTGGATTGTAAATGCAGCTTTTGACAGAGCCATGAATTTGCTTGATGAAAATTGTAAGCAGCATGGATGAAAATGACCAGGTAAAAATGTTTCCTTTGCAATATCATCGAATGCCTTTTTGGGATAGCTGTAACTTACTGCAAAAGGGCTTTTCATCTGGTGCACAAGATTTTCATTTTCTGCTTTCATTATTTTAGATACAGTTAAATACCAAAAACAATCACAATAAAATTCCCATACAAAATCACAACAAAATTCCCATATGAACCCAAAAATTTCTTCGCCACCACCTTCGTCTTCTCATACCCAACCACCACCACAACCCTGCTTTTTCGAAGCCGGTGGAAGCTACCTCCTTAGTTCGCTCGAACTTCATGCTAACTCTCTTCGACAGCTTCGGAGCACCACCTGAGTTGCCGCCGCCGCCACCGCCACCTCCCCGCTTGACGCCATGGAATTCGTTAGAGAAAATGATGGATGTTCCTGAAGGTTCTGATGGGGATCTTCTTTGAAAAAATGTTTTCTTTTTTTTTTGAAGATGAAGTTAGATCTTGATGAAGAAGAAAGAATAAACATATTTCAACAATTTTCGATTTTTTTTTAAGATGAAGTTAGATCTCGATGAAGAAGAAAGAATCAACATATTTATGCCATTTTCAATTTTTCTTTTTTATTTTCTGATATTTTTATATTTTCAGAAAAATGTAAAATTAAATTTCTTTTTTTTTCTGAAAATATTATTTATATGTTACTTCTTTAAACTTTTATTTTTGCCACGTGTCACCATCTTATTACACCTTTTGGCATGTGCATAGCACATGGCTTGTAGATGCCGAAATATATAGCTAGAGGTTGTAAAATGCAAAAAAAAAATGTAATACAAGTTGTAATTGGAAAAAATAAAAACTTGGGGTGACAAAAGTAAAAAAGGTCCATAATGTGTGTTGTTTTTGGTAATTAACTCTTTTAGATATCTTGATTTTTATAAACAATTGGTTTTCTTGGTAAATCAACAACCTGATTTATCCTTTTGTTGATTTTTCGTTCCAGGTTATTGTTTTTGAACGTGGAGATCTAGTATTTGTGTTTAATTCCCACCCAGAAAATACATACAAAGGGCAATCTACTTCTTGTGAAGCAATGGCTCGCCTTTCACCTTAAGGTTCCATACACCTTGGTGATATTATAACTTTCATTGTATTGATTTTTGTTTCACACATACATGTACAGCTATAAAGTTGGTTGTGACTTACCTGGAAAAGATAGAGTTGCTTTGGACAGTGATGCTTCGGAATTTATAGGATTTGGATCCCCTGCTGGTCAAATAAACCAGCAGCAATTGCTGGGGATTCAATACGCAACGTTTTGCTGCAAAAGAATTTTTGTTCTTTTGTTCTTTTTTTTTTTTTTTTTTCCTTTTTTTAGTTCATCAATTAAACTAACTACCAAAATGAATAATCCGAAAAGCAATCGCAAATACTCTCGTAATTAGGGGTGTTCATTATTCGGATTCATCCGAATAATCCGAAAATTCATCCGGACCATTTAGTTATATGGATTACTAATTCGGATAATTCGGATTCGGATCGGATAAACGGGTTCACCCGAATTATTAAATGGATAAATTGATCGGATTCGGATCTTAGATTTTTATTAGGATTTTATCCGAAACCCGAATAAGATAATATTATTGTTATTTCATTAGGATTATTTATATAAAATATTTACACTCATTTTCAGCTTATGCATAAAAACACAACTCATAAATTAAACCCGTATAATTTCAAAAGCAATTGGATCCAAAAGATTTGGATTGGTAGATTACCTCAAATTAAAGTAGTCTAAATGCCCAATTACTCAAACAATCTTGGTGTATTTGGAAATGTAAATATATTTTGTTAATTGTTATTGTAGGCTTGGGTATTTCGGATAATTTGGTATCTGAACCTATTAACCCGAATATCCGAAACTCGAATATCCGAATATCCGAAGTCTTTCGGATCGGATTACGGATAAGTTTTTTAAATCTTCAAACCCGACTAACCCGAATCCGAATCACCCGAAACCCAATTATCCATCCGAATGAACACCCCTACTCATGAAAACAGAAATGAGAAATAATGCTTGAAAGAAGAAAATATTAAAAAAAAAAAAAAAAGTGAAAAAGCAAGGCAGAAACGGTGCCGTATTTTGCCCAGCAATTGCTGCTGGTTTATTTCCCCAGCAGGGGATCCTTACGGTTTTGGTCAATTAAGCTGGGCGTAGCATCGACTGACAATATAGTAGCCTCTCACATTCCCATGTGGATGAGTGCTAAGTAAATGGTTAATGTTGGATACTGTACTTCATGAATTGTTCCAGTGTAGGTTAGTAAGTGAAGGGCCTAACCAAATTAGTTGACACTTTCATATGCAACTCAAATAACTTATCACTGACGTCTTTATGCACTGTTGTTCTTGTTCCTACTAATCTTGTATGTAGTTCAGAATGAAATGTAGGTTTAGGGTGATTGATACAGCATATCGACTTGATGCCATTTGATTATCATTAGACATTTCTGAAAATTAATTGTTTTGATGGCTTTTTTATTTTCATGACATGAAAATATCTCTTGACAGGTGCCACGATGTTGACCATTTCACGGTGTCTGAAGGTGTACCAGGTGTCCCTGAAACAAACTTCAATAACCGCCCCAATTCCTTCAAAATTATTTCTCCTCCTCGTACATGTGTGGTATGCTCTTTTAACCTTGAACCTTCTATATGTACTCAGACCTCGTATGTCATTTGTCACTTGTAGTTGTGAAGGAGAAAATTGTTTGAATACATCCTCTTTGGTGAGATTATGATTACCTGAAAGTTATCATTTAAACATATATATGTTGTTTTACACATTTGGATTATAGAATAATCACTAAACTTGTCGTTTGTCTGTGTGAAAATAGAAAAATCAAATATGAAATCCTTGTGCCTTCAAATGATGTATAATTTCAAAATATACTTGCAACTTATTTTGGTTCACATCATTGGCTATTAGCATATTACTAACATGTGTACTATTGCTCACAGGTTTATTATCGAGTGTCGAAGAACTAAAAAAAAAAAAGAGAATGACGAGCGCTTTGATGAGGAACTGGTGAGCAATGAAAATATTTCTCATGAAAAATCTTATCCTGGTGAAGGTAGCGATTAACCCGGTTAAGAAGTTGATACCAGAAATGGGTGCTTTGGAAGATGACTAAACCATCTTCTGTATCTCTGTATATGTATTGTTGAACTAATAATTTGACTTGAGAATCGTTGTAAAAGATAATTTCTAACAGTCGATGAGAAAAATGGGAGATGAAACACGATTCTGAAATAAGAAATATCCCTATTGAAAACAACTCTCGATAGATGTCTGTGTGAAGGATTCTTGCAACTATGGCTTACTTTGATTAATCTATTGAAAACGGAAGACTTTTGATTTTACCTTAATTAAAACTTGACTGTCTAAGATTGCGAATTTGCAAGTTTGAAAATAATATTTTGAAAGAGGCTAGGCGCTAGTCGGGTGTTAAATTGAGGTCTAGCGTCTAATTAGGGCTTAAGAAGTATGGAGCGTGATCTAGGTGGTATTAGACGGAGAAAATTGGGTAAAAAACGTAGACGATCGATAATAGTCTAGCGCCGAGGTGTTCCGCGTAGAAATGTCACTTTCCCACATCAAAGGATTAAATCATGTGATTTTTTAAATCTCCTTCCTCCTATTCTTTTGGATTCAGGGTATCTCCTTATTTCTCCTTACCTTTATTTCCTTGCTCATTTTAAACGAGTCGAGCTCATAAGTGTTTATGTTTTGTGAATCAAACTCGAGTCGAGTCGAGCGGTGTTTGAGAGTGTGTTTTTATTCATGAACGCGTCCGTGAACGTGTTCGCAGATATGGTTGACCATGTTTGCGAACAACTAATTACTCTGCTCACGAATATAAAATACACACATTTTCTTGAATTTCCATACACAAATAAATCGGCAATTTTAACAAAGTATTGTACTGTTCACGTTGTCCTTAACATTATACGTGTTCTTTTTGGTAATTGATAAAGTAAGTGAACTCGCCTGTGCCACAAGCGAGTTCACTTCTTCCTGACACACAAACAGTAATCTCGCCTCTGGCAGATGCGAGATCAAAACAATTTTTTTTTTTTTTTTTGCTAATCTCGCCTGTGGGACAGGCGATTTCAAGTATGGTGACTGTATATATACGTAATCTCGCCTATGGGACAGGCGTTTTCATGTATTTTTTTTTTTTTTAAGGGTACGTGAACTCGCCCATGGCAGGGGCGAGTTCAATTATTTCACCTTTCCCATGCATGCAACGGCAGTAGAGGAGTGAAGAGGGTGCAGAGGGTGCAGGGGTGCAGCCGCTTTAAGTGGTGGTGGGTGGGGTGGTTCAGTGTGTTGTCTACATCACATTGACTAGTTTTCTAGAAAATTTTGAACGAACAAGTTTATATATCAGCTCACCCCCTTCTCCTCTTACCTCATTTCTCATTCCATACACTATCTTTACAGAATGCAGATTCCTCCAAATTTTTTATGTTCAAATTTTTTCTTCTTCTTTATCCCTCACTAAGCTGTACAATTTTTTTGCATATGACTTCAAACAAATTGAAGATTATTTGTTAAGGTACAATTTTTTATATTTAAACGCTTTCCATAATGTATATTTTTTATTTCGTTTGGTATATCGGTGGTTTAATTTTTGTAATTATTGTATAATATTTTTGAAGGTTGTCAAAAATTCGGTTCCAAAAAATCAGTGGTTGCGGTGCTCCCTCTCGTTGGCCCTGGAAAAAGGATGAGAAATACAACTAGTTTCAAACTTCATTAAGGTATCAAAATTACACATGTAATTATATTTGTTTTATCCGATGAATATTCAGTATAAAGAATCATGTTCAACATTTATATATATGCAGTTGACGAATCATATATTTTATTGTTGCTCTTAGTAACGTTACTATTGTTTATCTTGTCATGGTTATTTCTGATGTGCTATTTAGTTACACATGTTTAGGTTTGTGTTAGTGATATTTTGGTTATTTTATTTATTTAAACATATTATTATTATTATTATTATTATTATTATTATTATTATTGTTTATAATTATTATTGTTATTATTGGATTTAATGTTTTATCGTTTTTTTTAGAAATATTATACTACTACTTATTATTATCCTTATTATAATTATCAATATTATTATTGGTAATTTTATTTATTTAAACATATTATTATTTTTATTATTATTATTATTTTATTTTATTTTTATTTTTATTTTTATTATTATTAACGTTATTTTTCTAGAAAATTATTATTATTATTATTATTATTATTATTATTATTGTTATTATTATTATTATTATTATTAACTTTAGTATAAAGATAATTATGCTTCCACATTTTATTTTTGGGTTTGTTATTACTATTACATGTTTCAAACTAAATTAACTCTATGTACGCTAAAATGCTTAAATTTGAAGAAAATGGCGCCGTCAGAAAAGGTGGGAATAATCGTGCACCGCGGCAGTGGTGCTGAAGGACCACCTATTGGTGGTCGCAGGGTGTATCGTTCAATTGGCTACCCTGGACTAATTTCGCTGTTATACCAAATGTTGCAAATTGATGTTGAACGACATATATTGAAAGTATGTGCAGCCTTTTGTGAGGATAATATTTTACAATTAATACCGATCAATAGTGACGAAGATCTATGGTTCTTCTTTGACCTGGATGTCGGAAATCGTTTCGTTCACTTTCACGTCGAAAGTGTTCTACTCCAGACGTTCACCGAACAAAATGTGCCGTTGACGGCTGACTACCACCAATACGCGGCATATCTAAGTGGTGATAGTCCAAATAGTCTTCTTTTCTATACACAAGGCACTTCTACTACAATTCCCAATAACCCTGATACTCAAGAAGATGCTACCAGTGACACTGAGCCGGAGTTATCCGGGGATGATGCAATTGATCCGTTGGTTGACAGCTTTGGTCCTAATCAAATAGAAGATTCCGACTCAACTAATAGTGAATCAGATAGTGACGATGAACCAGATGATATGAATATTGAGGACCTCAATAGTCTATATAATCAAACGGGCAATGACGCATCAGTGGGGGGCCATACTTCGGAAGTAGCTGGCGAAGCACGCCAGTTAATGCAACAGGTCATTCCATTTTTCAACTCATCCTGTCCAGAGATATTGGTAGATTCGTATGACAGGCCAAAGAAGAGTAGACTGTATGACGCAAATGAGGGAAAACTGATCAAGGGCATGGTTTTCACTGATAAGAAGAATCTTCAATCGGCTGTGAAGGATTTTTCCGTCCGCATTGCACGTCGGGAATATGTAGTGGTCGAAAGTATGCCAGAGTTGTGGAAGGTCAGGTGCAAGAGAAGCGGGGAGCATAATAGCTGTGAGTGGGGTTTGCGAGCGGTCTTGAAGAACAAGATCAATATGTGGGAGATTACCAAGATGTCGGGGCCTCATTCATGTCTTATGAATGTCGTGTCTGTTGACCATCATAATTTGTGTAAAAACATGATCGCTATGTTGCTCACAGGGATGGTACAGATAGACCCAGGCTACGAGGTGAAGTTGGTACAACAACAAGTCAGAGATAGGTATCAATACAAAATCTCATACCATAAAGCTTGACACAGTTTGAAACGGGCAAGAGAGAATGTGTACGGAACGTGGGAGAGCTCTGTTGTTAAATTACCGAAATTTTTGAGGACAATACAAAAGTGGAACCCTGGCACATTAGTTAAGTGGCGTCACGTGGATAAGAGAGTTCCTAGAGTTAAGATGCTTAAGTACGTTTTCTGGGCGTTTAAACCGTGCATTGAAGGATTCCAACGATGTCGGAAAGTCATCAGTGTTGATGGGACGCATTTGTACACTAAGTACAAGCACAAAATGTTGATTGCAGTCCGAGTGGATGCCAATCAACAAGTTCTACCGTTAGCGTATGCTATAGTCGATAAAGAAACGTTTGCCGCTTGGAAATGGTTCCTGAGGAAGATAACGAAATACGTTGTCAATGGAGTAGATGGGCTATGTCTCGTATCAGATAGATGCCCTGGATTAATCACAGCTGCTAAGCAATTCACTCAATTTACGCCCCCTGGTGGGGTTCACCGTTTTTGTCTAAGGCATGTTTGCTCCAATTTCAACACCCAAGTGAAGAATGTGAAACTGAAGGATTTGTGCTGGGAGGCTGGTTCGGCATTTACAGTTCGGCAGTTTGAGAATGCGATGTCAAAGATTAGGGCCATAAGTGAAAGTGGCTACGCTTACTTGAATGAGATTGAGGCATGTCAGTGGACTATTTCCCATGATGGTGGATGAAGATGTGGAATACTAACAACCAACCTATCAGGCGAGATTACGTATATATACGGTCACCATACTTGAAATCGCCTGTCCCACAGGCGAGATTAGCAAAAAAAAAGAAAAAAAAAAAATTGTTTTGATCTCGCCTCTGCCAGAGGCGAGATTACTGTTTGTGTGTCAGGAAGAAGTGAACTCGCCTGTGGCACAGGTGAGTTCACTTACTTTATCAATTACCAAAAAAGGACACGTATAATGTTAAGGACAACGTGAACAGTACAATACTTTGTTAAAATTGCCAAATAAATCGATAAGCAATCAAGATAAATAGAACAAGCATAAAAGTTATACATAAAGAAGTTATGCATGATGAAAGACTTATACAAAAAGTTCGAAAAAGCAGCGGGGATTGGTTACGTGGTTTGATTTTCCCTCTCTTTGAATGTTCTATCCCTGTCTGGAAGAAAAGATTTTACACTTCTTCTTAAGTTTTATCCAATTATTCTGGAAGAAAAGATTTTACACTTCTTCTTAAGTTATAATCAAATATTAGCATTTTAATTAACGGAGATTACTTTTCCTGTATAAAAATTTTTACCATGCTTTATTTACCTAATCTTGATGCATCAAATTGTAAATTTAGTTTATGCTTAATTAAATTAATTTTTTTCTCCCCATTAAAGCTACTCCGATATCTTTTTTCCTCTTTCTTCAATTCTTTTTATTTGGCTTCTACTCATGATCACGACTCTTTATACTACTATACCAAAACTTCTTCAATTAGTAAGCTAAATTATTGGACGCATTCCATTACTTGATTATGTAATCCTTTGTTCATAAAAAGGTTTTAGATTATCTTCTGTATAATAAATGGACCGTGTTCGGATTGAGGGGGCGTGTTGGAAGTGTTAATGAATCTGTTTAATTTCCTAAAGCATGCACGAAGAGTGAAGAGATGCATGTCTAGCCAACGGCTATAATGATGTGTTTGTCTTGATATGTATTAATGCAGCAAAGGACAGTCAAAGATAGTATTGAAGATAATAGAACTGTATGAAGGAAACCATAGCTGCGAAGCAGCAGAGTAATTCTCATGACAGCCTTGCAACTGATAGTAAGATCAGTAAAAGATATAGTATTGTTCCCTGATCACTTTCCCTTTATCCAATGTATTGAAGACGCGTGTATAATTCTAGAGTATTCCTAGGGCTGCTAGGGAATGGTGAGGGTTGATGGTTTTGCATGTAAGAAAATACTCCGTCCGTTTCAAAATAAGTGACGTTTTAACTTGTTAATGATTTTTCAAATTAAATGTCGTTTTAGATATATTTCACGATTTCTTTCAACTTTGTCCCTATCACTATCCTAAAATATCTCTTAGTATCTTTTAAGCTACCAGTAAAGCTTAGTATCTTTTAAGCTACCAGTATAATATAAAGGGAGAAAAAAATGGAGTATAGCGCGTAAATATAAAGGGAGAGGGGAAAGATAATGATTAGAACCTGATTTTAGGAATAATAGATAAGAGAAAAAAAATTAGATGAGGGATATATCTGTCAAGATTTTTAATTGTTAATTCTTCTCTTTCATTCTAAAACGTCACTTATTTTGATAGTGAGGGAGTATATCAATACAACAGTAATATTTATGCAAACCTGTTACAATGGCCTTCTTTTATTGTTATGTCTCTCTCACCTTTCTCAACAGATAGAGATGCAATTGCAATATGACAGGTGACATACGTTAGTACAATGATCTAGGGTGAGGCTACTATATGTAGTTGTAATATTCTTTGTGTAATGTAATGAAACAGTACCTTCCATTCACTTTTCTGCTACATCTATAATGCTTTCATACACTTCCATGCACCAACTCGTAGCCCATCCAATATTTGTCGTTTGACAAGTTACCAAAAAATTGACAAATATCATGAATGCTGGAAACCAACCATCAGAGATGACTATATTATTAAGTGCCTTCCCTCAACATATAATAGAAACTGTAGTCATTTCAAAACCCTATATTTACATTCCCTCATGCTTCATTCTATAATCCCTTGTTTCCCCGCATAATTCCTAGATTACCTCTTTCTCCGCCGCAGCGCCGCCTCTTTCTCCGCTGTAGCTGTTCTCCGTCGCAGCGCCGCCTCTTTCTCCGCCGCAGCTGTTGTAAGCCGCCTCTTTCTCCGCTGTAGCTGTCCCTCATTTACTATTTTGTTTACTCTGTAATGCTTGTGTCTTTTCTTTTGAAAAAAAAGTGAAATTTGTGGTCTACTGGATGGATCCATTTTAAGGATTGTGGTCCACTAAACTCAGTTAGAGTTATATGGTCCCGTGCCTAATCACTAGTTAACTAACAATTCATCTCCGTTTTTCGTTAGAACGATTACGTTTCTATTTGTTCCCAAATTTTGGGGGTGTTATTAATGGAGTGTGCTTTTGAAAATGTGATTTGAATGGATTTTTGTAAAAAAAATTAAAATAGGTGGTTTTTAAGAATATAATTGATTTTAACTTTTAAGTCGCTAAAGAATTTGCAAACACCCATTTAGTGTCTAAAATGGCTTAATGACTTCTTCACCGTCACTTAACCTCCATTAGAATTATAAGTTGCTATTTTATTCTAAATTTGATAGATTTATTATCCAAATAAGGCAAATGACTATTGTTAACCAACCAATTAACATTAGTTAGAATTATAAGTAATTTAATAGATATATATTTTGTGACAACTTGTTCGCTTCTAAAATTTTGCTCAGATATAAATCTAGTATCATCAATTAGAATTATAAGAAATTTAATAAATATAAATTTAGTGTTAGATTATTCAGAATATTGCTTCTCTGTACAAAAAAGAAAACAAAAGAAAATGTCTAATGACTATTTTAATTGTCCATTAGAATCATAAGTTATTTGATTTACCAAAAGAAAAGGTGTAATGACTATTTTACCTTCCCATTAAAATTATAAGTTATTTGCTTTACCAAATTATAAATCACATGATTCACCACATTAATAAACTCATCAATATTGTTTTACAGATGGCCGGAGAAAATGATATACACGCTAACTTTCAATATGGGCGAAGAGAAGACCATGATTTTGCACTTACTATTACTCACCGGAACTTTTTAACATGTTGGTTGACTGACCAGAACTATGTGACATATGATAATTATGAAACAACATCTCGGGATTATATTAATTTTCTTGAGAGGCAAGGAATTAGACCAATTAGATATTGCATGTACCAAAACGATTTGAACGGTGTTTCTTATGGTATTGTTGACGAGCGCTACCGACAACTCACTTCAGATATGCTTCTATTTATTATCCACCTACACGAGAGGGGAAAATCTTTAGGTCCATTAGGATTGTCGTTAGAGCATAACTTTGTTTTTACGGGTGATGTCCTTAAGTTCTGTCGTGTAACCTTTCGGGAGGCTACCAGAGAAACTAAAGCAAATGATTTTCATTTGATTTATAACCTCTTGACTAGCCAAGTATTTGGGTATGAGCAAAATTTGCCATATGATATGGATGATTTGCTTACGCTCATAAGTTCAGCTGCCTATGACGAGTAAGTTGCCCAATTTTTTATGTTTTTCACTTTATGTGTTTTTACAATTTGTGTTAATGCTAAAGTTCACTACTTTATTTTTTTTCTTTGTAGGAAAAATGAGCCATTGATCGCAAATCACTTGGCCATAATGTCTTCAACAATGAGAATATGTTTTTGCCGGAATTTATGGGAAAGACGTATATTGGTGCCCCAACAAGAAATTGAAAAATATGACCGTGTTGTTTCGGAACTTGGAAGTTTTAGGGGTTGGACGAGACATTTTATGAATACAACAAAATATTGGTTTCTCGACAGATGCTTTTATAAAGGTTTTCATAGTGGAAGTAATGCTACTGCTCGAGAAATTAAGAGTGTGTACAATGATACAAGTCAGTCGAGACATGAAATCAATTCTAGTTTTCTAAAATTTTGTCGGAATATGGCTGCTCATTTATCAGAAGTGTGTGTGCAGGTGTTACTTCTAAACTTTTCTTCAATTATATTACTTGTTCCAGTATTCTAATTATTTCTTCCAATACAGGATAACCAACCTGTCACCGATATTGATATCGATGTGATGTTGATGCAATATCTCGATAAGAAGGTGACACAAATTCAAAACAAACTACACGATGAGAATTTGTTGCCATATTTTTTGGGTAAGTTTGTGTTTATTGTTGTCTTTGATTTGTGTCTTTTTCTAATAACAATGCATATCTTTCATTGCTATAGGTTGTTCTCTTAGGCCGGGAAATTTCTAGACCGATCTTGAGAAGAATGGAGTGCCGATATTGAGAAGAATTGGACGGCCATGGTGGCTCATATGAAAGTTGATGAACTAGTCTGGGCCTTTTCTTTTTCTTTTAGTGGGTTGTAGAAAACATTTGAAATGAGGTAGTTTAATATGTGTCTTATTTGTGTGTTGTAGAAACGTCTGAGTGAGCTGAGCTATTTCACATTGTAGATTATTGAAGCTGGTTTAACGTGTGTGAATGAATCAAGGTTGTGATTTATAATGTAGAAAACGTTTGAAAGAGCTAAACTATTTAGTGATTAAATTATTTATATTGTTCGCTTTTATTTCTTAAATATGATTAGTTCATTTTCTTATAATGTATTGCTTTTTTAAATAATTTACATACTTCATTATTATTATTATTATTATTATTATTATTATTATTATTATTATTATTATTATTATTATTATTATTATTATTATTATTATATTTTTAACAATAAAAGTATAGATAGCTTTAGTTTATAGTTCTTATTGTATAACCATTATTATATTTACAAACCGTGCATTGCACAAGTATATTACTAGTTTTGTTAATATCATAAATTTAATTAATAAAAATTTGTTGAAACTAATATATATATATATATAAAAATTTAAAGTTATTAATCTTCTATTGACATGTCAAATCTTAATGTATAATTAATTGGAGTTATCATATAGCGAAATCACTCATTTCTTTTTTTCTATATGTTGTCATATATTAGAATTTTTTTTCTTTTTCTTTTTCTTTTTTGGGAGATTTGCTAGAAAAATAATGACAATTGTGTAACATGCCCCTCATGTAGTAGATGGATTATTGGCGGGCTTTGCATAGATGATAAAAATGTCACATCTATTAATTATTATCTGTTATTAGAATTTTCTTTTCCAATTTATTAATATATTTATTATTTTTGTTTCATAATTTTCTTAGAGTATCTCCTATTAATCATCTTTTTCATAATTTTTAATTTGAGACTCAATTTAATATAATTAAAAAAAAAAACTTAGATATGGATCGATAATATGATGAAGATTGGAAATTAGTGGCGATGCGTCAGTACTGTAATTTTCCCCTTTAATCTTAATTTCTGGAAATGCAACTTTTGTCGTTGGTTTTCAGTTACTGGGAAGTGAGAGAGATGAAAAGTATGTTTTTGCAATTTGGGCCCTCTTTATCACGTATTATGAGTTTCGCCCCATAACAGAAGTTGGAATAATCAATGAACCGTACGCCCCATAATGCACGCAAAATTATAACTAGAATACAAATAAAACTAATTTCAATCTAAAATACTAGTCACGAGAAAATATTTTTATTAAAAAAAGTCTTTTTAGCAAAAAAAATAACGACTTGTCCAATACTATTCCTAGATGAATAATTAACAATTTGTTTCATTTTCCAATCTTCATAAATGAAAATATAGTAGATTAAAATCAAAAGACAATAAAATTAAGTCACGTCTTGTTCTTCTATGAAAGTAGTTTAACTGGCACACTTTTACGTAAAATTATATATACAGATATATTTACATGTTATGTGGGTTTCAATTTCGAAGTAGGTCGGGCCGATAGACCTAAGAGGTGTTTATAACGTTCAATCTACTCTATAAATTACATTTACTATATAATAAAAGGAAACCCTCCAAAACATTTTCTCATCCAATTTACTTGCTAAAATAGGTAGTTTAATCATTATTAATATAACAAAATAAGATATAAGATAGATGTGTTAATATAGTAAATTCAAACAAAAAAATTGGTTCCAAATTTTGATTTTTATTGACAACTCTATATATATATTATTGGAAACAATCATGAGTGATTTATTATATAAACTATTTTTCAAAAATTAAAACACAAATAATTATCCGTTCATATTTTTTCTATATAATATCAAATTAATCATTTTTACTTACATTTAACACTTATATCGCATATTTTAAAACAAGTTACACCAAAAATTACAATTGTATACCTATAGGTTGATTTATCTTAATTGGGTTAAAGTTGTTGACAAAAATTAATTATACAAAAATATTTATTTTTGTTAATATTTATTACATATATTTTGAAAAAAAAATATTCAGTTTAATTTATTCTTTAAAATCTTAAATTTATTCTATAAAAAAATTGATATAATTTTTTTTTTATTATAATACTTTAGAAATAGTAAAAACCAACTATTTTTCAGTTTTCAATATTAGATATAATTTATTATGAAGAACAAAACAACTAAAAACTCACATGTGTGGGATGCGAAAATTTAGAGATTTATTTCGTCTTTAAATACCTCCCGCTCTCTCTTTTAAATTTTTTGAAAGTATATTCTCCAACATACTAAATGCACGAATATTTTTTTTATTGCTAATTGGTATTATACTTAAAATATATAAAAACCAACCATTGATTCTCAATATTTTTCATTCTTAATATTTATTATAATACTCATATTGGATATAAGTAAACAATCGTTTGTTGGTTCGCTATTGAGCTTAAAATAGAATACTTATTGTGAATTGAATTATTTATATTAAATTTTAATTGAAACAAAGTAAATTAAACATTATTTTCTAATGAAACAAGTATATTTTAAACCGTGCATCGCATAATAGAATTTAGAAAAACCTAAATCTGCCATATTTGCTAAATAGAAACTATATATATTTTTTGTTGGTCCCTAATTCGCATTAAAATTGACCCTTAAAAACTATATTTTTTTTGTAAGGGCCATTAACATATTTCCGTACGCTACTTAGACTAGGAATAACACGATTAAGATGTGTTATGAACAGACAACTCTTCTTAAGTTCATTAATTATACCTATAGATACATTCATTATGAATTATTATTTCCTACTCTGAATAACAATATACAGAGTTGTTTGCATATTGTGCATTTTAGCTTACTTATAAAAATATATCCGTCTATAAATAAAAATATTAAAATATTTCCTTTCAAAAAATCGTCTAAATATAGATTGTGAGTTAAATTAGAGTAAAATATGTATTTAAGTTAAATTTTTACTTATACATTTATAGGATTCTATTACTGAAAATATAACAATTATTTATATTAATAAAAAGTTGAGATCGAAAAATGTAAAGTTTTATTGGTTAGACTCGAGATATTGATTTTACTATATTTGTTAGATTAATATAACTTCCTACTTAATATAAAAGTACATACATCTATAAATATAAATATTAAAATTTTCCCGCCCAGAAAATAATTTAAAAATAGATTGTGAGTTAAATTAGAGTAAAATATGTATTTAAGCTAAGTTTGACTAATATATTGATAGTCATAAATAACTCCTTGATTTCTGTCATAAATATAAATTAACACCAATCACAACAATCAAGAGATATAATGAATATGCTCCGTATATAAGTGACGACTCTATTGTTGAAAATACAACAATTATTTATATTGATAAAAAATGTGATTGAAAATGTAAATTTTTGCTGGTAATTTTTTAGGTTGGATTTGAGATATTGATTACACTATATATTTGTTAGATTAATATACTTTTTTGAATATCATAAGTTTAATTAATATAGATTTGTTAAAATTAATATATATATATATATATATATATTAAAAATTATTAATCTTTAATGTATAATTAATTGGAGCTATCAATATATAGCGAAATCACACATTTCATTTTTTCTATAAGTTGTCATATATTGGAACTTTTTTTTTCCTTTTTCTTTTTTTGGGATATTTGCTAGAAAAATAATGGTGTGTGTGTAACACTCCTCTCATATAGTAGAGCGCGCTGCTTTGCATAAATGAAAAAAATGCCGCAGCTATTAATTATTATCTATTACTATAATTTTTTTTTCTAATTTCTTAATACATTTATTATTTTTACTCATAATTTGCTCATAGTTTCTCATATTAATAATTTTTTGTATGATTTCTAATTTGACACTCAGTTGAATATATTAAAAGATAAATCATATTAGAAAAATGCAATTTACATTGGTTATTACTTGAATTAGACTTTAGTACTTATTGTGCATAGAATTGTACATTTTATATTGTGACGGACTGCAAATAAAAATACTTTATTTTTTACTTATGTTTCTTTATAACTAACGATATCAATTGTTTTTTGTTAGGCTAATTGTGATATATGTTTATATAAAACAAAAATTATGAAAAAAATAAAATAGATTGGTGTGTATAACATATCACTTCATATCTGGCAAAGTAGCTATCGGCAGTTGTTCCGAAGACGATGTGTATATTGGTTTATTTAGTTATTTTAGGAAAAAAATTAAATTCTAAAATCATAATATATTTTTTCTTAATCCATTTCAAATTTTCTAAGATTAGCCTTTCTTTTCACGATCTTTGATCAGACACCATGTCGCATATATTAAAATTAAATATCATATTAGGAAAATATAACTTTTTAATATGTGATTATATGTATGTTAACAGTTACATGTTTTGATATTTAAAATATCATTACAAAATGTGATTATTCAAGAAAAAACATATATTCTGGAGAAAATAAGGTTATTAGTTCACTTTACTTTCTAATATTCAAATCTTTTTGGATTGTTTGAAATATTATTCCAAAAATAAATTAGCAAAAAATATCACGAATCCAGTTTACGTTAGTATCAATTGAAAATGATAGTGAAAATTAGTCAAGTGATTTGTTAATCAATTTGTTCTTTTTTCTTTTTTCTGTCCCTTTTTTTTTTTTTTAGTTTTCAACACAATAACTATTTCGAGGTAAAATGTATCTTTTAATCCTTCAATTATCCACAAATATTTGTTAAGGTCCCTCGCTTATTCAAAACGATTTCATAACCTCCCCCAATTCTAAAAAAATATTTGTAAACCATGTAAATCGATGGTTTGCAAAGTGACAATTTCGTGTAGTTCAGGTACTGAAGTATCATTGGAAAATATCTTTTGCATCACATAATGCGGACGTGACATACTTTTGGCCGGAAAAGTCACCGACGGAGTGCAAATGACAGTTTCATGTTGTTGAGGCACTAAAGTGATAGTAAAAAAGTTTAGGAACCAAATTGATAATTTGGCCATAGTTTAGGCTGGAAGTGTTTTTTAACCCTCACTTTAAATGGTATTTGAATACTATGATTTGATACTATGTATTGTGCTAATTTAATGGAACAATCTCATATTTATAATTCTTAATAAGTTGTTTATTAGAATGTTTTAAATTAGATTCTTATTATATCAACATTCTATATATATTGCTTATGAATTATTTTGTTTCCTTAAAAAATAAGCCTAGAGACCGTATAATCATCTATTTATCTATATGTATTATTGTCAAGTATTTTAAGCATACACTTTAAAATACAATTGAAATTTATTTTACTAGACAAATTCATTATATTAATAATTATCTTTTATTTTCAAGAATTTCTACAATATATTACTATAAATTTAAAATTATAAAATATATATAAAGAATAAATTATAAGAACAAATACAAGTTTACATTTTGCGGGTATTATGCAGATATTATTCGTAAAAGAAATTATATATGTTGGGTATTAATCGGTATTAATCATATTAAATATGCGTATAAATAAATGAGAAATTAGAAAATTGGAGAATTTGGACACTATAATTTTATCAGCACAAAATAATTCTACGCTCATAATATATATAGATAATTTGTTTAAGTTTATTGCATCAAATATTTTCTTGAGTTTAAAAATGTTAAATTCTTTATTTCGTATGGCTCTTTAATATTGTGTTTATCTTAAAATATTACATGATGTACCATGTTTTTAAAATAGTAAATAATGATATATTATTTCTTAATGTTGGAAAAAAAAAATTAGTGTTGATATTATTTAGGATATAATTGTTGTTTGTTGGTGATTTGCTTTTATTTAACGGAGATTTTATTTTACAATAATATCATTTTTTTACTTTTAAAAGTATATTTATAATAAGAAATATTTTCAAAATATTTAAATATATCGAATTTTTTTCTATAATATATTATTGAACTTATTAAATATTAGTATTAGTATTTAAATTATTTATGTTGTTCGCTTTTATTTCTTAAATATGATTAGTTCATTTTCTTATAATATATTGCTTATTTAAATAAATAACACACGTCTTTATTATTATTATTATTATTATTATTATTATTATTATTATTATTATTATTATTATTATTATTATTATTATTATTATTATTATTATATTTTAACAATAAAAAAATATAGAAAACTTTAGTTTATAATTCTTATTGTATAACCATTATTATATTTACAAACCGTGCATCGCACGGGTATATTACTAGTTTTGCTAATATCATAAATTTAATTAATAATAATTGTTAAAACTAATATATATATATATATATATAAATATATAAATTAAAATTTATTAATCTTCTATTGACATGTCAAATCTTAATGTATAATTAATTGGAACTATCATATAGCGAAATCACACATTTCTTTTTTTCTATATGTTGTCATATATTAGTTTTTTTTTCTTTTTCTTTTTTGAGAGATTTGCTAGAAAAATAATGACGCTTGTGTAACACTCCCCTCATGTAGTAGATGGATTCTTGGCAGGCTTTGCATAGATGATAAAAATATCACATCTATTAATTATTATCTGTTATTAGAATTTGTTTTCCAATTTATTAATACATTTATTAATTTTTGTTCATAATTTCCTTATAGTATCTCTTATTAATCATCGTTTTCATGATTTTTAATTTGACCCTCAGTTGAATATAACTAAAAGATAAATTATATTAGAAAAATGCAATTTACATTGGTTATTACTTGAGATAGACTTTAATATTTATTGTGGACTGTACGTACATTTTATATCGTGACTGACTGCATATAAATTAATAATCAAATAAATATACTTTTTTATTTATTTATGTTTCTTAATTTACGATATCAAATTTTTTTGTTAGGCTAATTGTAAAATATTTTTATATAAAACAAAAATATGAGATCAATCAAGAAAAAAAAATTATGGACAAAATAAAAGAGATTGGTATGTGTAACATATTGCCCCATATGTGGCGAAGTAGCTCTCGGCAGTTGTTCCGAAGACGATGAAAATTGACAGTGTAAATTGATCGATTTATTTATTTAGGAAAACTTTTTCAATTTCTTAAAGATATAGTATATTTTTTCTTAGTCCACTTCAAAATTTCTAAGATTAGTCTTCTCTTCACGATCTTTGATAAGAGACCATGTTTCATATATTAAAATTAAATATTATATTAGAAAAATGTAACTTTCTAATATGTGATTATTTGTATGTTAGACATAAGTATTTATTGTGACTACCGATTTGTATTGTGCTTGGTAATAAAATTAGTAAGACCTTGATATTCAAATATATATCAAGTGGTGCTTAATTTTGACATAAACAACTTTTATTAGCTTAATCGTTATATGTTTTGATGTTTAAAATATCATTATAAAAACTGATATTACTCAAGAAAAAATATATATTTCGGAAAAAATAAGATTATTAATTCACTTTACTTTCTAGTGTCTAAATAATTTTGATTGGTTGAAATATCATGTTAAACTAAATTAGAAAAAGTATTACGGATCCAGTTTATATTAATATCGATGGAAAATGATAGTCAAATTAGTCAAGGTATTTGTTATCGATTTGTTCTTTTTCTTTGTCTTTTTCTAATTTTCCATCCATTAACTATTTCGATGCAAATGCATCTTTGAATCCTTCAATTAGCCATGAATATTTGTTAAGGTCCCTCATTTATCCAAAATAATTTCATAAGGTCAGCGGCTCTAAAAATATTTATATACGTGTAAATCAGCGGGTTGCAAAGTAACAGTTTGGTTTAGTTCAGGCACTGAAGTATCATTGAAAAATATCTTTTGTATCACATGTTGGGCACGTGATATACTTTTTATCAGAAAAGTCACTCAAGGATTGCATATGAGATTTCATATTGCTCAGGCACTGAAGTGATATTAAATCAAGTTTATGAACCAAATTGATAAGTTGGCGGTAGTTTAGGCTGAAATTTTTTTAACCTTTAATTTAAATGATATTTGGATACTGTGATTTGTAACATCCTAAATTTTATTTTTTATTTTACCAGAGATTTTTTTTTTTTTTTTTTTAATAACAAAGCACCTAAGTAAAGAGAATAATAATAATTTTCACCATTAAACATTATTAATAAAGTACATCAAATAAACTCCTATATTTTCAGCTAATATGCCAAAGAAAATAATAAATTTTCTATCAACACGAAAATAGCAAAAACAACTATCTTTCCACTTTAAACCAGACAATCAAATTTTAAAAAAACAAGGAATTAAAGCAAGACTATCATCCAAAATCCGTCAAATAAAATCAACTAGTTTTACCAAGAAAATATAAGAAAATCAAATACTCCTAAGGATTCATCCAAATCAAAGTCATCACAACTAAAAATTAAATATTCACAATAACATAATTTTACTAGCCCCTTTTTCCATCCACTCCTGTCGCCGGCTCCTTAACCTGAAAGTTAGTTTCAGAATTGGAGTAAGTTACATCCAGCTCGTGGGGTTTAGTTTGCTAAAATTAAACATAAGCAAGTAGTTCAATATAATCAAATCACCATATTATCACCATATCAAATATCACTATATCATCACGTCAATTATCACCATAACAAGATCAAATAAATTTGAACCTTATTCCATCATATCATCATATTATCATAACATGCAAATATTTAATTAAAGCAAACAATGAAAGAAAACCCTATCTTAACTGTTGAATGAGTGAATGTCGTGCGATTACGGCTTAGTCACGTAGTCTTGACCAGACAGACCTCTGGAAGCAAATAACCGGATGTTGGAGGTAAAATTGGAATGACGGCTGTTTGTGAAAGGGAAGGAGTTTCACTTCTTTCTCTCTCTTTTTTTCTTTTCCGGCGTAAATATATATTATGAAAGTGGTATTCTACTTCCTAGTATTTATACTAGGTTATTTTCCCATGAGGTATTAATCAGAAACCCCATAGAAAAAGTGTTTTTCTAATAGATATCAGCTAGGAAGTATTTAATAGATATGCTATAATCTGGTCAAGATATGTAATTAATTGACAGTCTTTATGGATATACAATAATTATGATTTGGGTTCAAACTGGGCCCAAATAACTAGATTTGACCCACATAAAATATGTATGATGCATGTTGGGCCTAATAAATAATAGAAAGATTAATAATATTAATAATAACCCATAAAATAATAATTCGGGTGTTACATGATTTGACACTATTTATTCTATTATTTTAATGAAAAAATCTCATAATTGTAATTTTTAATAAGTACCGTTGTTTATTAAAATGTCTTTGACTAGATTCTTATTAGATTGACATTCTATATTGCTTATAAATTATGTTCTTTCTTTAAAAAGTAATATCTAAAGCCTAGGGACCGTATAATTATCTATTTATCTATATGTACTATTGTCTACTATTTCAAACATACTCTTTAAAATATAATTAAAATTTATTTTACTAGGCAAAATCATTATTTTGACAATTATCCCATGAATTTCTATAATATATTACTATGAAATTAAAATTGACAGGATATATATTTATATATATATATATATATATACAATAAATTAAAAGAACAAATACAATTTTACATATTGCAGGAATTATGCGAATACTATTCGCAAAATATTCGAATATGTTAGGTATTAATTGGTATTGATCATATTAAATATGGACGTAAATAAATGAGAAGTTAGAAAATTGGAGAATTATGTCACTGCAATTTTATCAACGCAAAATAATTCTACGCTCATATATATATATAATTTATTTAAGTTTATTGCAATAATAAATTTTTTGGTGTAAGAATGTTAAATTCTTTATTCGTATGGCTCTATAATTTGTGTTTATTTTAAAATATTACATGATGTACTATGTTTTAAAAAAAATAGTAAATATTGATATATTATTTGTTAATATTTTTGAAAAAAATAATTAGTACTAATATAATTTAGGATATAATTGTTGTTTTGTTGGTGATTTTTTTTTTATTTAATAGAGAATATTATTTTTTATTTTTAAAAGTATATCTGTAATAAGAAATATTTTCAAAATATTTAAATATATTGATTTTTTTTCTTATAATATATTGTTTATATTATTAAAGCTCATTATTAGTATTTAAATTATTTATATTGTTTGCTTTTATTTCTTAAATATTATTGTGTTCATTTTCTTGTAATGTATATAAATTTTAATTTATAATTCTTATTATATACACATTGCTATATTTAAAAAATCGTGTGTCGCACAAGTATATTACTAATTCGATTAAATTGGTTTCCAGACTTACTTCTTTATGGGATTAGTCATTTAATTAGTGGGATAAATTCAATCGGATATCTAGCTTGTTTAAGTGAATCAACTATTTTCTTAAAAGAAATTGTAATATAATATATTAGTAGTATAATATGTTGGTTTTTCTTTAGTAAATTGTAAATCCAGAACATAATACTCCATCCGCTCCATAATACGAGTCTTGTTTATAAATATACAACCTTTTATTTTTAGTTAATTTAATAAAAATACAATTCTCCATAATTTATTTTGATGTTTTGATTGACTTATTCAATCATGGCTAACTAACATGTGAAATCAAATTTTCAATTTTTTGTTTGAACTAGTAAAACGAGGCATTGAGTTTTGAAATTGACTCTTATTTTAAACAATTATTTTTAATACAAAACTCTTACATATTTATCTGATTAAGTATTAAACCACATACAGAAAGTATAATTACAAATTTAAATTTTATAAAAAAAAGAAGGTTTACAGATCAAAATAGTGCAACTTTAAAAAGTTTTGGATAATTGGACCAGCCATTGTTCCATGGGAATTCTCAAGCCCCTTTTATTTGTCCTTTTTGACTCGTAGTTGAATCCATAGGCCCAATCTAATTCACATGGGCTTTTACATTATAATTTCCAAAGATATTTTATCGTGGAAATAGATCAAAAGAAATAGTCGACATTGTAGTTCTCTTATACACTAAGGCACGTTTACTATAATTATTGGTATATCAGTCTGCTATTGTTTTACCCTATTCATCGAGCTTTTGGATGAATATCCACAACATACTACAATGATCAGTCCATTATACTTGTTAGCACGAATTGTAGTCACATGTTTACTATAATGTTACTCCCCTCTACAAATAGTGGACTGTAATGTTGGGCCCATTTACTCATAAATTTCCACAGCCACTGAAATTTCGCTCCCTCATTTTTGGAGCCTCAAATTTTCCAACTGAATCATCTAGTAATTGGTGGGAAAAAAGTACAAATGGTCCCATAATTTTTTACTTTTTCGGATTTAGTCCCATAAGTTATTGCTTTTTCGATTTAGTCCCACAACTCTAGTAATTGCTCAATTTTAGTCCAATTTTGACCCAATATTGACCAACTGACCGGAAAAGGTCACGTGACTTTCACGTGCCGGCGTGGTTTTGGAAATTCCGGCTAAAATGGTCCCATAACTTTTTACTTTTTTCGAATTTAGTCCCATAAGTTATTGCTTTTTCGATTTAGTCCCACATCTCTACTAATTGCTCAATTTTTGTCCAATTTTGACCTAATGTTGACCAGCTAACCGGAAAAGGTCACGTGATCTTCACGTGCCGGCGCGATTTTGGAAATTCTGACGACTTATGACACGTGTCGCCGGACTTCCGAGGTGGAATTTTAATTTTTTTTATTAGGAGACCACATCAGCAAATTATTTACCTTGTCAGCTTATATTTTTCTTTTACCTGAATTGAATTAAACTCCAAAAAATACAAATGCAAAATAAGAAAATGTAATATTTTATCGATCTAACCCTTAAATCAGAATTAGCATCCCTTCTTCTTCTTCTTCTTCTTCTTCTTCTTCTTCATCTTCAGTTCGCGTCCTTCTACAAGAAAAAGCTCTAACTTTTCTCTTCCAATCTTTTCTATTAGAAAGTCGCGGCTTCAACTCCCCCAAAATTGGAGAACACACGAAGACAAAGAACCATGTCCCAATCTAGGAATAGCTTGCGAAATAGTATTGTGTGTGCGATTTCGTAGCCCTAGCTCTCTTAGCTCAACACAATTGATTACAGCAACAATCAAACAATCAAAACAAGCAATCAACTTGTTTCAAGAACACACTTGTATGCAAGAAAGTTTAACAAAGAAGAAAATATAAAATCAACAAAGAGAGTTACGTGGTTCTCCCTTCAATACACTTGTTGCCCCCTCTATATGGAATGACAAGAAATATATATGTATCAGAGATGGGAAAAAAAACCGCCTTAGAGCACAACGGATGAGATTAAATCAAGAAACTGGATCACAACTCCTCAAGTAACAAACTAACTGCTTTCTGCAAACAACAACAGTTGAAAGACCACGGTTTGAATAAAAACCGTTGTAGAAGCTGAATAACAGAAATAACAGAATTAGTTTCCTGAAACAGAATTTAGTTGTTATGAAATCCTCTTCAATCAATTTACACTTAATCCTGAGTTGATAAGCCATATCTTTAACAGTGTGCGACTAAGGTTTGAATTCCCCCATTAAAACCTCTTGGAAAGAAGAAAATGTTGGGCGTAGGTTCTACGGCTGCTCTCACGATACCCGATATGGTTTTTAGTTCTTGCTTCAATTTTATTAGTTTATTCAAGGTTGAATTGAATTAATTGAAACATACTGGATATAATTTTGGCAGAATGAAGGTCATTGTACGAGTTTTAGGTGGATAGATGCACTTCTATGTGGTAGAAGCAAACACATAATGAGAGGGCTCTTGTGAAGGCTTAACGAGAAGAACGCTGAAAATGAGGTCCTGCATAACGCCCGCATGAATCTCGAAGAAATTGTTTCCGTAACCGAGATAGATAATGAGAGAATGAGCTACTCGTTAAAGAAAAAAAAAACAGGTGGAGTTAAAGAACAAGGAGTTGGAGTCCATCAACAATGAGTTGATAAAACATAAAAGTCGGCGGAATTTTTAAAATCGCGTCGGCACGTGAAGGTCACACTACCTTTTTCGGTCAACTGGTCAACATTAGGTCAAAATTGGACCAAAATTGAGCAATTACTAGAGATATGAGACTAAATCGAAAAAACAATAACTTATGGGACTAAATTCGAAAAGGTAAAAAGTTATGGGACCATTTTAGCTGAAATTTTCAAAACCGCGCCGGCACGTGAAGGTCACGTGACCTTTTCCGGTCAGTTGGTCAACATTTGGTCAAAATTGGATCAAAATTGAGCAATTACCAGAGATGTGGGACTAAATCGAAAAAGCAATAACTTATGGGACTAAATCCGAAAAAGTAAAAAGTTATGGGATTATTTTGGTTTTTTTTCCAGTAATTGGTTATAATTTTGATATTTTTCGAACTATTATTCATACATGTGATGGGAATATTTTGTGGGTTTTGTTTATTTTTGTAAATTTTCCAAAATACAAAGCAGGTTGCAAGTCTCACCATTACCATCTCCACACAATATAATGTTTCAAATTTGGCATTACATGACATGTAGAATCAATCTCTGCATTGTGAATTTGCATATTAAACAAAGGCAAAAACTTGTATGTGATCGGCACATGGTGTGAAGAGAAAAAGTATCACGTTTATCTGTAAAAGTATCATTTTTTATAACAAAAAAAAGTATCAATGTAGTAAAAGTATCACTCTTATCTGTAAAAGTATCACTTTTTCCTATAAAAGTATCAATTTGTTCTGTAAAAATATATTCAGTTACACACAAGACTCACCCGTGGTACACAAAGAAATAATTATTAATACTATCTAACCTCCTGATTCGTCCGAATATTTTCTAAACTGGCACTGCCCCGAATTAGTTCTTACATAAAATCACAATACCAAACGAATCGTGCGTAGAAATTAATACATACTAGAAGGAAAGTGAGCCTGAAACAATAACATCGAATTTCATTTCACATACACAGAAAGGTTCAAATGTTCCGGGAAAAGGTTAGTACAGTCCAATTTACTAGCTTAACAAAATATATAGTAGGCACCTAGAATTTCTTGCATATAATACTGGAGAAAATTTCTTGAATCGGTTGTGGCAAGTTACTCGAAGATTATCTCGAGTTGGCCCCAATTTGGATCTCCGTGAACCTGGTATGCAAATGCAAATAAACAAAAAAACCAAATAATAAATAAACATTTATTTTCCCGAATTGCGGTTTCATTGTTAAAATCTTTGAAAGGAAGCATGAAACCCCAATGTGTATTGGAATACTGAAACAGGCCTCACAAAGAAAGTGAAATTACTCACGTTAAGGATGCGGACCCATGTCGGGTATGGCGCCGTGATGGTGTTGTTAGCATCAAGATCCGAGTTGAGTATTTCGTACCTCTTTTGAAGAACGGAGATCTCGGTTCGTCATATATGATGACCCGAACGCACCATTTACTCAATGATGTTTGTATCGAAAGGGTCGATGTATTCGTTTGCGTACCTCTACGAAAACATTATCCATCTGACTCGTTCCAATGTAGATCATGTAAGAAATCTGAAAGGTATGGACTAGATTAGGATATGTGGGCTTTATTAATTAATAAGCCAGACTAATTAATTAATTAAGTGGACATGGATATTAGGCCCATAAACCTAGGGTTATATGGTACTATATATACATATTCTCTATAGTAGAGAATTAAGGGTTTTTATCAGATAAAAATTGGAGGCACTATATAATTTGATAAGTGATTTCCTAGCGATCACTTATCGAATAATTGTACCGAGGATAGTTCCTGCGGCGGACGATATACGCGTGGATACCTGAAGTGGTGAATCAATCGCTCAACTCTGTCCGACTAATTACACACTAGTAAGTTGTTCCAACTTTAGCGTAATCAATGCTCAACGATTAATTCAGTTATAAATCACGATCAATATTCTCGACTGTTTATTCCGATGCGTACATTAGATGTAGTCGAGAATTACTAACAATGGTATCAGAGCTCGGGGCTCGATTTATAATTGATTTGATTATCCGTGGATTAAAACTTAGAAAATTGAAATAAAGAAATTGTTTTTTCAAATAAGTTTTACGTAATTCTGTTAAACTTTCAAATAAGTTTTACATATTTTGTTGAACTTTGAAACAATTTAAAGGTTTTGAACCTTCTCCATTACACAATAACCATGGTTGCTGCTGCTGTTGCTGCTGGGCAGCGAACGGCGGCGGTTAAATTGCCGCTGCTGCTGTGAGTTTTGATGGCGGCGGCGCGGCGGTCATCGCTGCTCCTACTGCGCTGTCAGTCTACTTTGTTGCACGATCCGGCGGTTGCGACGGCTCACGTCGCTCCTGCTGCTGCATCTGGTACGCAACAAATTAAATGCCGGCAATGGCGGCGGCCGGCGTTGGCGGTCGGTGGCGGTGACAGGTGGCGGCACTCAATGGTTAGCGGCTTGCAGCCCAAACCCTAATGGGTTTTGGGCCGATGAGCAACTGGGCCAGGGTGCTGGGCTGTCCAACTACTGAGCTGGGCCTGAACTTTGGGCTGGACTATAGTTTTATTAAATGGGCCAAAATAAATTGGGTTGTTTTAATTAATTTTACTGGGTTGAAATAATTGGACTGGACCAACTTTAATTGAGCTGATTTTAATAAAATATGCCGGATATTTATTTGCTGGGCCATTTCATATAAGCTGGGTTGTTTTATTTTAAAAAAAATTTGATTTTATTTAATTAATCAAATTAGATTTATTAATTAAATAAATTCGAAAATTCTAATTACATATTAATTAGTTAATTAGATTAATGAATCTTATTATTATTGTTTTTGAAATAATAATAATAGACTTATACATTTATGTTAATTTGGAGTTAACATTAAAAGTATACTTATATCAATTTGGAATTAATATATTAATCTAATAGACTAATATTAATTTATTAATTAGATTAATAAATTATAATAGTATTATTATTTTGGAAAGAATAATACTAGACTTATATATTTATGTTAATTTAGAATTAATATTAAATGTATATTTATATTAATTTAGAATTAATATATTTAATTTTAATCCACATTTAATTGAAGAATAAAATTTTAATTGGATTAATAATTTTATTCGTTGAGCATTTATTTGATATTATGTGATAAGCTATTATTTGATTTTATGCTTATTCAATTTAAATTATAGTAATTTAAGACCGTTTTATGTTTGGGTAGGCGGCGCCTAATACATGTAGTCCGCGATATTATGTATGGGTAGGCGGCGCCCAATATGTGTGGTCCGCATTTCTTATGCCTGGGTAGGCGGCACCCAGTAATTGTGTTACAATTTAATATTAGATATTAAATTTAAACAATTAGTATCACATAACAATTCTCCACTAAAAACCAAGTCTTGTTTAGAAACAAAATGCGTCGACCATCATAATTGGTTGAGATTCCTAATCTTTTCGACCACGAGTTTTACACCAAAGTGTTTACTCTAAATCGACAAGACTCGGGCTCATTCATAGATACATGGTTGGCATCGTGTGATGGAATTGACTTGCTTAAATTATTATGAGACGCCAAAGCGACCAAAATAGTTTGAGGACGCAATATTAATTGGATTAATAAACCAAGAATTGCAAATTGTTGTTGCAATTGGCTTAGAGGCCTACCTAGTGATATTATTGTAGTCATCAGCCAAAGCAGAGGCTGCAGTAATATAGACTTGGATCTTGCACCACTAAGATTTATAATTGTTATAAATCCGTATTTTGTGTTTGGGGGCGCAAAATATGTTAAAATTAGTGGGAGCTAATCATTACAATAAACTCTTGTTTTGATTAGTGATACGAATGTGATCTTTGTTTACTTTATTCTAATTTATTTTCCCATTTATTATTTTCTCATCAGATAAAATGTCGTTTTAGCTTATAAATGTTTGATGGAAACAAACAAGTTGACTGGGTCAAACTTTACGGATTGGCTCCTTTGTTTGTGATTGGTGCTAAGGCAAGACGAGATTGAGTATGTCTTGGACAAACCAATCAGTGTCATCCCTGACAAGAATTCTCCTGAGTACGCTACGTTTGACGAAGAAGCTCATAAGAAACATGTTGAGGATGCCACATCGGCTCAATGCTTAATATTGTCCTCTATGAGTATTGAACTGCATAGGCAACATTGGAGCATGTTCCCTTATGAGATGCTGAAACACTTGGAGAGTCTGTACGCTTCAGAAGCTCAGACCATGGAGTATGAGATACTCAGAGATCTCTTCAGGTGTAAGCTTCATGATGGGGGCCAGGTTTCTGAACATATACTGAAGATGATCGGATTGATTGAGAGGTTGGAATCGATTGGAACGAAGCTACCCTCAAGTGTCTCAATAAATCTGATCTTGCAGTCACTTCCAAGTTCATTTGAAAACTTCATAGTGAATTTCAACATGAGCAACACGAAGGCGACACTGCCAGTGCTTCACAACATGCTCAAGACCTATGAATCATCTACTTCTAGAGGCAACTCTTTGCTCATAGTGAGATCTTCTGCAAATTCTTCCAAGAACAAGCAGAAGAAAAGCGGGAAAGCATCTAGGTATGCAATCTTGAAGCCTAAGAGTGGACGGGTTCAAAAGAAGCCGAAAATACCAAAGGATGAGTGCCTGTTCTGCAATGAGAAGGGGCACTGGAAGAGAGACTGCACGAAGTTCAAAGCACATGGTGCATTAGATGAGAGCTTAGGTAGTTCATTTTGTACATTGAAATTAGACTAGATTAGATCTTCCTTCGAGATATAAATTAGATTTATATAATTGATATTTTGTTCTAGAGATTTCAAAGAATATTATCTCCATTCTAATATTAGACATTTATGACTTTTTCTTTCTATTTTGCAAACAGTAGATGCTTGTTTTGCTTAATGGATTGTTTTAAGGAAATGTCTTTCGTTCGAATGGATTCTATATGCTTGAATATGAACAAAATATTCTCAATGTACAAGAACAAACGACCTAAGCTAAGTATTACGGATAATAAAACCTACATGTGGCACTGTAGACTTGGTCATATCAATGAGAAAAGAATAGCAAGATTGAGAAAGTTAGACTATCTCACATTATTTGATTTCGAATCATATGGTGCTTGCGAATCTTGTCTCAAAAGAAAGATGACAAGTTAACCACTTTCTGGGAAAAGGGTTACGTGCCAAGGTTGTGCTCGAGTTGGTTCGCACAGCGGTGTGCGGACCGTTCCAACTTAAGCGATAGGCGAATATTCGTACTTCAAAACTTTCACTGATGATTTTTCAAGGTATAGATATGTGTATCTCATGAAACACAAATCTGAGGCCTTCGAGAAATTTAAGGAGTTTAAGTTAGAAGTTGAGAAACAACTTGGAAAAGTATTAAGACTCTCCGATCAGATCGAGGAGGGGAATACTTAAGCCGAGATTTTCTTGATTACTTGAAATCACATGGAATCCGGTCAGACTGGACACCTCCGAGTACACCACATATGAATGGAGTATTTGAAAGGAGAAATCGAACTTCATTAGATATGGTTCGATCCATGATGAGTTTCACCAGTCTTTCCTTATTCCTTTGGGGTTATGTCTTACTAACCGGTGGTTATGTTCTGAATAGAGTTCCTCTTAAATCAGTCACGCAAACACCATATAAGTTATGGTGTGGCAAGAAGTCGAGTCTTAACCATATGCGGACCTGGGGTTGTCCTGTTTTGTTAAGAAGATGACGACTGATAAATTGGAGACTAAAAGTGAGAAATGCTATTTTGTGGATATCCTTAGGAAACTAAGGATATGAATTCTACTGCCCTGGAGATCACCAGGTGATAGTTCCAAGAATGTGGCGTTTCTTGAAGATATTTATATCTCCGAGGAACAAGGTCACAATAAGGTAGATCTTGAAAAGATTCAAGAACCACAAAATAAAATAGAGGATGAGGTCTTGTCCAATGGAGTGGACAAGAACTCAGTGGGAGTTTTCGATGACCTATTGGGAGGGGAAATGACTCTTAGAGGGTCACCTCAAGACAATGAGATGCATCAAAACAAGATATTGTATCAAACCCGCAAGATAACATAGAGGATGAGGTCTTGTCCAATGGAGTGGACAAGAACTCAGTGGGAGTTATGATGATCTATTGGGAGGGGAAACAACTCTTAGAGGGTCACTTCAAGACAATAAGATGCATCAAAGACAAGATATTGTATCAGTCCCACCTCAAGAGAATCATAGTGAAATTCTTGAGAATATTCTAAAATGTTGAAAACCAACTCACGATCAGAATAAACCGAATGAACCAATGCAAAACCAACTCAATAGGCCTCAAAGGAATCGTCGTGCACCTGAAAGACTAAATCTATTGGTTGAGAACCAAGATGATGAAGTTGATTCAGAAGACGACGAATCTAAGACCTATATCGAAGCGGTGTCGGGCACCGATTCGAAGATGTGGCTGGCTGCCTTAAGATCTTAAATGGACTCGATGTACCTCAAACTAGTTGATTTGCCAGATGGGGCTCGCCCCATAGGCTGCAAATGGATCTTCAAGAAGAAGAGAGATGCAGGAGGCAAGGTACAAACCTACAAGGTTAGGTTGGTGGCAAAGGGTTATAGTCAACGCGAGGGCATTGATTATGATGAAACCTTTTCGCCAGTCACTAATATCAAGTCCATTAGGATATTACTTGCAATAGCTGCATACTATGACTTTGACATTTGGCAAATAGATGTTAAAACCGCGTTTCCTAATGAAGAATCGAAGGCACTGTGTATATGTCACAGCCTGAAGGTTTTGTATCCAAAGAAAAACCGAAAGGAGTATGCAAGTTAAAGAAGTTCATTTGTAGACTCAAGCAAGCATCTAGGAGTTGGAATATTTGTTTTGACAAAGCTATCAAATTGTTTGATTTTGTCAGAAGCAAATAGGATCTATGCGTTTATAGTAAACGTTAGAATGAAATGTTGTCTTCCTTATCATATATGTCGACGATATACTGATAATGGGGAGCAATCATTCCATGTTGCAATCCGTGAAAGAGCAGATTTCAGCAAAATCTCGGTAAGGAATACTGGAGAACTGTCAAGGCTATTCTTAAGTACCTCAGAAGGACTAAAGAATATTTCTTAAAGTCTATGGTGGGTAGCTAGAGTCATCAGTTACTGGGTATACTGATGTTGGCTTCCAACGGACCATGATGACTTCAAGTCTTTGTCTGGATATGTTTTCGTTCTAAATGGTGGTGGAGTGAATCGGAATAGTTCCAAACAGAGTAGAACTATCGATTCCAGCACTAAAGCCGAGTATATTGCTAAATCTAAAGTTGCTAAAAAAAAGGGGTTGTTGCTTTGTTAAAGTTCGTAAAAGAACTAGGTGTCGTTCCAAGTGCCAGATGTGCAATACCGTTGTATTGTGACAACGGCAAGTGCGGTTGCTCTAGCAAAAGGAACCGAGAGCCACGAACAGGAATAAGCATATTCCCAGTAGATATAATCTGATTGGAGAATAATAGATAGGGAGATGTGAAGTTAGATAGAGTATCCACTGATGATAACTTGGTTAATCCTTCAACCAAACAGTTGTGTATAGCAAGGCACAACAAGCACTTTGAGAACTTGTCACATTGGTAGTTGGCTTTGATTCAGTGGGAGTTTATAGTTTGCATGTCTTAGAAACCTTACGTTTGAGACATTCATTCTCGATCACATTCTATGACATTTTGATTGTCTTTTGAGTTTATGCATTTATTAGAATAATTATTTTGATGGTTTGTTATTATTCTTATAATTGTTCCCTTGAATCATGACTGTCACTTATGGTGTGAGACATAAATGATATAGTATGATTCTAAAATTGCCATAACCAATGGTCATCGAGAATGGGATATTGATGGCACGCGATAGGTTAGCATGTGGTCTGCATCACATTCTCAGAGAATGTAGTAGGTCTCACGACTACGAGATATTAGATATTCGTGATGGACACATGAGTACTTTGGAGAGTATTGGTATACCCTACTATTAAACCATTTGTTTTCAGTGTCTACGGTTTATTAGTGTGTGGAGTATGTAATGATCCTTTGACCTGAGGTCAATACTCATTTTGTTTGTTAAGTGATGAACTTTGACCAAGTACAACGCTTGCCTCCCAAAGGAGGATTAGACACGTCTTGTGTTGGGTTCATCATGAGGCAAATGAAAATGGTAGTTGAGCCAAGAATGGGATTCATTCCTCGATTGAAACTCGAGAGAACACTCATATATCTCTATATTATTTGACAATAAAGTCATTGGCCAATGCAAAAGATATATTCAATTAAAGTAATTGAATATGATCGAATGTGTCATATAATAAAGATGAGAAAAATGATTGAGCTATTTGGATAGACACATGGCAGATCCTAGGCTCAATCAGGTGGTTCGTGAATGAAGGGATATTACATAAACTTCATATAAAGGTTTGTTTACTAGATTCACGTAAACGTCCTTCAGATATCGAGTTCGCTGCGCAACGCAGTCTAGGAGTTTTGTGCAGACTTTAATTAGATTATCGTCGATAATGGGGGCCTGAAGGGTCACACTTTATGTGTATTGTTGTTCCGCTCAAGGGTACAAGATTAGTGCTTCGAATTATATCTAATGATAGTCCAAGTGGGAGATTGAAAGATATGGACTAGATTAGGATATGTGGGCTTTATTAATTAATAAGTCAGACTAATTAATTAATTAAGTGGACATGGATATTAGACCCATAAACCTAGGGTTATATGGTACTATATATACATATTCTCTATAGTAGAGAATTAAGGGTTTTTATCAGATAAAAATTGGAGGCACTATAGAATTTGATAAGTGATTTCCTAGCGATCACTTATCGAATAATTGTACCGAGGATAGTTCCTGCGGCGGACGATATACGCGTGGATACCTGAAGTGGTGAATCAATCGCTCAACTCTGTCCGACTAATTACGCACTAGTAAGTTGTTCCAACTTTAGCGTAATCAATGCTCAACGATTATTTCAGTTATAAATCACGATCAATATTCTCGACTGTTTATTCCGATGCGTACATTAGATGTAGTCGAGAATTTTTAACAAAATCTGCCTGCTTGAGTCCGGATCCCATTTGCGTTTCCTTTTGTTAATTTTGATTGTCGTAGGTCTAAGAGTGAGGGAAATGTGTTCAAATACGCACCATTTATTAAAGACTTACCAAAGTTTACCTATTGTCACGTCATCATGCTTAAAATAATTCAAGTTGCTCATTATAACATGGAATGGTCTTTGGTCCAAGACTTCATCATCATAAACTCCTGCAAGTATGAAAAAGTAATAGCCACAAATTTGCATGTCCAAAAGTACTCGAAATAAGCAGGTTATGCAAATTTAAAGACTCCAATAGGTTAGTTCAGCTTGAAGTGCATCACAAATACTTAAATTAAGCACGGGACAGAACGCAACGGGTTCCCATGGATAGACCATATAAGTTCTCTTATTTCTGGGTCGATTTCACACTTGTCTTACGGATTGTTGCCGCTAGCACCGTCGTTTTTGTCATCCGATACCACATCTTTCCCAGCCAATTTTTTCCGAGTGTCCGCAAAAGTACTCGAAGATGTGTTACACTCTCCACTACTCGACGGAACCCCTAGGTTGCTCCAAACGAATTGCTACGGCGATCATCAAATTCGCAGCGAGGAAACTAGTACTTCTCGATTTAACTTAAACCAATGCTGCTTGAGGACAAAGTCGTGATGTCTTGGAAATCGAAAAAACCCACCGAGTCTTCTTCCTCGCGAAAAATCTTCTCTAGTGATTCCATTTCGGGTTCCCCTTTAGTTCTATAGGCAATCACTAAGGGATCAATCTGTTTGAAATGCCAAAAAATACAAAAACAATGTTACTCGAAAGTTTAAAAATATACTAAATATCAGTTGCAAATCCAACTAAATGTCTAGAGGCATTTAAAATTATTTTTAATCTACCCAAATCTTACTACGATAAAATAGGTTACATTTACGCTCACCCAATTAATCTCTTCCCAAGCCTCTGGATCATAGAAGATTGCATGCGTGTCTGCTTCAAACCAAACACCACGATGGCGGACAATCTCTGAAAACATCTTGTATCGGCGATGGAGTTTCCCATACTGATCGTAGCATTCTTGGTCACGATCGTCGCATTTAGCACCTTCTCTACAAAGTTCGTATCTGTTAGAGTATTTTGTATTGGTAATATTTTTGTCAAAATCTTTTATATTATGTTTATATAATTTATTAAATTTATTAGATTTATTATTCGTAATTAGTTGTGTTATAATATTTTGTTATTTTAATATATTATTGCTTTTGTAGGCAGATCATAAGAAACGGATAAGATTTGATGGAGTATCCTTTTAAGATATATACTGGAAAAGATATGGAGAGATAATACTTGAGTGTCAAGTATTACTTGGATATCAAGAATCTACAGCGGATAAGGATGGAAGAAATAAATCACGTAATATCATTGGAGATACTACATGGGCTTCAGCCAGCAAACTAAAATCCCTTATATATATGAATAGGGATGGCAGTCGGGCGGGTTTTAATGGGTACCCGCCCACCCAAACCCGATTGAAGAGGGTTTGGGGAAGACCTAAATGGGTTTGGGTAGGGTTTGGAATTTATTTTTAAATACCATTAGTAATTGGTTAGGGTTCGGGTTTTAGTGTCAGGGTACCCGCACTACCCGAACCCGCTATGTTTTATAAAAAAATTCAATAAAAAATATATATAAATATGTATTATGTAAGAGTCGAACCCTCAACCATCCATTTTATAAAGACTCATTTTTTTGTTTTTTATTGCAGGACAATGAAGTTGTCTTATAAAGTCTTCCTAAAAGAAAATTGTATTTGATTTACTAATTAATAGTAAACATTCAGGATTATCATATTTTATATGATTGTATGATGCTACTAAATGTATCGTTTTGTAATTGGTAAATATAATTAGGTCTTTTTTTATTTATATTTTTACATTTCATCTCTCATTTGTTTTTATCTGGTGTTTAATTTATATTGATTGCTAGCGTATTGGTTTACTGTTCGTTTAAATGATTCGTGAAATATAATATTTTTAAAATGTTAAATACGTATTGGGTGGGTTAGGGTACCCGATGGGTTTTAGTAAATGGGTTTGGGTGGGTTTGGGTATTATAAGTATCTTTTTAAATGGGTTTGGGATGGGTTTGGGTAATATAAATTTTAAATGGTTAGGGTTTGGGTAACCTTATTTTCGTGGGTACCCACCCAGCTGCCATCCCTATATATGAACATATGGTGGCGGTGCAGTGGAGAAGCAACAACAGAGAGTTTTATTAGTTGCTAGAAGAATTATCTAAAATTGATTTGTTAGTTATATTTATTTGTTTTATCATGAGTGCGTATTGATTTTGTGAGGAACAAATTGTTCCGGTAGATAGGTTAGTTTAGTTTGTGTCGAAGGCCCTTCGGGAGAGCTCGTCCGGCCTACGGTGGTTTGCCGTGTTAGTGCCAAACAAGTCGACGGGAGTCGCCGGGCATTGTTGGTATAGTATAGGTTAGGTTTTAGGGGATCGAGTCTCTTTGTAAAACCTATCATTATACGGAGTATCAATAACAAAAGGTCCGAGGGGTCTGAGGGATTCAGCCCCGTGTTTAGTTTAATGTTTGTTTTTCTGTTTTTATTTTCTTCAGTTTTTGTGTTGGAACATAAACTGTGCAGTCCAGAAATTTCAGTATCGACCTCCATGGTCCAGTCCTTGGTGTACAAAATCTTTTCTTGCTGAAAGGGGGCCATTTTTTCCGAAATCAGAAAATGCAATAAAGGTAATGTTTGTTATGTGGATGGAATGGTTCTAACTCAATGCAACGCCTTCAACTTATGGATGAGCTTCACTTAAATGAAGGTGGAGGCCTGTTGAAGTTCTATAGTCTATAGTATAACCCATTTGAGCAATTAGCTCAAGATTAAAGCTAAGAACTGCTAAGTAAAAACTGTTTCAACCATTCTGTTTTGCATGCATGCGTTCAAGTATTTATACAAAGGGGTTAGAAGTGTAAAATGACCAAGCTAACCTTGACTTACTACTTATTAACTACTTGACTGACTAACTAATACAAACTTTGTAACTAACAGACTAAAATGAATATCCATAAGCTGCGATTATTTCTTCATCCCCCCTCAAGCTGGACGAGAGGAATGAGGCCATGCTTGGACAGTAGTTTTTGGAATTGAGCAGCACCGAGTTGCTTGGTAAGAAGATCAGCAAGTTGACAATGTGTAAAAACATGAATGAGACGTAGAAAGCCCTCCTTGAACTTGTTGCGCACAATATGACAATCATTAATGTCTATGTGTTTTGTCCGTTCGTGAAACACGGGATTCTGCACAATGTGAAGGGCGGCTTGATTATCACAAAGAAGTGTAATTGGCTGAGATATTTGGATGTGAAGATCTTATAGCACATAATGGAGCCATACTAACTCACATGTTGTTGAAGCTAGTGCATGGTATTCGGCTTCGGCTGAGCTGTGAGAAACTGTTGTCTGTTTCTTGGTTTTCCAAGAGACCAAACTCTGTCCAAGAAACACACAATATCCGGTTAAAGATTTTCTTGAACCGGGACACGAACCCTAGTCCGAATCGCTGTAACTTGTGAGCTTGAATGAGTTTTCTTTGCCATAGACCAGACGTAAAGTAGGTGTACCTTTCAAATATCGTAGTAAGTAGCAGCATTCCGATGATCAGGTTCCCATTGATTGTCCAAGTTCCTCATTTCCGAGCAAACAGGTCCCCTTTTATAGAAGAAGTCAAGTTGGGTTGATTTTGGGCTCAAAATCGGAAGTCTTGTGGCCCAAGGATTTAATACACGCTTATTGGGCCGCGACCGCGCATATTACCCGCGACCGCGCCCGCTCTTGGTCCAGCAACATGCCGCGACCGCTTCAATGTGCCGTGGCCGTGCCACTTCTCCAGGGATTCTTTTCTTATTTCCTTTTCTTTAGCCACCGCTGCGCTAAGGTGCCACGGTGGCGGTGCTCTATTTCTTGTTTTCTTGCGTTTTTCCTCCATTTGACATCTCGAACTTCATTCCTTCGTTGTACATAAATACTTAGCCTTAAATCACCTATTTAGCTCAAAACGAAACCACAAGCGTCAAATGATCCAACGACATCAAAACAAACTAAACACAATCCATTATTCACGCAAACATCACAAATCATTACTTTAAGACTTTAACAGACTTAAAGTGGATAAATAAATGCATGTACCAAGTGATCATGTTGTGACTGAGTAAAACCATAATTCAGAAGAGTAGTGCAAAACTGGGTGTTCTATTGTCTAGAGGCTTGTTTCAAGCCATACAAACTGCGAATGAGTTTGCATACCTGACCCTTGGAAGCTTTATCATAACCAGCAGGGGGCTCCATGTATAATTCCTTGTCGATGTAACTGTGAAGAAACGCATTGTTGATGTCCAACTGGTGTAATGGCCAATCTTTGGCAGTAGCAATAGCTATAAGAAGTCTCACTATAACTTGTTTTGTCACGGGGGAGAAGCTGTCTAAAAAATCTTCACCAAGAATTTGATTGTAGCCCTTTGCCACAAGTCTGGCTTTGTAACGTTCCACTAAACCATCAGAGTTAAGTTTGGTCTTATAGACCCATTTACAACCAATAGCTGTCTTATTTGTAAGCTCCCAAGTATTGTTTGCTTCTAAAGCTTGTAATTCTTGTTGCATAGCCTGGATCCAGTGAGGATGCTTTTTTGCTTCAGCATAAGTCTTAGGATCTTTAACAGCATCTTGAGCAGCCAAGAAAGCAAATGTAGCTAGATTCTGGAATAAAGGAAGGGCCTGAAGTAGTAAGATCAGTGACGGAATGAGTGACATAATCATTGAGATATGAGGGTCTTTGAGGAAGTCTGTTACTTCTGCAAGGAGAAGGAGGCCATGCAACAGCAGAATCTGAGGATCATGATCAATAGATGATTGAGAACTTCCTTCATGACCCAAGGGAATTGGATCAGCATTAGTGATGTCTGTATCATGATCATGTAGAGTAGTATCTACTAGTGTAGGAGAAGTGTATAATGGGTCAGCTTCATATATAGGAATAGGAACTATTGGTGTTGGAGTCTTCGAAAATGTAGTATATGGGAATATGTTTTCAAGAAACACCACATCTCTAGATATGATGATTGTATGAGAGTCCATGTCAATAGAGTCTGTATGCCTTTTGACCAGGAGGGTAACCAAACCTGATGCATTTATGGGCCCTGGGTGAAAATTTGTCCTTATAAGGTGTGAGATTAGTAGCATAGCATAGACAACCGAATGGTTTGAGCATCTCATAGGCACGCAACTTTTCAAACATTATCTCAAAAGGTGATTTCCATGAAAGAAGAGCAGTGGGCAGTCTGTTGATAAGAACAGCAGCTGTAAGAACTGAGTATGGCCATAGATAATTAGGTGCAACAAATTCAGTCATGATAGCTCGAGCAACTTCCAGAAGATGTCTGTGCTTTCTTTCCACAATCCCATTCTGCTGGGGAGTGTAAGTACATGACTCCTGGTGGACAATTCCCAAGTCAAAAAGCAGTTGTTGACATTCTCTACTTGTGAACTCTGAACCATTTTCTGATCTGATTATTTGAACACTCTTGGACAACTGAGTTGTTATCATCTTCAAGAAAGTTCTTAAGGCAGTAGCCACTTGACTTTTAGTGGGAAGTAAGCAAATCCAAGTAGTCCTGCTAAAATCATCTACTACAGTAAGGAAATATGGTGCGTTTGTGATACTTGGTCTCTTATATGCACCCCAGATTTCAATATGAAACATTTCTAATACCCTTGTAGACTGGATGTGGCTCCTGGGAAAAGACAACCTGGTCTGCTTAGAAAAATGACAGATGTCACATGCTTTATTAGCTTGAATGACAGGTGGAGTGCATAGGTGTTTTAAAAAATTCAAGTGTTTGATGGTTGAGGGAGTTGCATGCCCCAATCTTTTATGCCAATATCCAAACACTGAATGATAGTGAGAAGTAGATAATCTAAAGCACATGACACTATTTGTTAAAGGTGTGTTTTAGTTTAGTTCTGCCAATTAAGGTTCTTGTTGCCAACACAGAAGCAGTAGTAATGTCCTTAATCTCACAAGTTGTAGGAGTGAATAAAGCCTGAGTGTGTAACTGAGTGGCTAATTGAGATATATATAGAAGGTTGAACTTGAAGCTGGGAACAAGGAGCACATCAGTTAAGAGAAGATCATCTGTAAGAATAACATATCCCATATGTGTGACTAGCTGATGAGTTCCAGCAGGGAGTGTAATATAAGTAGGAGTGGATACTGGAATTACATGAGTCATGAGCATCAAGTCATTGCAAATATGCTTACTGCATCCAGTATCAATGATCCAAGAGCCTGCTAGTAAGTCAGCTAAATTTGTAAATGCTAAATAGGAACTACCCAAAGAATTATAGTCTGTCGAGATTCAGCCAAGTAAGCGGGGGATGCCAAAGCTAAGTCCGAGTATTGGAGATACTCGTCACCTCAGTGAGCTTAGGATTCGGTAGGCGGAGAAATGGTCCCACATTTTGTATGACATATGAGACTGTCTTGTTGGACACCGTTCGGGCCACCCCTTCTTTGTAGCTCAAGGTGGTAACTCGCATCTTCTCTAAATCCTCCCAAGTGAGAAGGAACTGCGTGGTCTCTGGTGTCAAGTCAATCACCGGAATGCCACAATCAACTGCTATCGGAGTAATAAGACCTCTCACGTATATGTTCTCCAGGTGTTTGAGCACCACTTGCTCAAAATGCTCAATCATAAACTCGGCTACCGTTACCTTCTTCCCAATAAGCATATGCCACAACAACTTCAACTCATTGTGTCGGGCGGCCCCTGTTTCTTTCCTCGCAAAAATAGTAAGGTTGAGGAGCTTCTAAATATACCGGATCACGGGACTGCGAATCCAAGAGTTCTTTGAGTTCTTGGCAGAAAAGGGTTGGACATCAACAAGGCCTGCAGTTGCCCCCAGAAAGCGTTCACATCAAAAGTAGCGGAACAAGGGGGAACCTCGGCATATGGCATCTTATAAATCTTGGATAGTTCTTCCATGGTCTTGGTGAAAGACTGTCCCCCTAGTTGAAATGTGATGCTTCCGGGCACATTCCCACACTTGTTGGGATCCATGATGATCTCGAGAGTGCTAAAAAATTCGAGGGTCAGCCTCTTATATGTCAGCTGGGGTTTCATGACCCCCCGAAGCCCGGTGGAATCCAAAAGGGAGATCACATTATCATACATCCCCATGTCCTTGAGGAGCTGGTCTCGACCGTACCGGGTAGCCATGATCGGTCAGTTGTACAGTTTCTTGAACCGCTCTTTGTGGGAGTCCTTTGTCAATACAAAGCCGAAGTGTCGGTTGTCAATGGGGTCAGACGGTAACATCGGAGCTGTGGCTTCCACAGGTGGCTCTTCGACCATTGGCTGCTTGCCCTTGGCCTATCTACAACTAGGACAGAGAGGCATGATAATAGGTACCTACACCAACGACACCATAAGTATCCATGTAGTATGAAAAGAAAAAAAAAAAAACTAAGAATTTGAATATAGCTTGACATACTACAAATTTGAGTCAAGGAGGCATGCACGAACATGATACAACTAGGATGAGCACAAGAAAACTACGATGCAACCGGAAGCATATGATGCATTATCCTAATTCCTTCATAATTCGAAATAAGACTTCAAAATGATGTCTAACAAGCTATTTAGAATGATGCATGTAAGGTGTTTGACAAAATGTCACAAAGAAGGACCACTCCCAATTGTGCTATCTTTACCACAAGCAAACAGCCCACAACAACGACACACCAAATCCACGACTAACCCTATGAAAACTCGTCTAGAATCATCAATTGGAGCTAATTTATCACCACAATGCATAAACATAAATATTCAACTCCAACTCGCAATAACAAACAAAATTTACCCCCTAGCAGTCACAATAATTCGAATTTAAAGATGAAATACAAAGGGGAGAGGTTAGCTTCACGTACCGGATGAGTTTAGTCGAGGAAAATTCAAATTTGCATTTCGCGCCCAAATCGACTTGCCCAAAAGCGCGGTGAAAATCCGAAAGTAATCGGACTAGTTCGGGTTTAAAGGGGTGTGTGTGTGTGTGAATAAATGCTGAATTAGAGTGATTTTTTGGTGGAAGAATAATTATGTGTGTGTTTTTTCCGGGAGGGGGGGGGGAAGAAAATGAGAGAAGTGAACCTGGCCGCAGCCAGGGTTTTATTCTGCTGCTCAACAGGCCGCGGTCGCGCAACTTGGCCGCGGTCGCGCAAAGTGTCCAGCGATTGTGGTGTTTCCTGGAGCAGTTTGGCCGCGGCCGCGGGCCCTGTTTCGAACCTTAGACGCATTTTCTCCGTTTTTCTGACCCCCATCTCGACTTTATGGCATTCCTGGTCCTGTGAACTTCATGAAAGACAAGAAAAACATGAAATAAAATAGCTCTACTATAGAAACGTGATTGGACCAACTTGATTTTCTGCACACACCCTACTCTACTAGCACACAAGTATCAAAATCAATTTAGCGTGAAAGCTTATTGGACCTTCCATCTCAACCAATAAGAGAATGATTTGGAAGATCTGGGGGGACCATCTGTGGACAAAATAGGTATTCATTTTATCAGGGTAAATTTTTCTATTTGTACTCTAAGATTTGAAGATAAATTTTATATCGAGTAGGTAGCTCACTTTGAGAAGACCAGCAAACAAACTCTCAAAACACTAAAGTTTTTTTTGTTAAATTACATTTAAAACTAAAGTTGTTAGAAAATCTAAAATGGACGGGGCGTCCCTAAATATGTTCATGAGTTTCAACAATATTCAACTATGTATAAAAAACTAAAAAGTACTTATGATATTGATAAGATTAATAAATTGATTCAATTAATTAAAAAAAAAAAGATAATCAATATTTGGTGTTTCTAAACATTTCATTCTATTTCTTGAAATTTTTATCCCTATTGCGTACACATAACAATACATTAATTGATTATTATTAAATCATATTCAAGTAAAACACTAAAATTATTTATTTTATTTAATTACATTGTATTAAAATCGACTAAAAAATACACTTACATAATAACACATTTCTATCGGGGCCAGGGAGACCCAGTGCCCCCAATGTCCCTCATGTAGGTCCGTCAGTGCTTAAAACTACTCGCGGCCTTGAAATGACTAGTGCCCACATAAATTCTCAAATTCCCCCACATAACAGTGAAATGTCCTTAGCCCTTGATCTTCGTTTTATTAAGCAGAGATGACTCTGTAAATACCTTTACTTAAGATTTTAGTATGTACAAATCAAACTATGTACAAAACTTGACATACGAGATAGTAACGTCATACAAAAAATTAAATTTAAAAATTGATAGTGTCTCAAATGGTGATGAATTGCCCCTTTTTTGGAAAAAGGAGGATAGGGTGGTAGAAACAAGACGAATAAATACAAGGAGGAGAATAGGAAACAAAAGAAACCATGTTGTTTAGATGTTAGCGATGACAGACTAAATGATTGGTGGTAGACAAAAAATTGCATTATATTGGTTTATCAATATATCCAAATTACTAATCAGTCATTTAAGTTCAACATCCATTTTAATAAAAAAAATTGGGCGTTGGAGAATGAGGTTTCACCAGATAGCAATAGCTATTCAGGTCAGGTTAGATCAGTTTGCTATAGCGTTTGCAATCTTTCGGAAGTTATTTGACGACAACATGTTGGATCAAGTAGTTTTAGTATTTTGACAATTTAACTACGGAAAGGGGAAAAACTAAATGGGTGTTAGTTCAGAGTTTTTATATTTTGAGAAGTAGTACCTTATTATTTTGATACTTATGACAAAAAAGAGGAACAAATTATAATGCCACGAACAGGAATTCAAATTAATAATATATTTTACATGTTCTAATCCATGCTTAAAGATTTAATAAATGATTAGTTGCGGTGTAAAATATTAAAACAAAAGTCAAGATGGGCCTCAAGCATTGAAATAAACAAGAACAAGTTACGAGTGTGTACATGGACGAACATCCCTTTAGTCGGCATGCTCCGTCTTGGGCCCCACAAAATTATCATTTTTTTGAGGATCGAAAGTATTTTTTGTACACATATATTTTTTGTTCTAGTATTTAGATGTATTTCTTTAAACAATCAATTCATATAGTACAATGATTTTTACATTTTCTTTACAATTTAAAGACAGACATTCAAATCCTGCCTCTTGCATTTAACTTTAATTTTCATAAATATCAAAAGTGTTGTAAATGCTTCATGGCCCGTTTGGAGAATTCAGTCCAGAGCCATGAGATTGTCGCCAAAGCCTGACATAAAAAAAAAACAGCATGTAACTCTAAAACTATTTAGACTTTTCTGATTTAAGAAAATCTACTTATTGTTAGATTGGAAGAAATTATATAATTCTAAGATTATTCAGAGTTCATGAAATAAATCTGTAAGAAAATCAAATTTTATAATATAAGTAGGCCTCTTCTTAGGGTGGCGACTATTGGCAGTCATTAAATTTCTTAATGCAACCCAATTCTCAATATAGTACACTTTTATTTAATAAATAAGTATATAAAATTCTTAATATAACCCACTTGATATCAATTTTACCATTTTGTTATATTCAGTTCCTTAAAATAAATAATTGTAAATGAAATAATTAAAATTTAAAAAGATAAAACAAGAACAAAGGAAAGAAAAAAAAATCAAAGCTTAGATTCAATAAATATTTTGTTTCTGTAATGGCGTAATACCATAGCCAATAGCTAATTTCACTTTTATATCCATGAATTTGAAAAAAAAAAAAAAAAAAACGTCTTCACCAAACAAGAGGTCATAGTTAATTTCATTTTCTTCTGTTGAGGTTTGAATCTTGAACACCGGCTGTTTTCGTCGAGGTTTGACACTTCACAAAGAGAAAAACATCAATCCGACCGCGGCGGCAAAACAAAGGGAATGAACAAAATAATTTTATGGTATCAAAACATCTTGATACAAAATAACTACTCTCTCCTTCCCCAATGAAGTTGCACACTTTCTATTTCGGTACGTCCCATAACAATTTGCACACTCTCAAAAAGGAAACTTATCTCATAATCTCCACCATCAATCCACTTTCGAAAAGTCAACGTACAAAAGATAGATTTTATTTATATGTGTATTAGGAAATTTAGATGCGAATGCACTTAAGTACTCCTTCCATCTCGCTTCCCGTTCAGTTTTGCACGTAGGGACGGACACGTATATTAAGAAAAAATTATTTTTGTTTTTTTGTTGATTTTTTTATAGATGGGGATTGAGGATGAAGATTTTAAGGAGTAGATTGTAAAAAAAATTCCTTTTTAAAGTTCCTGCATCTATTATGTTGTACTAATTTTGATTTTTATTCTTGTCATTTTAAGTTCTGAAAATTTGTTCTGTGAACATAAGTGTCAAAAATGTAGAGTATGTTTTATCTAGAAGCTGGGAAAAAGCTGAAGTACAGAGAAAAACAACAAGCAAGGAAAAAACAGAAGAAACAGATTCTGAAAAATCAATAAGGAAAAACGATTTTTCTATTTTGGAAAAGACAACGGTTTGTAACAAATTAACTGTCACAAAACCGTTGTCATTTGAGTTCCAGAAAGCAGTTTTGCAATTGAGCTTCTTGGAGCTGAAATATCAGTTTCTGCAGCGGTTTTCTTCGCTCTGGAGGTTTATATGTTCATAATATGTTAGTCAATAATACTTGTAACACATCATAGAAACTAGAACAGATATTGAGAGCTTAAGAGGAAGATTAATCTCATGTGATAAGAGATTAATTCTTGAGTGATAATCTTGTAACTTTGTGATTCATATTAGTGATCTTTCCTTTTGGTTTTTGCCCGTGGATGTAAGCTTTTACAAGCTGAACCACGTAAATCGTTTTGTGTTTGATTTTCTGTTAATACTCATTTTAATTTCCAGAGAAGTGAGTTGAGAGTTTTGTGAGATTGAGTTGTTTACTTTTTTTTTTTTGATCAGAAACAAAAGATTGAGTTGTTTACTTGGTTGTTCTTGGCACGGTTTTACAACATGTTCTTATGTTTCAAAATTTGACAAATTAGCCCGATTACCATCTGCAACAGATTAACCTTTCGATAATTGCTAAGATGGCAGCCCTTTTTCATTTGCTGATGTGGCAACATAATAACAGATCTATAAATAAAAAAATAAGCTTTTTTTCAAAAAAGAACATATAATTATTTAATAGAAAAAAAAATTAAAAATAATAACAAGAAATTTAATTAAAATTTAATTGTAGGTTGTTAAATTAAGTAAACGGGAGCTAATTTATTGAGCATAAATCAACATAAAAATCTGCTCCATATCCTATTTAACCATAACAATTACGTACAGGTTTATTTGGTTCTATAAGTTGTCCTAGTATTACTAACAGTACATTTGCAATCACGATAAGACGGTAAAATAGCCAATATCATCTAGCAAAAAATCACTAAATACAAGCTGCTAATTATCCTAATTAACATTAAAATCGTCAATCCATTTGCATTTATTGCATTCAAGAACTCAGTTATCCTACTGTGGCACACAATACTGATTGGAACATACTCCAATCTTGCATAATTATCTGCATCCTTGTACTACTCATGCCATGCCTAAAATATTTTGGATAATTCACTTCTACAACCTCAATCAAATTAAAAATCACAAGGTCAAAAGAAATAGCATAAACATTAAAATTCACAACATAAAAAAAAAATTAAAAAAAAATAGCATAAACATGTCAATATGTCACAAAGAATATTATGATCTAGCTGGTCATTGAGCTGTAAGGTTCTCACCCCAATGCAGTCCAGATCCACTCCCCTAAGGTCTTGAATTAAGCATAGTCTAATTTGTGGAGAAAGTCTTTGAGACCACAACAACTGCAGACAATACATCAAATAACAAGAAAACAACAATGTCATGCAATCAAATATCAAATGACTTCATAAAATCTCATCTTTCGAACTATAGAAAAATAATAGGGTAGAATTTCAGGATCCAAGCTTGCAATATTTCTTGCAACATCAATTGGACCAACATTTGCTAGGCTTCAATAGGAAATGCAAAATGTAATGAGAAAAGAGAAAAACTCAGCTCAAATAAAATTCTTAGATGCACAATGAAAAAAGAAATTCCAAAAAGAGACAAACTAAAACAACAGATCTAGGTAGAACTTAGAAGATGAAAATGTCTGGTGTTTTCAGGGTCATTACCTCCATCTGGAAAAAGGGGCAGTTCTCACACCCCAAGTGTCGAAATTGGTCATAAGCCTTCACAAGCCTGTAGCGAAGGCAGACTCTCAGCCTATGTTCAAAACTTATGTATATTTGTGCCAACGTTGTTCCTCCTCCACCTTGATCCGCCATTCTTCCAATTCTTCTTGCTTGGATTTGCTGTCAGCTTCCCTTCTCTCACATGGAGATATCGCTCTACAGAAGATGGAAAATAAAAGCAGTAAATGCACTGCTAAAGATTCATCAATTATGAGATTAAGAGATTGGAAGTCCAAGAAATACGGTTTGGTCAGCAATCTGAAGTTAATTGTAGGCTCCACCTGCTTGATCCGAGGAAACCATAATGGAGAAGAAAATGAGATTGTAGATGGACCATTTGATAAAGAATCAGGCCCGCTTAAGAATCCTGGTTTCTCAATCAAATCAAAAAGATACTCCCTATAAAACCATACCAACATAGTTGAACATTGTAGCATTAATAAATCTCAAACGAATCATATTACAATTATAGATACCACACTTGTTTTATTTTTAGCTATTTAAATATCAAACAAAGAACCCACATTAAAGCCGCTCAAATCAACCTTGAAAATTTAAAATGAAAAGAATAAGGAGCAAGACTCATGTAAACCGCAATCACCCATCAGCATACCAACACACCGGACAAATAGCGCATAAACCTATATCTATAAAAGAAGAGACATATAGCAGAAATCTTCAAAAAGAAGAGTATTCTTTATTAACACAATGCTTGCAGTCTTTTAAAATGTTTGCTCCATTTACTATCTGTAGCGAACTTCAATTCTAAATGTAAGAGAAATATAGTAATTCCACATATCTTATTTCTGTTTTCCATGAAATATGAACCCGACCATTTTCGACTTGGGGAATGGCAATTGTTCTTTGTTCAAGCCCCAGGGCTGACTTCGATACAATGGTTAAAGCATTGACCAATAATATATACCTTTCTAGCTCAGTCCAAACAAGACACGAGGAAGCATCTTCTCCAGCACAATATTTGCATCCTTTTGCAATTCAGCAAGGTAAGCCAATAATGTCAGCTAAAACCTGCTAAAATGATATCAAATGAAGTGGTTTAGGAAAGCGAGATGTATCAAGTATCATTAAGAAATATACAATTTAGCCCCGTGGCTTATCATGTAAAGTGAGGGAAACATTATGGAGAATAAAACGATGAAAAAAACCAAATGTGAGTCTGAAAGACCATTATACCGTAAAACAATTGTTACAATGTGCGAAAAATGATAACAATGGAATTATTTGGAAACTTAATTGTTTCTTTTATTCTTTCCAAGAGTCCAAACCTTTGGAAACGCCAGAAAATTAAAAGAAACTACATAAAGTAATTACAAGAAGATATAAAGTAAAACAAATTTGCAGAAGTTAAACCACCAAACTCGTAGAAATGGCAGAAATTCGACATCTATTACTCTGTGATCTTCGGAGTTTTCAACTACTGAATCCAAACAGAGCCATTTGCATTTATTGCATTCTAGAACACAGTTATCCTACTGTGGCAAACAGTACCATTGCCATCAGGAAAAAACAGAAATAAAAACACATGGTATATAAAATAAATCACTACAAACAAACAGAGAGATTGGAAAATAATCAAGTCAATCAATTTGCATTTATTCCAATCATTTCCACACTTATTCTAAACCATACTAACAATACTGATTGAAAAATACTCCAACCTTCTCTGCGTCCTTATACTACTCATACGATGTCTAAAATATTTTGGATAATCTACTTCTACAATCGCAAGGTAAAATAGCATAAACAATAAAAATCCCAATATAAAAAAATGCATAAACATGTCACAATTAATCATCAGAAACTATATGCCCACTCTATGTTTCACACATTGCGAATGAATATTATGATTTAGCTGGTCATTTTAAAGTTCTCACCCCAAAGCAACCGAGATCCACTCCCTTAAGGTCCTGCTTAAGCATAGTTTCAGCTACGGTGAAAGTCTGAGACCACAACTGCAGCAAATCAAAAAACAAGAAAAAAAACCATGTCATGCGATTGATATCAAATATGACTTCATAAAATCTCATCTTTTGAACTATAGAAAATAATAGGGAAGAAATGCCTCACATTGTTTCAGGATCAAAGCCTGCAATGTTTCTTGCAACATCAACTGGACAGACATTTGCTAGGCTTCAATAGGCAAATGCGAAATGTAATGAGAGAAGAGAAAAACTCGGCTCAAATAAAATTATTAGGTGCAAAAAAAAAAAAAAAAAAAAAAAAGCGAGGAAAGAAAACATTAAAACAAAAGGAACTTAGAACTTAGAAGATGTTAGCGATAAAAGAAAAGGATAAAACAAAAGCGAGGAAAGAAACAAAAGGAAGAAGATGATGAGAAGAAAAAAGAAAACAAAGAGAGACAATAATTAACATTTCCCTAAAGAAAAGGAAAGACTTGTCAAAGCTGAGACATTTACATTCTGTCTTGAGAACGAGTTAAGAGACAATTGAGAGGAATATTCCACTAGCCGCCAACACGTTTCAGTGAATAGTAAGGGATGCACTCTTCACAACTATTCTGTACTATAAGAAATAATATATTAAAACAAATTTTAGGAACAACAGAAATCTAATCAATCTAGGATATTCACATAATTTCCTTTCATTTTAGATCCAAGAAATGTGTGGTCATAAAGAATTGATTACAAATTCAATTAATGGAGATATTCATAAAATTAGAAGGTAGGCTTCAGATTTAAGATCAAGGATGGAGGCATCAATTAAATCTGATAGCACAAGGCCTATCGGTTTGGCAATTATGACACTTCATTACTGATAATAATGCAGTTTATAGGAGGGGAACATATTACGGGGAGCAGATGAACACAAGAAAAATAACCTGCTACTACGGAGAGAGTTCTTCAGAGACTGCAAGTGTATAGCAACCCTAGACAGATTCCCCAAAGCGAAGGTCAGCAAGCAGCCCAACTTCTATTATGGTCCATGACTGAGATGACCTAACGGTTGAATTGGGGGTTGTGCAGTCGACGACTCTTTCATGGTCAGTAGCTCCATCTGGGAAAAGGAGCAGTTCTCACACCCCGAGTCTCAAACTGGTCATAAGTCTTCACATGCCTGCAGCTCTAATAAAAATATGGAAAATCATGCCATTGGAGACTTCCGCACCTTCGGACCATAAACCATGTCTGCTTACACATTATATATTATATACTCTGAAATCAAATAAATTCATTGGTCAGCTGATTAATGGTTTCTTATAGTTCATATGGAACCATAATCCCAGTTAATTAAAGACCCTATTAGTACGAGTAACATGATATCATCCAAACAAATTTCACCTCCTTCTTCTGCAAGATGTAACCCATAACGCTTAACAACTCAGAAATACAGAGTACATTTTAATCTTGTACAAATTCAGAATTATGTGATCTCAATTCAATCACACAAAATTATTATTTCAGTTACAAAGTTTCATACCACAGCAAGATGACTGCAAAACAATATAATGGAAATCTGGACAATTCACATTAGAATCATTCTACCATAAATCAGATCTTGGCTTGAAACTAAATTTAAATTAAGGCACAAATGAAACCCAGATAAAACAATAATAACCGATATAATAAAGCAAACCAAGTAGAATTAAGAGCAGGAAACTAAGGAAAAAACAAGCTAATTTGGAGAAAATCTGAAGGAGTTGTGTCCAAAATAACTGGAATCCCTATGTGAGCCGTAGCTAACGCAGTTGATATACCAATATAGTAGTCCAGATTATCGATCACAGATTGAATTAGCAGTCTATCTGGAAGAATTAGCAGTCTATCTGGAACAAAAACAGCTAAACACTAATACTGTTCAAGGCCTTCTCTCTTGGATGAAACTCATCATTCTCCTCTTGGCTGGTGCACTGCTTGCCCCAACAAAATACCTAGCCGCAAGTCTAGTAGTGGCATGAACTTCTGTACCCTGCATAACAAGTTGCCAAACACAGCTTAATAGTTGAAAATTAGAGTAGAACAAATTAGATAATATAAAAATTTCAGCTTATACATGCATTCAATTTCATTAAAATGTGGTCAAATCTATATCTAGAATCAATTTCTAGACATAGTGACGAAATAATGAATTGTCTTGTCAACTCAAACAAGAATTAAGAGCTGCCACTGCCTACGCAAAATCCTCAACGATTATTTTTCAAGAGCGAATGCTTAATAAAAAACTCAAGTGCACTAAAATATAATATATATATATATATATAAAACGTTCAAAATCAGAAAATAAGGAACCAAAGAAATAGATATTCTAGAGGATTTCAATACCTGAACAGCCCGACCCAAATCTAATATGTAGTTGAAACACTGCCCGAGGGAATATAACCAAACCAGAGAGGGTGCAAAGACTCTTCACTTCTGTGGGGACGGAAGAGAAATTTAAATGATTTGACCAGCTTTGTGCCTGGCAGCAAACGGCCTTTTGTTTTTCTCTGCTGCAAATCATTCTTGAACCTTTGATAATCAAATCTGTACATATTTATGATAGTGTGTGGTATCGCGGTGTCTTTCTTTATGTGAGACTCCATTATACAAAAGAAGCAGCCCTCCTTCTTGTTTATCATGTTGAGAAGAACACTAGCATCAGCACTACAAGTGTACTGATAACCAAAATGTGGCAACTGTGGGTATCTAAAAAACTTGGGTTCCTCCCCGACAAGTTCAAAGGCGCCCGAACTATTCAGAAGATAGTTATCTCCCACTAATATAGAATTACGATTACCAGAACGAGGCACGGAGGGACAAGGACCACCGGGAGATGCGAGGAAAGGTTCCCACTGCTTCTTGTCCTTAGATAGTCTAATATCAAGACTAAACATACCAAACTCCGTAAGGATAACCAAAATGGGCTCATTGTTTTGGAATGCAAATCCACGGATTGTAGCATGAACATTAGAACACTTGCGAGTACTTAGTCCGGGCAGTTGTTCCCACGAGTTCTTATGAGGATCGTAAGACTCAAAACTGAATTCATCAGTTTTTCCAACATGAAACCAAATTTTACTTGTAAACACTAGAAGTTTGCCATCTGGTGTCGAGGTGGCTACAGGAAAAAGTTTGGGGTATTTCATAGGAGCAACTTCAACTAGATCCCTCATATCCAATCTCCGATCCACAATCTCCGGTGATAATGGTAGCTTATATCTCCATACTCTCCTCCCACCCTCGTCAACTTTCTTACAGCAGTCAAACACGTACATAACATCGCCTAATAAACAATAACTTCCAAATTTGAAGTTCTCGCGACTGAAACGCAAGCTTGGAGCCTTAAATATCCATTCATCTGAATCATCATCATTTAAGTCGATCACATAGATACCAAAATCATCTCCATATTCATCCATAACATCATCATAGCACTTCATAGCAAAACAGAGTTTTCCCCACATGTCAGGACTTACACAATGTGTTAAAAGTGAAGCATCCACGGGATTTTGTAGTGGTCCAGTTGGGTCAGCTACTATTAACTGAATCAAATGATATCCACACAACAGTTGGTCAAACCACTTGAATGAGACTTAGCCATAACTACAAATATCAAAGGGATGCCCTTATGACATTTCATCGAACACCATATTTGCAGTAGGAAGAAAAAAGTCACAAATTAGAGAGCTCAAAAATATTCCAAATTTTGTTGATAACAGAAACAGAAATTGAAAAATTCTCATAGACATTCCAAATTTGGCATTTATTTGGTACATCCAACAACTCCAAGCAATTTGTTTTGTCCTTAGATTATAAATATCTACCAGAAAACAAAGGAAAAGAAATTCTCATCCAAGCAATTTGTTTTGTCCTTAGATTATAAATATCTACCAGAAAACAAAGGAAAAGAAATTCTCATAGAAAAAATCAACAGATAAGACGGAAAAGAAGTATCGAGAGATGAGGAAAAAATACCCGATGAAGAGCAAGGCTGCTTCCGTGCACAAGAGACGACATATCTTTAAGTCCACGTATCCCTTCATCTCTTTCCATTTCATCTCTTTCCATTGCTCTTCCTACCCTGAAGGCCATTGTTCCTCCCAATTCCTAAAATCCTTTACACGCAATAATATCTAATCAGAGACGGACGGAAAAATCGCGATAAACCGCCTGAGATCTCGGCGATATCGCCTTAAATTTGAGCAGTCGAGCAGTCGAGACGATTTTGAGATGTAATGCAGTTTTGTTAAGCCGTCGGCGAGATCTCGCGAGTTTCTCGCTAAAATATCGCCTGCGGGAATATCGGTTCAGAAATAGTAGCACGCATCGACGATGTCCAATGTGTTCCCGTTGCTCTGATGGGGAGGCGGCGTGAGGAAGAGACGACGGAGAGGGCGGGCGCTTTGTGAAATTAGGTTCTTCAGGGGCTTTTTTATTCTACTTGGAGATAATATACATATTTTATCGCTTATGTACAAATTAAGAGATGAAATAACTTTTAGGCAATTTTAATTAAATACAATACTATTCACGCACGTATTAAAATAATAAGTGCATTTTTTTTTATTTATCAGTTTAATTGAAGTGCTACAGGCGAGTTTACTTAAATCTGACAATCAACTTTTAATAAGTGCGTTTTTTTTTTTATTTATCAGTTTAATTGAAGTGCCACAGGCGAGTTCACTCTGACAATCACTTTTTAATAAGTGCGTTTTTTTTTTATTTATCAGTTTAATTGAAGTGTCATAGGCGAGTTCACTTAAATCTGACAATCAGTGTTCAATCTCGCCCTGCAAGGTTCGAGTTCTTAAAAAAAAAAATTCTTTTTTTTTTTTGGGGTTGGGACTGATCTCGCCTGTGCCATGGGCGAGATCAAGTTCAAACATACGTAAACGGCAGGGGCGAGTTCAAATTCTTTTCTTTTTTTATGGCGTATTTTAGATTTTATATATATATTATATATTATTTAATTTTCTTTTAGGATTATATATATATATTATCTATTATTTTTTTTTTTTAGGATTTTATATATATACTAGTAAATGTTCTCGTGCGATGCACGGGCTATTTATTTAAACAGTAAATCAATATTAACATGAACAATACTTTTATTGAAAACACATTTTTATTTGATAATATATAACAAAAAAAGAAATGGTTAAATTTTTTTTACAAAGAAAACTTTTGTGTTTTTTTGCAGTATTATTTATTCCTTGTCTCTTACTCCGAAAAATCAGTAATTTTCACTAATAAAAACACATTTTAATTTTTTCACGAAATTTCTTACTCGTATCTTAATCCAGATTTTTTTTAATCTTGTCTCTATCAAAACATTCATATTAAATTATGATAAATTTTGAATAGATTACACTGATTGATAATAATAAATAAAGCGAACATACATAATCCAGAATCCGATATTTTAATTTTTCACGAATTTCTTACTCGTATCTTAATTCAGATTTTTTTTTATCTTGTCTCTATCAAAACATTCATATTAAATTATGATAAATTTTGAATAGATTACACTGATTGATAATAATAAATAAAGCGAACATACATAATCAAGAATCCGATATCAGTTAATAGAATTGAGAAACAAATAATCTAAAGGATTATTCTTATATAAAATATTTTATTAGTTTAAGTACAAAACATCTTCTATTAGAAACAAAAATATTTTTTTTAAGGATTATTTTTATATAAAATATTTTATTAGTTTACCTACAAAATATACTCTATTGGAAATAAATTTTAAGAAAGACATAGAAAATACAATTTTATTTTAGGATGAACTGAATCTTCATAGTCCATATCATGAGCTTATTCATATAAATAGAGTTATTTATTTTGAAATTATAATATATTTATAACTATTTCAACTATAAGGGTAAACTAGTAATTTAATAAAAACTTAATTAAGCTTACGAATTTGTGTATTTGAGTTTGTTGTAATAATTGTAAGAATGTCATGTTAAATTTTCAGATTTTTAATATATTTTTTAATATTTTTTAGAAAATTGCACCGATATTTCGATATTAATCGAGATCTCAGCGAAATTTTCATAAATTGAAACATCGATATCTCCGTAAAAACCGATATTTTCGTCGAAGTATCTAATAATCGCACTTCCCGTCTGATGACTTCTCTCCTTAGGGCTTCTTAAGCGCCCAAATTATTCTTGACATTTCATCCACCACGTGGGTACCAGGTCACGCCACGTCAACTATTAGCAAAATTGAATACTAGTAATAAATTTGATTTCATTTGACAAATACTAATACTAATTCTTTAGACTTGATAATTCAGGCTGTCGCGCCTAAAACTATATTTCAGGTTAGGACGGATTGATCTATGATTTATTTGAGTTGAACATAGTGCATCTATCCAAAATATTTTGATATTTTTGGGTTGTCACATGCTTCGTCGGATCATTAGTTATTTGGGTTGAGCTTGAGTTTTTAAGTTAAGATTTATATGATCCCGTCCTCTTATAGTGTCGCTTGAACTCGGCCGCCAATCCATTTGATTTGGTCGATTTTATCACTTCTAGTCTATACTAGTAATATTTCCATGCGATGTACGATAGTTTATTTAAAAAGTAAAACTTTTAACAAAATTAAATATGTTATAATCTAAAATTTAAGTATGTGATCGTTTTATCCTAATAAAATATTTTAAAAAAAATTGCAGGATAAAACATAAATAAAATTTTAAGATGTAAATATAAGTTTCTCACACATTATATATGAATTTAATATTACTTACTTTATGTATAGGTATATTAATATAAATTTTATAGATTACCAGTAAGATAAATGTTAAATATAAAAAAAAAAAAAAAAAAAAAAAAAAAAAAAAAAAAAACTTTTTCAAAATGATCATTTCTTATCTTTAAAATTCAAAAATACATTTATTTTGTTTGAATCATTCTTCACCTACATGCATAATAACTTAATTAATTATGAATGTTAAAACGACATAAATATCTAAATATCAACTCATATTATTAAATAAAATAGGGTTAATATCATTTTGCACCCTGAACTTTGGACGTTTAATCCGTTTTTTTTACCTAAACTATGTTTTGTATCACATAGCAATCTATATTTCACTCCGACGAAATTCCGGCGAGAAAAATATAAAAAAAAATCAAAAAAAAATTAAAAATCATAAAATTATGTAAAAATCAGAAAAATCATAAAAATATTTATAAATTATAAACTTTATTTAAAATATAATAAATTAACTGAAAATATTTTTATAAAAGTAATTTTCATAAAAAATTTATTTAAAGAAAAATGACTTTTAAAAAAAAATATCTCCAACATTTCATAGATATTTTTACGTATCTTAAATGAATTATTTTAAATTTCAAATAATTTTCAGATTTAATAAAAAATATATAATTTTAAAAAAAAATAGTAAATATTTATACGATAATCCAATTAATTTGAGATCTTCCTGAAAATGTTTCAAATAATTTGGAAGTTGGAAAAAATTTGAAGTATATACCATTTTGAAAAATCCTTAAATAATAATTCTTTTTTGAATAATTTATATATTTTTGTAATTTGTTTTTTAAATAATATAAGAATTTATCAGAATTATTACTTTCAATTTATTTAATTTTTCTAATTTTAAAACGTCCCGATCATTTCCTAAAATTAGATTTTTTAAAAAAAATAATTTATAAATAAGTAAATTTTTTAAATTCATTAAATTTAATATTTTAAAATCCTTTAAAGAATTTTCAATTTTTTATAAAAAATTCAATTTAATGAAAATTATTTTTAAAAAATTAATATTTTCAGTTAACTTTCTATTATTTTAAATGAACTTTAGAGTTTAAAAATATTCTTCTAATTTTCTGAATTTTACATAATTTTATGATTTTTAAATATTTTTTTTATATTTTTGTCGCCGGAATTCTTCGCCGGAGTGAAGTATAGGTTGCTATATAATACAAAACATAGTTTAGGTTAAAATCGGAAAAAATGGTCAAAGGTCAGGGTGCAAAATGATATTAACCAATAAAATAAACTGGTCGTGTATCTAACAGGCCTAATTTCTAATCCTAAATAGCGCAAGTATACAAATGTAGATGTGTATAGGGAAAGTCAAAGTCGAATCTCAGAGAACAGGTTAACGTAGTTCGATACCCCAATTTTCTAGGATTATCCTAACTAGATACTCAAATTTGTGTAAGATTGATTTTAAATAACTAACTTACTTAAGCTAATTAACTAATTTGACAAACGAGGAAATTCCAATTAACGAGAAGGTATCCTAGAGTTTCGATTTCATGAATTACTTCAATATTGATTAAGTTTAACTTATAGACTTTTAAACCAATTTTAGTATTTATTAGACGACACTTAAGTAACTTAGTCTTTCTCTCGAAGCGACTAAGTCGTGGATTGATTAGGACAAGTACCCTCTGGAGTTAATTAATCCTAACAACTCCTAAAGACCCTTAACCATTGCCTACACAATCATAGACAACTACGCTATATGTTGTATGTCTATTAACAATTCCCTCATCTCGATGCGGAATTGTTAAACGGGTAAACTAAGCCTAATAGATCAATTTATGCTCAATTATGGAATAAAATAAACATATAGATAAATACTTAAAAATGGAGTCTATAAATCAAATATTGTCGTAAAACATTACTTTCTGACCCTAGGACACGAGTAGTTTGGCTACTCATGCCTAGTATCAAATCCATACAATAATTCAATGAATACATTGTAAAGAAATAAGGACTAGATAAGAAATAATTAAACCCGATGAAGTCGACTCGTCAATCTTTGTTTGCTCGTTCTTCAAATCACTCTCTAATTCTTCTTCAATGAGTATGATGTGATGTAGCTGATGTCCTTGAAAAACGAGCACCTCTTGTCCTTTTATAGACTTCAGAATAGTCATGGGAAGTTTAGGAATCAATTCCTACTTGGGACATAAAAGTCTTCAAAAACAGCCCTTTTGACGCGGCTGCATTGCTTTGTACTGGAAAAATAATTAAAACGCAACATTTGACGCGGCTGCGTTGGAACAACAGTGAGGATTTGTTTTGCAACTTGTTTTGGCACGGTCGTGTTGCATTACTGACGCGGTCACGCTGGTTCACGCCTGGCTTGACTTCCGGACCGGTTCAGACCGGCCTGAACCGGTTTAGGTTGGTTTTGGCTAGTTTGGATCGGTTTTAACCGATTTTGACTTCCCTTTGACTTATTCTTTCATCCGTTAGTCGTAAATCACGACTTTTAGTCCTGAATTTGTTCAAAAATACCTTAAAACAAGTCAAACACATTAAATGGTCCAATTTATATTGACCAAATATACAGGTAAATGCTATAAAATACTATCCTAAATAGACCTAATTACATGTATAGTAACGTGTATCAGTATCATAAATGGTTGATCGTGCATGATTGCAGATATGTGTATTAGGTCGTATATGTTTTGTTGGATTGTCATGTATGTATGATTTATGTAGATCGTATATGTTCTTTTTATATCGTGTATGATTCACATAGGTCGTGGATTATCATAGCAGATGCGTCTTAGATCGTGTAGGAATTTATGCCATGTTTGATTTGTTATAAGTTGTGTATGATTTATATCATACACGATCTTCATCGTGTATGATTTGTACCCCCACATATTAGATTTGTTAGTACAAATCATACACGATGAATATCGTGTAAGATGTTACACATGATGTAGGGATCCTAACATAGAAATCATACACGATATATTTCGTAGACGACTTTTTCACACACGACTGTTTCCCACACGACTTTTTCATACACGAATCTATCACACAAGACTTTCCACACACGAATTTCCACATGACTTTTAACACACGACTGTTTCACACACGACTTTTTCACACGCGACTTTATCACACAAGACTTTTCACACACGATTTTCCACATAATTTAGCACACAACTTTTAACGCATGACTTTTCACACACAACTCTTTAACACACGACTTTCCACACAAGATTTTTTTGCACACTAATTTCCACACATGACATTTGGTGTGTCATATTTTAAGTCGTGTATTATTGTATTTCTACTGAATTTATGAGATACTAGACACACGATTGTATATTTAGTGACACACGACTTTTGCACACATGACATTTCGTGTATCATATTTTAAGTAGTGTATGATTATATTTCTACTGAATTTATGAGATACTAGACACACAATTGTGTGTTTACTATGTATAGTGATCTGATTTAAACATAATTAAATTATAAATAAAAAAAATTAATAATAACAAATTAAATAATAATAAATTAATAATAAGAAAATAAACTAGAAGAGATTGATATCACTAATTATAGTATTATGAGACATAGTAGACGGGCACCCAAAAAAAATCTGAACGGTAGCTGAATATTTAGAAGTTACAGATGAGCTGGAAAAGGGTGGTTGTCCATTTTGAAGGACATTGGGTGAACCTTGAGTATGTTGGCGGGGAGGAAGGAATGTTGCCAGTCCCGCCGGAGGAGATGACATATACGTCTTTAATGGAAAATGTGCAGTTAATTGTACAAGTTGATGTGCACACAGCTCCGTGCCTTTTGTACTCGCTTGATGCGAGTGGTAGTAGAGTAATGAAGTGGAAGATCAAGAACGATATCGACGTAAAATATTTGTTGGAGTCTAATGTTGAGCCGGTATTATTTGTCACACTTAAGCCGAACCGGGGAAGAGATGGTGCTTTGAATAATGATGGAGGTGGCTACAATGTGCTTGAATCAGTTGGTCATTCATGATACGGTGGTGAACCATTTTTCAGTCAGCATTTACGACCTGAAGAGCTTGATGGTGTCGGACTGAGCAGACGACACATAGATGAATCCTACGAGATCCCTTGAGTTGTATATGAAAGTCAGGAATTTAGTGTAAATTTAGGTGACCCAGCCTGCTTCCGTGACCCTGTTGTGAACGAGGTGGAGTACACCAATATGAATGTTGCTGATAGTAACTTGGGTTTTGGGATTGATACCCAAAGAAAAGAACAATCGTTTGTAGCTTACTGCGGTTTTAGGCGTTGCATAGCCTAGGCGGAGTGTGAGGATTTTGTTGACCTAAACAACTATCCGAAGCCAATCTAAGAGACAGAGACGACCCTTAATTTGAACGATGATAAATGATCCAAGACATGAGGTTTGTCAACACTAATTCCAAGATAAATGATTGCTGAGTTGCATAGGGACCATTCCGTAAAAGTTAGCTACGACTTAGCCTTGAGGTCCAGGAACTATGCTTATGCAGCGATCCATGGAGAAAGTAAGGAGTCATTCCGTATGATCCCCGGATATGTACACATGATTGCGGAAACAAATCCTGGCACGAAAGCATTTTCTGAGTGTGATGTGCGAAGCAAGTTCAAGTACGTGTTATACGCACTCGGCGCGTCAATATCCGAATTTGCATATTGTTGTCCTGTTATTGTAATTGATGGTACTCATCTTAAAGGTTCATATAAGGGCATAGTGTTCGTTGCGGTTTCGAAGGACCCAAAATTAAATTTTCCCCTTAGCCATCGGCATTGGAGCGATCGAATTAGAAAACTCATGGTTTTGGTTTCTGGACAAGTTAAGGGCTGCATACGGATTCCACCCTCAGCTCTTGATTGTGTCTGACGGACATTGATGAACGTAAAAATTTCCCTTTTTCTTGTACTTTTCACGTTCATATTTTGTGAAGAATTTTATGTAATTGATATGTTCACGTGCGATTTTGAGCTTTATTGCATTTTCGGGTTGATTTTCCTGTTTAATATGATTTGATGCGCTTTTGGGTATTTTTTAGTCTTATTTTGAAGGTTAGGAAACTCAGAGGAATTTAGAAGATTGTTCGAGTCCATTTTCACACTTCAACCCGTATCTCGAGACCCAAATGGGCCCAAAATAGGTTGGGCTCAAATTAAAGATCATCAAGCCACAAGAAAAGTTTGTGAAGAACTCGGACCGAGAAGATGTATAGAAAAGCCCCAAATTGAAGAAAGAAGAAGACAAGGGCAATCGCACATGTTTTGTGTTCCAGCCCACAAACCGAAATAAACTCAAATCAGACCCAACAAGAGCCCAAATTGAAGCTCATCGAGTCACGAACAAAAGCCATGAAGGGGTTGGATCGAGAATACGAGAGAAAAGGTTCCGAAATAGCGACGGAAGACAGAGGTGCAAAGCTAAAAAACAGAACCGGACCAACAGCCAGACCACCTGCTGGACTGGCTGCCAGACCGGCTAGACAGCTGTCAGTCCAGAACCGACCCAGGGGCCACCTGCCGGACCACCTACCGGACCAACAGCGGTCCCGGTAGTTCTCGCCCTTGTGCTCTATTTCGCGCAGTCTTTGTATTTTGACCGTAACTTTTTCATCCGAACTCCATTTTGAGTGGTTCAAGCGGTCACGCGTAGCCAAGACGAAGACCTACAATTTTTATGTTTGAATTGAGAGACAATTCTTCCCAAAATTCGCGTCAAAGTCGAGTCAAGCGCACGAAGGGGGGTTCGACCAACAACTTACAATCCCTTGTGTTCTAAATTGCTTTTGACTATTTCACCCTTACTAATAGGGACCTTTTCAGCAGATTTTTTACTCTTTGTATGTGTGAGGCGTGGGCAAGGATCAAAATATCGCGAGAAATCGACGAAATCTCGCCGATTTCTCGCTAAAATCAAGAAGGCGAGACGATAACAGCATGTTATCACGTTTTGTCATGTTTTCGCGAGATCTCGGCCGAGATATCGCAAGATCTCGGCCGAGATAAGGGGCTGAATCACGGTGGCCTTGGGCTGTCATTTTCTCGTGATTTTCTCGCGAGAAACCGGCGATTTCTCGCCAATTTATCGTCCCATTTCGTTTTTTTTTTTTTTTTCGCTGATTTCTGCAAAAGTTTTAAAATTTTGCCCAACCTTGGATTTGAACCTAAGACCTCTTAAATGAGGCTTCAAGCTTTAACCACCAGACCAAGTAAACAACATGTTATTACATCTACATAGCATTTATATAACCTATTTATTAAAATTCTACTTATAATAATACATACCATAAAATTATGAAAATGAAAATTAGAAATAATTAAACATTTTTGGTTTATAATTAGTTATCAAAATAAAAATAAAAAATATAAAAACTAAGTATAAAATAATAATTGGGCATTTTGTAAATCATTTGTATTGTTTTATGTATTATAAATATTCTCAATACTTTAACTAACATAACTTCAAATTTTTTTTAATAAAAACTTTAATTTTGTTTTATATTTTTAGCCTATTTAAACTCTCACTTTAATTTTAAAATAGTAACTTTAATTAGTGCATAATGAACAATTAATTGTATCGTTTCTTATTTACCAACTAGTTGTATATGTGACTCAATTTTTAGATTAAATATTTGAATTTAACTAGGTTTATGACAATCTAACAAATATCGTGATAAATTAAGTGTTTTAATACATTTTCCGGCATTTTTAAAAAAAATTCACCGATATTCCGATATTAATCGATATCTCACCGATATCTCCGTAAATTGAAAGACCGATATCTCCGTAAATACCGATATTTTCGTCCTTGGGCGTGGGTGTGTATAAATACCCCATCCCCCTCTATTCCAAACAACTTGTGAACCATTTCTAAATTTTCAGATTTTTACAAGTAGTCTAATTACTCTCTCTCTAAAGATTTTCTCCTACTTTTCTCTCTAGAACAAGGGTTCTTCATTTCATCTTCTAGAATTCACTTAGGGTTCTTGAAGACTTGAAGGATTTTAGGGCTTTTCGGATATTGCAGGCGAAATCCAACTATAAACAAGAATTGAAGATCAATTGGAGCAATTATATTGGACTAAGCTTTCTTATCCTCTCTGATCTCATTTATTGCATTTTCATTTATTATACTCATATCCATCTCATTTAATGCTTAGTCTATGTATTTATTGTGTTCCTGTTCATGTACTCATGATCCATGAGTAGTTATTTGTGGTTTCTAGGGTTGGGCTACCCAACCCTACGGTTGATTGCTTTGGTTGATTGGATTTTGGGGGTTATTTGTGATTGGAATCAATACTACGGAATTGTATGACTTATATTCTAGGCGTAGCTAACCGAGAATATATTGATTCTCCCCGAAAGCCCATGAGGAATGAAGGGAGAACCTGAATCGTGTGTATTGATCTTGTAGGATGTTTTAGGGCTTCGCTCCCTAGGCAAGATCCTCTTGGGGGTAGGATTTTCAGGATTAACTAAGTTATTTTCATAATTTACTCGTCTTCAGGTCTTAGTAATTCCATTATTGTCCATAATGATTGGGATTAGAGTAAATTAGGTGATAATTGGTTGATTTGGTAAAAACCTTTTTGTTACTGATGTGCATATATTATTCCATATTTTATATCCATATTCCCTTATTTTTGGTTGATTATTATTCTTTATTGATCTTAATTAATTATCTTTTCATGTAGGAGAATAATAATTGGACTTGGAGCAAAATTGGGCTTAATTTAATGTTTTGGGCTGAAAAGTGAAGAAGCGGGCCGAGATAGAGAGAAGATGGGCTTGGATTTGTTAAAAGTCTTCAATTTTATGGGGAAGCCCATCAAGAGCTTTATTTAATTAGACTTATTATTTCTTTTATGTAATTATCTAGATATTATTTAGATATTTCCTTTTTAGAGATAAGATTGGATATTACTAAGATTTGATTATGAGTAGGAATAGAAATTTTTAATTCCTAGGGTGATTTTTATAGAGGAGAGGCGCACAGTCCAGTAGAAGAATTGTAATACGCGCGCTCTCTCTCTCCTCTCCAAAAAATCACGCCACTTTCTCTCCTTTTCTCCTAATTTTCATCTTTTGTTCAAGACCTTGGATTCCATCTTCAGTAATTAAGGTTATTTTCTGATTCAAGGGTTTATTTCAATTATGTTATTGTGAGGCTATGTGATTAATCGTTCTTGTTTAATTCAAATATTTGTAGATTCAAGCTTATGTATATAGGAATTGTTTAATTGATTGAATTGACAACTCAATTAGTTATTCAATTTCTGACTGCTATTCATGAATTCATGATCCGTAATTGTCATGAAGGATTGAACCCTAGTAGCAATAGGTTGAATTAATCGTGCTATCATAATTAATTTAACCTAATTGAATTTACAAGCTAATTATTGATAGTTGCAGCTATCTCGGCTATTAGTAATTAGGTTTAGCTATTTTCATAAATCGTAATGCTATCATTAACGTGGTATGGAACGCTATCGTGCCCAACTCGTTAATGATAAGTATTGACTGGTTGCTGGGATTGGTCAATTAATGTAGGAAAATGCAAGATTTATTATGGCTATCCTAATAAATCTATGGTTAAACTATTTAAATTGCAAGAAAATATATTTATGAGCCTATGATCAATAATGTCAATACCCTTGGATCAGAGTTACTAGTCTTTGTTTCGTCTTTACAATTTCATTGTTTCATTTGCATGTTTAGTTAATTTTAGGATTTTAGATTAGTTAGATAAAACCAATTCAAAACCCCTTGTTATTTCTTGTTTTCACTTAAAAGAAATTAATCCCCGTTCCCCGTGGATTCGACCCTGCTTGCCACTATACTCGTTATTTTGAAAGTAGGTTATTTAATTTGGCGGTTTGACACCCATCAGTTACTTGTTTGGATTCCCAAATTGGAACAAGAACTTCCAACACAACCCCTTAGTTTAGTCGGTAATTAGTAGGTGTAACCCTAGGTAAGGTGAAACCATGCCTTAGAAACCCACTTTCTAGTTGAGAGTATCTTTTATTTAATTGTTGTTTGGTTTATGTTTCAATAGTAATTATTAAATCTCTACATTTCCAATTAGCCTAACTTAGTTAATCGATAAGACCTTCGGTGTGCTCCACGAGAGTATCCTCTCTGTGGTTTGACAATCTTTTATACTACCACCGTCACAAGTCGTACGCTTGCAGTTTGAGAAAGGTGTTCGAATCATAATGATTTAGAGCGCTTTTCGAGACAAGTTCATGGCGTCGTTGCCGGGGAGAATTTTCTCCTCGTGGAGCCATTGTAGGGTCAATCGTGCATTAAGATTAGGCTTTTATATATTTGATTGTTCGTTCGTTTGTTTTTCTTTTATCTACTTTACATGTTATCTTTATTTTAATCTAAAAAAAATGATGAATAGAGGAAGGGGTAAGTTTCATTATACCGGAGTTACCACTTCCTACTCCCGGCTCACCGAGCCCGAAAAATCTTGCACGGGAGTAGAAGTCACTCCAAGCATGGTGACTTAGCCCGAGGAATGAAGTTTCACGGGAAAGAAGATGAGGATCCATATGAGCATCTTGAAGAATTTTTGCGAATTCGTGAGTGTGTTAAAACCACTAACGAACTTGTAAATGAATACTCTATCAAGATCTTTCAATTCACACTTGAAGGAGCGGCGAAACAATGGTTTCGTGAAGAGTTATTCAATTCCTCATCTTTATGGGAAGAAGTTTCTACATATTTTCTTCATTTCTTTCCAGCAAGCAAGAGCGCAAGGATTAGGCGTGACATCTCAAGTTTCGAACAACAAAGTGACGAACGTTGGATTGAAGCTTGGGAAAGACTCCTATATTTTTGTAGATCATGCCCACATCATAGATTTGATGATGCCTTTATTATTAATATCTTCTGTGCTGGATTGACGCCTAATGAGCTTGTTTTTCTTGATATAGCTTTGGGAGGATCTTTCCATAATAAGGAAGTGGATGAGGCTCGCTCTTGGCTAAAGGAGACGGCGTCTAATCAATATCATTGGGACCAAGAAGACAAAAAGAGAAAGAGGCAAATCAAGAGGAAGGTGTAAAAAGGGAAAAACCTGAATCCAATGCTCAAGGTGAGACACCTACTCAAAATAATATGCATGATGGATTTAAGATAAGTACCGCTCACCCTCTTTGTGTAGGATGTCAAAGTTCTATTGACCACTCGTGTGCTATAAATTCCTCTAGAAGGACTGAATCTCGTGTTGAATTGGTCAATAGTAGCTCTAGTGAGGATGAGTTCGATGAGGTCTCCACTAGAGAAGAGAGATTGTGCCTTTGCATTAGAAAACCTTTGTAATGTTCTTGGGTGATATTGATAGGAATGTGATCATTCCTCAAGTTAACTCTCATCTCGAAACCCCGACTTCGTCGCGGCCATGGCCACTTTGGGTCACGAAGTTGGACGAGATAGTAGGTCGTCTTCCATAGACCCTGAATACCTTGAGTAATGGAAGGACATAGTAAAGGTCATTGCGATTATAAGAATAACCTCACGCCTAAACATTAATTTAGTCTTGTTTACCCTCCACTAAACTCCAAAATTGTATTTGTTTAAATTGTTGCGTGTTGCGACACTGAGTTTCGAATAAAAAATATATTATGTAATCCTAGTTTGTATCACCCAATGTGTGCTGATACGTTTGTTGATTTGACAATGCACTGCTACAACACTCAATAATGTTGGAGCACGTCCAACTGACACAACGCGTGAATGGTCATACAATGTCCCCCTAAATTTAATAAAAGAATTTATTGAATCAACGTACAATTATTGACGTTCACAATTGATTATTCGAAGACTTGTTCTATAAATATAAGCGACCGACGTAGGAAACAAGAACACAACTACAACGTAACCTCAATTAAGAAGGATGGCCGGCTCAAGTTGCAGGAAACCAAATGGGAACCCTGATCTTCAAGACATACTATTCTATGACAACTATTGGACAAGGAAAGTCGATGAAGCTTTCATCGCGTACTTGGCCACCAAAACGCGTCGTGGAACTTTCGTTCTGTGTGGAGATCATACATTCGTTTTCACCAATGCAAAATCCTACTTCTACGACACACATATCAGGGTAATCTCTCACGATTACTTCAAGAATCACCTGCAGGAGTTGCAGAAGCGATACACAACTTTCAAAAGATTAACCTCAATACCAGGTGTGCTTCACAACAAAGATATCAACACAATGCACGTCCCGCAGGATGTGTACCAACTACATTTTCAGGTAAATACTGAGCTAAAGCACTATTCTAACAATTTCTGTAATCTTATTATATGATATTTATTCCTATGTTTTACCACAAAATACGTTGTACTTTCAAGCATGACAGCTACGTAGAAGCCTACCGTCACAAGGGAAAGAGGATGTTGGAGTATATGGAAAGAATTTTTGGCATCCCTGGAGACGAGTAGACTCAGTATCTCGAAGCTTCATGCCAAATAAACAACAATTGCAGTACGATGTTGCATATTAGTGCTTGAAACCATGTAATATTAAAAGTATCGCCTCTTTGTCTATTAAATTTTCATTTGTGCCATTTTCTTTTAACAGTAGACAACTTTAGGAGCTGTCTCTTGGCTATTAGTATTCCAAATGAATCCTCCTCGGTATGTCGGAAGATGTATCTAAAATTTTAGGCGGCGTAAGTCATGTTTGTTAATTAATTACATGTTTAGATCAAAATGATGTCATACATGCTTAATAATATCATTAATCTAACAAAGCTTTCTTTCACAAAATAATACAAGGACACAATCAACGTCAAAACATAATAGGCATCTAGTTACTGAGGTTAGCCACTGCCGTGCTAAATCAGTAAAGGGTCACACCCATCGCACGCCGTGTGGCCTTTATGTCAGGACATACAACACTTGGGTCGACAGACTTCTTCAAAATGGACTCAGTTTGTTTTAGCATTAATGCACCACTTCTATTTTGCGTATCCTGTGGGTACATAACGTGGGCCGGTGCGTAGGACACCTTCCACACAGGAAAGGCAAGGTATTTCGTACACTGCTGGTATAAGGCAGAATACGTGCACAAAGCGCCTATCATTCTTCGTAAAGGCAGTGTCGCCTTTGCAATGTCATCACATGTCACAGACTCACAGTCGAGTCCTTGTGCAGCCTCGAATCATACACAATGAGCTCGCACAGTTGGAAATCTAGCCGAACTGTTATCCAATGTCCTTCGCAGTTCCAAGCGATCACAACCTTTTAGAAAACAATGACAAATAACTGGTCGGGTTAAACGAGTATTACACTTAAAGTACTAAACTAATGAGAATAACTGAAAACTAACCGAATCCAACTCTACCCAAGGCTTTACATTGCCCCACGCTGGTAAAATGCCCCTTCACGTAGTCCGCCCACAGCTTTAAAACATCACCAGCCACAGCTTCAAGAGTGTGTTCGTCGATTTCCACGTCCGTGGGGTCATTCTTGTGGAGGTTGTCCCATATCGCCGTTAAACCCACCTGTTAATGTCAAGCATGTGACTATTGGGCATAATTAAATGCTTCAAAAATAAATAAAAATAAAAAGTCAAGTGTATACTAGAGACTTACAAATAGTGTTGGATCAATCAACCCAACGCAACCTCCCCACTTCTTATTTATGGTCACATTGGCCAGTGTCGGCCGAGTATGTAGAAGACGCATGTAAGCTTATATATGCCGCTTATACGAACAGATTTATAATTCCACATTTTCATGCAATAAAGGGACATCAATATGTAGAAGTCATTTATATAACGCGATAACTAAACACTTACGTCAACAGATATATCTAAGTTATAATAGTCCATCATGGTCCTAAACCACTCGGCGTCTACCCTCGTCCTATACCAACGTCCCTCCTGTACAACAAAAGCATACAATAGTTATTAAGTTATGAAATGCATAATTCAACTTTTAAAGGTAAATCATCACAAATATAGATAAAATATGTGCTCACAGTCCGTTACGCTTCAAGATGAAGACTTCATACCCGCGCTCTACAGCCGCTAGTGGTTTAATACCGTCTGCCTCACAAGGACTCTGCACAGCCTTCCCTTTTTTCTTCAAACGCTTGACCCTAACCTCTGTCTGATGTTCTTCCACAGTGTCTCTCTTCGACACATTACACGGTACTATGACAGTGGTAGGTTGTGGGAAGTCCATATGACTAATGTCAGTACCCACCTCAGTGACTGGAGTCGTACCCCTGCCCTCCGAACTTCTCAAATCAGCATCTATAGATTCCGAAGCCACGCTGTCAACGACGTCCTAAATTTTCGCATCTACAGGATCAACAAAGTCTACAGCTGCTCTCTCCAAATCAGGTCCCATATCTCATGCCAACCTTCGCTCCTCAGAAACTACGATCGGGCTGTGATGTATCTGTCCTCGAACACTAGGCGGGGACTTATCAATATCTTTGCCAACTGTATGCGTACGTGGAGATGGGACGACGATGTGATCACTGGATGACACATGCAAATCATCACCAGGATTACCCTGCTATGCGGGGTAAGTGCGTCACGAGATGGACAGCCATCATGCTCCGGAATACCGCCCATGAAAGACGATAAGCCTTCATTGATGGGAAAATTATCCTTGTAGAAAATATCACGAATCAGAGTGGGGAGCTCCGCCTTGAACAAATCAATCTTCTCATTGACATAACTCTTCAGCTCCTCAGCCTTCGAGTCATAGTAGGATGTAATGCTCTTCATCGACTCGTCGTGCAACGAAGATAGATCAGTAATACTAACCCTGGACGGTCCGGATTTTGCTCGTCCTAGCCCACCCCTCGGAACATCCGAACCACGATGATGGTCACACTCCGCTATGTATGAAGGCTCTACCTCACTACTGTGTGACGCATGACTAGAGCAATCTGTGTGGTGCTCCGATGCTACGGCATCGTGCTGGAGAGGGTCATCCTCCTCATCATCCATGTCCTATTCAGTTACCGAGAATTCCTGCAGAACAGTTGGTAATGCATGATGTACCGGTAATACAGAGGGCCTACGGCGCTTGGTATGCCACCGTCGACTATCGTATTTTCGCGACCCGACACCATACGCCTCAAGGATGGATTTCATGCCTCCCCCTGCTCCGCGCAGTGCAATCCTCATACACGTCCAAAGTCGGGGCCCCAATCACGACATACACCTGCCATTTCCCCTACAGGTTCCTCAGTAGGCTGCCCCTGCGGATCTTTGTTCCTGTGTGCGCTTCTAGGACCGCCCCGCCATTCCCTGTGTATGTACCTGGCCACACCCACAAGAAGATCTTGATCCAAATGCTGTAGATACACGGGCCCCGCCTCCTCTGTTGTGGGAACTAGAGTCTCGAGAAATTCCGCTTGCATTACGGGATAATAAGTGGTAAATATGGTTTGAGTGAATTAAAATATATGTATTAAGCAACTACCTTGATAAGAACATTGAATTAGAGAAAACTAACCTCTTCATTGAAGTAGTCTAAGAAATGACACCTCTGCCGCCAAAAAAATTCCAACATACACATCGGGACAGCTGCGGTGTGGAGGGGATATAAGAGTACCAGCATTCATCGCAAATTTAGGGATAGCCTCGAAAGCCCACGTCTGAGAATTCAAACATTGTGAGAAGGAAAAAAATAATTACATACTACCTTCAACAACAAAAAAACAGGTAAATTAAATACATACCGTAAACGCTAACTCGAACCCGTAAAAGTAATAGGACGTAAATTTCCTCTTCGCATGGGGGTCTGGCCGGTAACTGCACAGGAATCAACCTAAGGTAGTGTGCAAGCTTCTGGAAGGTATACTTCCCCCAGGGGAATGTATCAAACCGCTCTTGCTGATCGACAAGCGCCTACACCCACCTATCCACGACTGTCTTTCGCCCGTCCGAGCACAGCAGAATATAATGCAACAACAACACCTTTGCCACCATCACTACGTTATGCTCATTGGCATTGAATGACCAGAGAAGGAACTGTTCCTTAAGCTCGTCCAACTTGTACGCACCAATCGAACGTATAACTGTGTTGTAGAAACCATCATCCGCCAGGGTCGGCCCATTTCCAGGGTCGAACTCACTATCCTCAAACCGGTTACAAGTGCATACTCATGGCGTGAAAATCTTATGTGGCGTGTCCCTATTCGAAATCAAAACTCAAAATCTCTAGCCCCGGGCTTCACTACCTCCCTCAGCAATCACGAGGGTACTCCCGCCTGAGGAAAAGAAGGCGAGCGCTGGCAATTAAGTAGGTGCCCGAAATAGGACCTCCAGAAGGTATCGAGTGTTCCGCCACCGGTTAGTTCAAGTTCATTTTTTATCTCTTCAAATATCTTGAAACAAACATAACTAATAAAAGTAGCCCTCCAGTTCCGATATGAGGTCACATGTGAGCATTTGGTTGGTTCGGAAAATCAAACCGAACGACAAGAACCGAAATTATTATTTTTTCATTTTTTTAAAAACCGAACCAAACCGAAAAATTTCGGTTCGGCTCAGTTCGGTTGTCGGTTTAAATTTTAAATTTTTAACATCTTTATTTTTAATTTCTTATAGCAAAAAATCTCGATTTTCATGTATTTTTTTTCTCTAAAATAGCAAATTAAAGAAGAGACCAAAATAGAGGCTTAAGTTTTAATTTTCATGCATGGAACAATGTGAAAATTACTTATATATATATATATATATATATCAATTCAATCAAAAAAATAATATACAAAAATAAAAAATAAAAAATATATAATAAAATATGAGTATTTCGGTTCGGTTCGGTCAACCGATTTTTTTTTTTTGTTGAAAAGCGAACCGAACCGATTGACTTTTCGATTTCGGTTCGGTTTTGCTCACCCCTAATGGGGCCTTTTCCAGGGCCACACAACCTACATAAATGAAAACATATAATATCTTGAAACGAACATAACTACTATGAGGTCGTGTATCAAAATATGACGTCGCCTAGAATCAGGTAGTGTGTCATATAATATGAGCTCGTGTATCAAATTATGAAGTCGTGTACAACAATGTCGTGTGCCATGTAAAATAATTCGTGTATCTAATAATGAGGTCTTCATATATAGTGATGAATTCAGGTCGTGTATTATGTACACATGTCGTGTATCATTTATACAGGTCGTGTATCATATATATTTCCTGCAGAAATGAATTCGTGTATCATTTTTGCAGGTCGTGTATCATTGATGCAGGTCTAGTATTATTTTCTGTAGGTCATGTGTCATATATATTTCTCTAGAATTTAGGTCGTGTATCATTTATGCAGGTCGTTTATCCTTTTTGTATGTTGTGTGTCATATATATTTCTCAAGAATTCAGATAGTGTATTATATATGCAGGTCGTGTATCATATATATCTCTCACGAATTCATTTCGTGTATTATTTATGCAGGTCGTGTATCATATATATCTCTCAGGAATTCAGGTCGTGTATTATCTAAATAGGTCCCTAAATCATCTTCTCCTCAAATTCATCTTCTAAAACTTAGCAAAATATTTACAGAGCAACAATGGAGTTTTCTTTGAAGTACTTTAAAACGTGTCTAAACTCTTTTGCTTCCGATAAAGGATCATTTCCAGGCGCCGGCGAGTTCTCCGGTACCTGTGCCGGCAAAATAGTATAAATGTTATTCGCTTTTAGTATATATAATGTTGCCTGATGGTATAATTTCCTTTCAACAACAATATCCTTAATAATTCTTGTTTTTTTTTTCTTTTTGTCTAACTACTGTACATTTATTTTTTTAACTTACAGTATAATTATTGTTCTCTTATGGTATATATTATATTGCCTAATAGTATAATTATTGTTTTCTTATAGCATATATTATCTTGATTAAAAATATAATTTCATTTATTAATAGTATAATTTTCTTTTTGTTTTTGTACATTTATTTTTCCTTGTCACAGTATAAATATTATTCGCTTGTAGTATATATAATGTTACCTAATAGTATAATATTCTTTTTGTTCTGTACATTTATTTTTCCTTGTCACATTATAAATATTATTCGCTTGTAGTATATATAATGTTGCCTAATAGTATAATATTCTTTTTATTTCTGTATATTTATTTTTCCTACTCACAGTATAATTATTGAATCCTATTATTTGCTTATAGTATATATACTATTGCCTAATAGTATAATTTTCTTTTTCTTTCTGTATATTTATTTTTATTGCTCTTATTATTAATTTTATAAATTAATATATAAACACTACACATGTATATTCATTTTTCCTACTCTCAGTATAATTAGTGTTAACTTATAGTATATTCAATCCTAATTTTATAATTACTATTATTAATTCTATAAATTAACAAATAAATAAAACACATATACAAAAAAAAGTACTCTCAGTATAATTATTGTTAACTTATAGTATACTCATTTTTCCTATTCTCAGTATAATTATTGTTAACTTATAGTATATTTAATCTTAATTTTATAATTACTGTTATTAATTCTATAAATTAACAAATAAATAAAACACATATACAAAAAAAAAAAAAAAAAAAAAAAGGAAGGAGGTGAGGCGTTGGGTTTTGAACCTAACACCTTACAATTGAAGCAGTGAGCACTTACCCCCAAGCCATTAAACATTCTTGTGATTTAAATGCAGCCTTATTACTTTAAACATAATAATTGTACATTAAAGAAAAAAAAAATTGTGGGATCCGCCGGGTTGCGCACGACCCGATTCTGCGAATGTGAAAATTTATACATTAGAGTTGAGCGTTTTTTTTGGAGTCCATGCTTTAATTTGGAGTAATGTACAATAAACTTATTGTACATCACATGCACACAAGTCTCACTTAGTATAAATAAAGAAACATTAACTAATCACAATTGTATATCCTTAAAATCCAAAAGAAATACTTATCAAAGGTAATAGAATATCTTTCATCTACACTTCTCATATAACAGCGAAACAAAAATACAAAATTAAATGTGAAATAGAAGTTCCTGAACCAATAATGAACTCTTTCAACATGAAATCAATTAAACACGCAAGAATTTCAAGGAGAAACATGTTTGAAACAAGAGTTAATTGCTTAAAAAATACCAACTATGCCTTAGCTTTGTAATTATAACATAAACTTTTAAAAAGTTGACAATTTCATTCACTAATTTTACCTTTTTTTTTTTTCGCAAATTTAATCACCGATACAAATTCAAATAATTTTACGCTGGCGTGGCCATCGGTGGAAGTCCAGTCAAAGTGCAGGGGTGAGTTGAATTTTTATTTCTTTAATAATAAGTCTAAGCACTTACCCAAATTCCTATGACTTGATAGAGACTCTTTAGTCAAAGTTTCAACTAAACTCTGATCAGGTGATTTCATTCACAAAACTTTACTTTTTTTTTCTTTTTGCAATTTTAATTACTGATGCAAATTTCCGTAAGTTAACGTTGATTTAAAATTTTCATCTCTTTTATGTCATTTAGAACACTTACTCAAGTTCCTATGACTTGGAAGATATTCTTTAGTTAAGTTTTCACTATATTTTATTAAAACAAAATGAAAAAAAATAAAAATTCGAATACAATGAATGAAAAATGATAAATTTAGTCTAAAATTTAACTAAATAATCTCCATCAAGTCGTTAGAATTAGAGTAAATATATCATTAAAGAAAGAAATTCCAACTCACCGCTTGGCGGCAGACTGAACTTTTACTAGTGACCCATATCAGAGTAAAATTACTTAAATTTAGATTGGAGATTAAAATTGCAAAAACTGTAATTAAAGTTCATAAATAAAATTGTCAGATTAAAAAGTTTATGTTGTAATTACAAATCAAGGCATAGTTGGTAAATTAACCCTTGAAACAATAAGCACAGTGTGCCAAAGGCATGCCGCAAGTGCAAGCCTTTGGACTAGTGGTTAAACAAAAGACAGTCGAAAGGTTTATATAAACAGAAGGGGAGACCCACCTACAAACATTGTTCAACACCGGGAACACATCAATGAAAATTCTGTAATCAAAATCAACTACAAATAACTCAATCAAAATATTCTTTTAAAAAAAAAGGAAGTTTTGTTTTGATCGAGAAGTTTGAAATGGATGAATTTAAAATTAATATATTTCAAATCTACTCAAGATGGAGGAGATTTGAAATCCACTCAATTTTTTCAAAAAATAGCTCAAAATAAAAAAAATTAATTTCTAAATTCATGATAATCTAAATAACAACAATAAATTTGACACTATAAATTACAAATCCATTATTAACTCCTTTGATGCAAATGCAATCTAGAAAAATCGTTTGGATAGATGGATAGAGATTGCCCAACTTCAGATTTCTTTAGCCTTTGTTAGTGTATTGTAGAGCACTTTGATGATTAATTATATGATACAAGTTGAGGGACTTGCCTTGTTCCTTCCATCATTTTTGTGGTTTTTTTGGCATAAAATATGTTATTTTTATGCATACTGTGCCTATAATTTTTTCAGATTAAATAATATATTATGAGTAAATTCACATTTATATTAATATATCAATGCTTCAATAGAGTACTACATAATTTAGTTTTTGTTGAAACATTTTCTATAGTTTTAAAATATTACGATGAACTGGTAGGAATAGAAATGGTAATGGGGGTCTATGCAGCGCATTTGGCCTTTTTAAGGACGTATGAAATAATTAGATTTGTAATTTGTCTTGTACCGTCTTCTTAGAAAATTTGTCCTTGCTCTGCTTCACTTCGTTATTTTAGCGGGTTTACTCACTTTGTTTTTTTTTTTTTACCCCAATATGCTTAATATTGTTGCCAGTTTTTTAAATAAAATATTTCTAGATTTAAAATATAATATAAATCAAATACTATTGATAGATCAATGAACTCACAAACTCACCACAACACTCAAGAATGAAGATGAAATACAACAGAATTGAAGAACACACACTACACTCAAAGAACTAATCAAAATCAAGCAACAACACCTTTTAACGTGGTTCAGTCAATGTGACCTACATCCACGGAGGATCATACGACCTCAATCCACTAAATCTCAGAGTCAATTTACAAGAAATACAAGGAATTCGCAAAAACCCTTCCAAAATAGAATTTTGGACTAAGAACCCTAATTCTCTAATCATCACTCTAAGATGTTAATTGAATGGAAAAACTGTTGCAAGATATTTATATCAGCAAGACTAGTCCATGAGATCAAGATTTGAACTGAGAAACTTCCAGAAAACAAATAAAAAACGAGCTGAAAAACAAAGCTGCCGAAACTGCCAAAACCGTTGTAAAAGGTGATAAAACCGTTGTGAAAGACCTGTTAGATATAACAGATTCTTAACTGCAGGTTCTCTTCTGTTATACACCCGGTTTTTCCGCCTGACCCGATTTTCTTCCTTCTGACTCCGGTTCTGAGATTCTTGATCCAAAATACACTTGATGACATATCACTTTGATGATATTAACCTCTTTTCAATTCTCCACCTTAATGAATCAAAGTACTTAATCATCTCCTCAAGACCTCACTACTCTACTGAACTTAAACACACTGTACAAGCTTAATCAAGTCTGTACAATGCTGAAACTTGTTTCCAGGAAGAGATTTGATAAACATGTCTGCTGGATTTTCTTCAGTTGATATTTTTCTTCACAGAAATTACACCTTTTTCCACCTCATCTTTTACAAATTAAGTGTATCCTTTCATCTATATGATTAGACCTCTCATGAAATACCGGATGCTTTACCAAATGAATAATGCTTTGATTATCACAATACACTGTAACTGACCTTTGCAGCACACCAAAGTCTTTAGCAATCCCCTTAAGCCATATAGCTTCTTTTACTACTTCTGTTACTGCTAAGTACTCTGCCTCATTGGTAGAAAGTGCCACTACAGATTGATGAACTGCTCTCCAACACACAGCTGTTCCATAGAAGGTAAAAACATATCCTGTAATAGACTTCCTGTTGTCTAAGTTTCCAGCAAAATTAGAGTCCACAAAACCTTGAATTGGTTCTTCGGTATAACCTTTCCTTTCAAACATCAGTCCCAATCCTGTTGAGCCTCTTAAGTATCTTAGTATATATTTCAATGCCTCCCAGTGTGGCTTCCCAGGATTTAACATAAATCTGCTTACCATTGCTACACCATAAGCCAAATCTGGTCTGCTACAGATCATGGCATACATCAAGCTTCCAACCCCACTTGCAGATGAAATTTTGTTCATTTCTGTCAGTTCTTGTTCTGTATTTGTACACTGAGTCTTAGATAATTTGAACTGCTCTGGATTCATGCATGTTATATCTTTTAAGTACCTTTCTTAGGTATTCAGTCTGAGATAACCATAGCTTTCCACTGTTTCTGTCCCTTAAAATATCCATACCCAGAATTTTCTTTGCACTGCCCAGATCCTTCATTTCAAATTCTGAACTGAGCTTCTGTTTTAACTGTGCAATTTTGAGTTTGCTTCTACTGGAAATTAACATGTCATCTATATACAGCAGTAGATAAGTCAGTATGTTCTTCCTTTGCCTCTCAAGATAAACACAGTTGTCATATTTGCATCTGTCAAAACCTGCTCCTAGCATGAACTCATTGAACTTCCTGTTCCACTGCCTGGGACTTTGTTTAAGTCCATATAGTGATTTTTTCAAGTGACATACCTTGTGTTCTTGTCCAGGAAGTACAAAGCCCTCTAGTTGTTGCATGTAAATGCTCTCCACCAAATCACCATGCAGAAAAGCAGTTTTGACATCCAACTGCTGTAATTCTATATCTTCTTGTACAACCTTTGCTAGAAGTAATCTGATGGAACAATGTTTGACTACAGGTGAGAACACTTCATTGAAGTCAATCCCTTCTCTTTGAGTAAATCCTCTAGCCACTAGCCTTGCTTTATATCTCACTTTTTCAGGTCCAATAACTTCAGATTTCTTCTTGAAAATCCATTTAGAACTGACTAGTTTCTGATTCCTTGGCCTCTCCACCAGAATCCATGTATGGTTCTTCTCAAGTGACAGTAACTCTTCTGTCATTGCATCTATCCAATGCTCCCTTTCTGACTAGACATAGCCTCTTTAAAACTCTGGGGTTCCTGATACTCCACAGATTCAGCAACAGCTAGAGCATATGATACCATGTCAGCTTGACCAAACCTATTTGGTGGATGAATTACTCTTCTAACTCAGTCTCTGGCTAGGTTGTGGTCTCTCAATCCTTGATTTTCTTCATCCTGTTATGTTTCTGAATCTTCCTGTTCCACTTCTTCAGGTTGTTCATTTATGTTTTCAGTATTCTGACCTTCAAGCTCCACCTCAATTGGACTAGTTTCTGGTGAAATATTTCCATCTACCTCTGAGCTTGATCCAGTATGTTTGTATCCCATTTCCAACTCTTTGAAGGTAACATCTCTACTGACTATCACCTTCTGATGACCACTTTCTAGACACCAAAGCTTGTATCCTTTCACACCTTTTGGATATCCAATGAAGATGCATTTTAGGGCCCTTGGCTCCAGTTTGTCTTGTCTAATATGTGCAAAAGTTGTACATCCAAATACCTTTAACTCAGCATAGTTTGACATTTTTCCATACCAGATTTCATCAGGGGTTCTGAAATTGATTGCAGATGAGGGTGTCTTGTTTATCAGAAAACATGTTGTGTTTACAGCTTCTCCCCAGAATGACTTTGGTAACTTAGCATCTGCCAGCATGCACCTTACTCTCTCCAGAATTGTTCTGTTCATTCTTTCAGCAAGACCATTCTGTTGAGGATTCAAGGGAACAGTTTTGTGCCTTGCTATTCCTTTATCTCTACATAATTTGTTAAATTCTTCAGATAAATACTCCAGTCCATTATATGTTCTTAGATGTTTGAGTTTCTTTCCTCTTTCATTTTCTTTCTGAGTCAGCCAATTTCTGAAGTTTTCAAAAGCATCACTCTTGTGTTTTAAGACAAACACCCAGAATTTTCTACTATGATCATCAATAATTGTCATGAAATATCTCCCACCCCCATGTGTTTCCACTTTGGCTGGTCCCCATATGTCAGAATGAACATAATCCAGTATTTCTTTTGTTGAGTGTATACCTTTTCCATAGGGGTGTTTCTTTGCCTTTCCTAAGACACAATGATCACATAATCCAATTCGACAGCTTCTGAATTTCCCAACACCTTTTTCTTTGCTAACTCATCCATACCTTTCTGTCCAATGTGGCCTAATCTTTTGTGCCACAGTAGAGCATCAGAAACACTCATGACACTATCAGCAGTTCTAGTAACTGGGTTTCCAATGAGTATATACAATCTATTAATCTTTCTGGCTTTTATAACAGTTTTGCTAAATTTAGTACCATGTATATTTCCTTCTTTAGTGTTGAATTAACACCCAGTAGCATTTAATGATCCAAGGGAGATAAGATTTCTCTTAAGAGCAGGAACATACCTCACATTTCTAAGGAGTCTTTCAACACCATCATACATCATGATTTTAAGGGATCCAATTCCTTGTACTTTGCACGTATGGTCATTTCCTAGCAAAACTGACCCTCCATCAAATTCCTTTAATTCTTGGAACCAAGACTTGTGGGGACACATATGAAAAGAACAGCCCGAGTCAAGAACCCATTCTTCTTTTAACTTTTCATCTGAAACAGTTAGTACCACTGTTGTATCATATCCTTCCTCAGCTATAGCAGCATCTGCATCTTTGGCCTCATTCTTCTGTTTCTTGGTTGGATAGTTCTTTTTCAGATGCCCAACCTGTTTGCATGAGAAGCGTCTTCTCTTTTCAATCCAGTCAGTGCCCTTCCTCCCCCCTTCCTGATTCTGCTTCTGACTTTTATTCTGATTTCCTTGGGGCTTTTTCTGGAACTTATTCTTGTTGAATTTTACATTCAATCCTTCATCAACTGTTTGTGGCATCTTGTCTCCAGATAGTTGGAGAAACTTAGTTTTTATGGCAGTTTGAATCTGATCAAGATTCAACTTATCATGTTTTCCAAACAGCAGAGTATCTTTGAAATGTTCAAATGACTTAGGCAAAGCATTCAACAGCATCAATGCCTTATCATCCTCCTCCATTTTTACCTCAAGATCCTCCAAATCATCTACAAGCCGATTGAATTCATCTAACTGCTCCAGTAATCATTTATCATCTGCCATTTTGAATCCAAGAAGTTTCTGTTTAAGGAACAACTTGTTTGTAACAGATTTTCCCTGATATAATTCTTCCAGTTTCTTCCAAGCTTGAAGTGTTGTAGTTGTCTTTGATACTTCTCTCAGGGGCTTATCACCAAGACATAGAATAATAGCATTGTGTGCTTTCTCCATCAACTCATCCGTCTTGGTTGTTTCAACCACAGACCATTTCTCCTCAGGCTACAAAGTAACAGACAAACCATGATATGACAGAACATCCTTCTTCTTCAACTTCCAGAGTGCAAAATCATTCCTCCCGGTGAACTTGTCTACATCCAGCTTCATTGATGCCATAATCTTGTCCGTTTCCCACAGACGGCGCCACTTGATAGATCAATGAACTCACAAACTCACCACAACACTCAAGAATGAAGATGAAATACAACAGAATTGAAGAACACACACTACACTCAAAGAACTAATAAAAATCAAGCAACAACACCTTGTAACGTGGTTCAGTCAATGTGACCTACATCCACGGAGGATCATACGACCTCAATCCACTAAATCTCAGAGTCAATTTACAAGAAATAAAAGGAATTCTAAAAAAACCCCAAAATAGAATCAATTTTGGACTAAGAACCCTAATTCTCTAATCCTCACTCTAAGATGTTAATTGAATGGAAAAACTGTTACAAGATATTTATATCAGCAAGACGAGTCCATGAGATCAAGATTTGAACTGAGAAACTTCCAGAATACGAATCAGAAATGAGCTAAAAAACAAAACTGCCAAAACCGTTGTAAAAGGTCTGATAAAACAATTGTGAAAGACCTGTTAGATATAACAGATTCTTAACTGTCGGTTCTCTTCTGTTATACACCCGATTTTTTTGCCTGACCCAGTTTTCTTCCTTCTGACTCCGGTTCTAAGATTCTTGATCCAAAATACACTTGATGACATATCACTTTGATGATATTAACCTCTTTTCAACTATGAATAAAAAGTTCATTAACCAAAATAGCTAAGTAAGATCTTAAACTAAATCAACCACAATAAAATAAGTCTAAACAATATAAAGTATAGATATATTGGTTGTGAAATTAGTAGCAAGCGAGATATACTACTATAATAAATAATATATACGGGATGAGTTTACTAAAACTCACTAGCCGATTCAAACTCGACAATACCCGTATGACAAGGTTTAAACCCCTATCGCTTCGTACAGAGCAGGTTTAATGTTAGCTCGGTTTCAAACCGATCCATTAAAATTCCTAGATATGAGTACACCTTTTCCACTAAAAGTTTGAATGTAGTTTTTATTTTATTGTAATATTTTAGGATCCGAATTTTCTTAAGATTATAAGTTCAGTGGACATATTTAACCTATTTAATTTTAAAAAAAAAATCAAGTATCCATTTAAACGAAGAAAAAAGATCAAGGCAAAATGGTACTGTGGTGGTATGGTTGGATCCAATGATTTGGGCTGGTATGCTACTGTAGTTTTTAATTGGTCTCAATATGAGTGTTTTTTACACAATTTCGTCATTTATATCTTTTTATAATTCGAATTTGATAATTTCTTTAGTCGAAGTTTGAAATTATTACCCTTTAAATAATCGTGTTAAATTGTGATTTTTTTATTGAATTAAAATAATGTAAACATGGTACCAAGGTGACAAAAAAATATTGAAATTGATCTTGGGAATATAAATACATCCAGAAAATATCAATTCCTAATTTAACGAGATCTATATATTAATCCACATATAATTATCTAACAATTTTTTTGAATTATAACTAAAATAACTAGTAACGCTCTTCATCAACTCGGCATGCAACGAAGATAGATCAGTAATTGAAAAGAAACAAGACAAGCAAAGCATTGCAGTACTCAACGTATAAAGAAAAAGAGCAGCTCATCTTTTACTGTTATATTGCATTAATTGATGCTGAACCATTACAGCATTACACCATTTATAGAAACCTATATCTAATATCAACCCTAGAGCCAGCTATGCCCTAGACACCTGTTAGCCACTTATAGGATTAGTTACGGATCTGTGCAGGTGCTCCTTTGATTTCATTATTTGCTGTGGGATCGGGTTTACTGTGGCTTTTCCTCATGGTATTACTGTGTAGATGCATTCTGCCTTTGTCATGCACATGCACCAAATACATAGCATCCTTAATATCCCCCCTCAATTCAAGGCTGGTTTTTGGAACAACATTCATCATATTCCGAATTCTGCCGTAGAATTGTCCACTCAAAGGCTTCGTAAGTCCATCCGCTATCTGATCCAGAGAAGGGATATAGTGTACGCTGATAGTTCATTCTTTAACTTTATCACGTATGAAATGTAAATCTATCTCAAAGTGTTTCGTTCTTGAATGAAAAACTGGATTGGATGAAAGCGATATTGCTCCTGTATTATCCACCCAGATTGGTGTTGTGGTATTCTGGGTAAAATGCAACTCTGATAGTAAGTTCCTGATCCAGACAACTTCACAGACTGTATTTGCTAAGCTTCTATATTTCGCCTCGGTCGAAGAACGTGACACAATAGGTTGTTTCTTAGAGCTCCATGAAACTAGGCATTTTCCCAAGTAAACACAATAACCTGAAACAGATTTTCTGTCATCCACGTCGGCGGCCCAGTCTGAATCACAATAAGCCGCAAGCTGCAGCTTATCTGAGGCTTTAAGATGTATTCCATACTCGAGTGTCCCATTGAGATACCTGAGAATTCTCTTGACTGCCTTCCAATGAGTATCCAAAGGACTTTGCATAAACTGACTGATTTTGTTAACACAGAAAGCAATGTCTGGTCTTGTCAAAGTGGCATATTGCAGTGCACCAACAATCGACCTATATTCTTTCCCATTTTCTACAGGATTCCCACGTACCTTAGACAAACTGGGACTTGTTATCATAGGGGTAGCAAGAGGCTTTGCATCTATCATCTTCACTCTCCCAAGAATCTCTTTGATATACCTCTTCTGTGAAAGGTGGAGTCCCTCCTTAGTATAAGTAACTTCCATTCCGAGGAAGTAACTCAGTCTCCCAAGGTCTTTAAGTGAAAAGAACTTCTTCAAATCATCAATGAACAGTTGCATTCCTTCTTTGCTATTGCCGGTGACAATAATATCATCCACATATGCTAGAACATAAATGATGGACCGTCCTGAAAATTTTAAGAATAAGGAGGAATCTGCCTTGGACTGAGAGAAACCAAGTGTTAGAAGAGCGTTTGCAAACTTCATGCTCCAGGATCTAGAGGCCTGTTTCAAACCATAAATCGATTTTTCCAGTTTACAAACAAGGTTCTTTTCCCTTTCAAAACCAGGAGGTTGCTGCATATAGATTTCCGCATCAATATCGCCATTCAAAAAGGCATTATCAATATCAAGCTGTCTTATATCCCAATGTTTCGAAACAGCAATAGAGAGAACACACCTTATAGTGGCCGGCTTTACCACTGAACTGAAGGTATCAAAATAGTCGCATCCAGGAATTTGACTATAACCTTTGGCCACCAATCTTGCCTTATATCGGGCAATTGAACCATCCGAATGTTTCTTCAGTTTATAAATCCACCTGCAACCAATTGCATCTCGTCCGGGTGGTAGTTCTGTCAACCTCCACGTTTTGTTCTTCAACAGGGCAGCATATTCATCTGCCATTGCTCTCCTCCATTGACAATTTTTGAAAGCTTGAATGTGATTTCCAGGTTCCTCCACTTCATTTCTAAGCTCAGTCCCAAAAGTCTTAGGCTTAAAGATGCCAGCCTTGGACCTTGTAGTCATATGATGTCCCCTTGGAATGGGCTCAGAACCTGCAGCATCAAGCAAAGGATCAAGTGCAATGTTGGAAGTTTCCTCAGGTTGAACATTAACCTCAGGCTGGGAAACAATAGTATTGTCATCATTAGGGACAAGCTGTGGTGGAGATGGGGAAGATGATGTGGAAGATGAAGTGGTAGGTGAAGCTTGAGGGAGTGGTGGTGTAGGTGTACTAGTAACTAAGGGCAGTGGTGAATTGGCGATGGAAGGAGCTGAGGTGAGAGTGGTAGGGATTTGAGATGCATGAGATTGATATGGAAAGGATTTCTCATTGAAGAGAACATGTCTGGAAATTATTATCTTATGCCTCTTAGGAAGATAAACTTTGTAACCCTTATGTGGAAGAGAATAACCAAGAAAAACCCCAGGTTCACTTCTATATTGCAGTTTATGTTTATTGTAGGGTCTCAGAAGAGGAAATGCCTGACAACCGAACACTCTAAAATCAGAATATACAGGATGTTTACCAGTGAGTGTATGATACGGTATTTTGTGATGGAGTGCTTTAGATGGCAGTCTGTTGATTAAATGGACAGCAGTGAGAAAAGAACTGTCCCAGTGGATGGTAGGAACCGAAGAATGAGCTAGCAAAGATAATCCAACCTCTACAATATGCCTATGCTTTCTTTCTGCTAAGCCATTTTGTTCTGGTGTATAGGGACAAGATAACCTGTGAATTATACCAGATTTTTAAAAAAGATCAAGGAGAGGTTTGTACTCTGTCCCACCATCGCTTTGGACTTGCTTAATGGTTTTACCAAACTGATTTTCTACCAGATTTTGAAATGAGAAAAGGCAACCACGGTTTCAGACTTATGCTTGAGAAGATATGTCCATGTGAATCTGGTTGATTGATCAATAAAACTTACATAATAACTAAAACCTTGATAAGATTTAATGGGAGATGGCCCCCATAGGTCGGTATGGACAAGGTCTAAAATATTATAATCATGACATGTGGAATCTCCAAAAGGTAATTTATGCATTTTGGACATAGGGCAAGTAGGGCAGAAATAATCACTTTCATTAGATGGAAGAGAAACATTAATACAAAGTTGCAAAACTTTTCTTACTACATCAAAGGAAGGATGTCCTAATCTAGAGTGCCACAAGCTAAGAGTGGTGTTATTCTGTGACTCTGCAGTGTAAACTGCAGGTGACTTCTTGGGATTGAAAGACTGGAAGGACGATGATGAGTGAGAGCTACAATCTTGCTTGGTCAAAGCAAAAGAATAAAGGCCATGTTTAGCAGTCCCCTTGAGTAGAATTTCCCCTGTGGATTGATCCTTCACCAAACAGAAAGTAGGGTGAAATTCAAAGAATACGGAGTTATCTTTAGCAAATTGAGAAACACTGAGTAGATTTTTAGTAATCTCTGGAACATGAAGCAGATTTTTGAGAAGAAAAGAATGTGGAGAGTTTTGAAAAGATGACTTTACTATTGTATTACCAGAGTGAGAGATATACATACCTGATCCATTTCCAACCTGTACTTTCTCATTTCCTTGATACTCAGTAGCCATGTTGAGGTTATTGAAATCATAAGTGAGGTGGTTTGTTGCTCCAGAATCAGGATACCACTCATTCTCATTGTAATATTCATGACCAGGTACTGATGCAACGTTTGCTGATGGACCTCGTCCTCCAGTGTTATATCCTCTACCTTGCTGTTGGGCCAACATACAGGGATGATCTGGATTATCTTTATAGAAACACTGAGCGGTATTGTGATTATCCCTGGTACAGTAAATACACCATTTCTTGTTATTGGTATACCTACCTCCTCTTCCTCTAGAATTAGTTCTTCAAGCATTTCTCCCTGGAGAACCTCTTCCTCCTCTGTTAGATGATCCTCTACCTCTCCAAGACTGTGTACCACCACCTTTTCCTTGAGTTGCAACATTAGCAATTGGTAATGACCCATCAGGATTGATCTGTACTCCTTCTAGGCTCTCAATCCTACTTTCAAAACTCAAAAGGAGGGAATATACCTCTCTTAAGGTACACCCTCCTATTTTGGCTGATACACTGACCATTATTGGGTTATAATCTGAACCCAGTCCACCAAGGATATATAGGATGTGGTCTGTGTCTGATATAGTATGGTCTGTGTCTGATATAGTATGGCCAGCCGCAGTGAGAGCATCACAACAAGCCTTAATCTTATTCAGATACTCTCTCATCCCCATATTTGTCTTTTTTAGATTTTGCAGTTGACGTTTATACTGCATTATTTTCGCAATCGACTGACTAGTGAAACTGGATGTCAAAGCTTCCCAAACATCACGAGATGTCTCCAGACCAACCGTTGTAACCAGCAAGTCTTCTGAGAGAGACGAAAGCAACCAAGAGACAAGCAACTGATCTTGTCTGATCCATGCATCTCTTTGGAGAAAAGTTTCTGTTGTATTTTCTGGGCACTGTGTGGATCCTGTGAGATAGCCTTCGAGGCCATACCCTCTTGTTGCTGCCAAAACTTGTTGCTTCCAGATTAGGAAGTTCGATTCTCCTAGCTTAATAGTGATGAGTTGAGCGGCTGGATGATAGGAGGTGGATGAGAGATGTTTTGAGATGGTGTTTGTGGAGTATTTGGTTCGTTCTCAGCCATTTGAAGGAATAGTAAAAAAAGGGAAGAAAGGTAGTCTGGATCAGGCACCAGCTTTAACACCTGGGCTCTGATACCATGAAAAGAAACAAGACAAGCAAAGCATTGCAGTACTCAACGTATAAAGAAAAGAGCAGCTCATCTTTTACTGTTGTATTGCATTAATTGATACTGAACCATTACAGCATTACACCATTTATAGAAACCTATATCTAATATCAACCCTAGAGCCAGCTATGCCCTAGACACGTGTTAGCCACTTATAGGATTAGTTACGGATCTGTGCAGGTGCTCCTTTGATTTCATTATTTGCTGTGGGATCCGATTTACTGTGGCTTTTCCTCATGGTATTACTGTGTAGATGCATTCTGCCTTTGTCATGCACATGCACCAAATACATAGCATCCTTAATAGTAATCCTACCCCTCGACGGTCGAGAGTGTGCAAGACCCACCCCACCCATCGGGAAATCCGAACCACGCTGATGGCCACGCTCGGGTAACTGTGAAGGCTCTGCCTCACCACTATGGTGATCCTGCACTACGCAATCCTGGTGCAGAGTGTTATCCACATCATCATTCATGCCCTCGTTGGTTACCGGGACTTCCTCCAAAACAGGTGGAAGTGGACGAGGTACCGGTAATACGGAGGGTCTACGCCGCTTGCTAGGCCGGCGGTCGACTACCCTGTCTTGACGACCCAACACCATTCGCCTGCATGACGGGTTCGATGCCTCCCCCTCCTCTTAGCCTGAACCTCGTACACATGTCGTCTCCCCTACAAGTGCCTCCGTAGGATGCCCCTGCGGTTCTTCGTGCCTCTGACCCCGTCTTGGACCGCCCCGCCACTCCCTGTGTACGTAACGGGCCACACCCACATTAAGATCCTGATCCAAATGATGCAAATAGACGGCCCTGGCCTCCTCCGATGTGGGAACGAGAGTCTCGAGACATTCCGTCTGCAGTAAGGGTTAATAAGTGGTAAATTCGTAGCGAGTTGAAAAATAAGTATTAAACAACTACGTAGGTAAGAACATTGAATTACAGAAAACTAACCTCGTCATTGAAGAAGTCTAAGAAAACACACCGCTGCCGGCCAAAAAATTTCCAACGAACACATCGTGGCGACTGCGGGTGGGGAAGGGCTACAAGAGTACCAACCATCATCGCAAATTTAGGGATAGCCTCGAACGCCCACGTCTGGCAAATCAAACAATGTGAGAAGGGATAAATTTAATACATGATACCTTCACAAATAAAAAACAGGTAATTTAAATGCATACCGTAAACGCTAACTCGGACCCATAAAAATGATACGATAGGTATTTCCCCTTCGCGGTGGGCTCCGACGGTAACTCCCCAGGAAGTTTGCTAAGGTAGTGCACAAACTTCTGAAATGTATACTTCCCCCAGGGGAAGGCTTCAAAGCGCTCTGGCTGATCAACAAGCGCCCAAACCCACTTCTCCACGACGGCCTTTCGCCCGTCCGGGCACAATAGAATATAATACAATAGCAGCACCTTCGCTAGGATAACCACGTTAGCCTCATTGGCCCTGAATTACCCTCGAACGAACTGTGTCCTAAGCTCGTCCAGAGTGTGCGCACCCGTCGGACGTATAACGGGTTTGTAGAAACCATCATCCGCAAGGGACGGGGCATTTTCAGGGTCGAAATCACTATCGCCAAACCTCAGACCGGTTACAAGTGCATACTCATGGCGCGAAAATCTTATGTGTCGTGTCCCTATTCAAAACCAAAATTCAAAATCTCCGGCACCGGGCTTCACTACCTCCCTAAGCATTAAGGAGTGTACTCCAGCCTGAGGAAAATGAGAGATCTGACAATCCAGTAGGGGCCCAAAACCGCTACGCCTGAAGGTTTTGAGTGCCCCGTCGCCCGCCAGTTCAAGTTCTGTTTTGATCTCTTCAAATATCTTGAAACGAACATAACTAATAACAGTAGTCTTCCGGTACTGGATATTGGGCCTTTTCTAGGGCCACATAACCTACATTAGCGAAACGAAAACATCGGATTTTTTAAATTTCATGTATGATATATTGTCATGTGGTAATGTATGTCGTGTATGATATGGTTAGCAATTATGGATTTTAGGTTGTGTATAATTTATTCTGAACCATTTCGTGTATCACACAAGGCAGTGTATCACCCTAGGTCGTGTATTATGCTAAGTCGTGTACCATACTTGGACATAACCCTAGGTCGTGTATCATGCTTGATTGAATATCTAACTTGGTCGTGTTTAATTTATTGTGTATCATACTTGGTCGTGTATCATAGTCAGTCGTGTATCAAACATGTTGTGTATCATATTACGTCGTGTATCACTAGGTCGTGTATTTCATACTTAGTGGTGTATCAAACATGGTCATGTATCATACAAAACAATGTCGTGTGTCATATAATTTCGTAAGGATTCAAGTCGTGTGTCAATTATACATGTTATGTGTCATAGTAGTCCGTGTATCATACAAAACAATGTCGTGTGGCATAGAATACAAGTCGTGTATCATATAATTTGAAGTAATACAAGTCGTGTATCATATAATTTGAAGTAATACAAGTCGTGTATCATATAATTTGTTAAGAATTCAAGTCGTGTGTCAATAAGATAAATCGTGTATCATTTATACTGGTCGTGTATAATTGATTACAAACAAAATCAGTGCTGTTCGTACATCATCTTCTAACCCTAAACAACATAATTTACAGAGCAACAATGGAGTATTTATTTACAAAATTATTGATTGAACTTTTCTAACCTCCTCCAGTTCCCGTGATGGTTCATTTCCAGGAGGCGGCACGTGCTCATGCGTGGTGGTGGTTGGGGGGAGGGGGGGGATTCGAAGCTTCACCTACGCTCGCTGTGCCGGCAATACTTCCGGTGGTGGTCTCCGACAGATTTTCCATTAAGAAATTTTGATACACGAAATGGTTCAGCAAAAATAGAGTATGATACACGAAATGCTTCAGAAAATGACAAAAGATATTCGAAAGGTAAAACTAGCTGAGAGTCACAGCTATTGGGTCTTTGACCATATGCGGTGAGAATTTGAATTAAAAATTACGTGGCGGTTACAATTGCAATTTCAAAGTTAAAGTAAGTTCCACTTTAGTTTGTCTGTCTTTTTGAATGGGCACAATGGCCAATTTCCATTATTGATAATGTGCTTTATGTGCTCTAATTAGTCAGTAATATATGAACGCACTTTCAGCGGCCAACCAACGCATGGAAACATAAAATCGGAGTTCTCCGAAACAAAATTGTTTATGTGGGTGGGAAATTGGTTTGCTTTCGATTTATAGCGGATTTTGTTATATTATAAAGTATAGATTTAAAAATCATGTGCTTTTTTCTTTTGAATAAATTATGTAAGTTTTTAATTTAACTTAATAGCTACATTCAATTATTATTTCGGTGGTGTTTTCCATTGCTTTTATTTTTAAAAGAAGTGATTAAAGTTGGAATTTGTGTAAAAGTTATATATAACCAAAAGTAAATAGTGTTTGAGAATTAAGTAATTTTGATCAGCTTTTTATAATTGAAGTGTTTGATAAATAAGTACTTATGGTCTCTTAAATTACTAAGAGAGTGTATACAATTGCTTCTACTTTAAAATAATTGATTACATTTGGAATTATGAAAAAATTGCTTTAAGAAAAGTAGGAAGTGTTTGTAATAATAAGTGATTTATATAAAAAGTAGAAGTTGTACTGTTTGGAAAAAAAAGTGATTCTAAATAGAAGTTGTATGTATGAGCAGAGAGAAGTATGCGATGACCTACTTACAACTTCTGCTTGAAATAAGTTATTTTAAACTACTGTCAAAGCAGAATTAGATTTTTAAAAACACTCAAATATACAATTTTTAAACTAAAAGTGCAAACGTACTTATTATAAGCTTTTGCGAACACTCCCTAAATAAGCAGGTAAAAGCAACACTTTGCTGCTTATGACTTTTAGCTTCAAGTTGATTAATTATAGTAGAAGTTAGGCTCCCAAAACACTCTATATTAACTTAAATTAAGTTAGAATCTAATATTTGTTTAAGATAGCAAATGCAAGCACTCAGTAAAAGTACTTTATATACATTACTTTAAAAAAATATAAAATATTTTATGTAAATAGTAAAATTTAATGGATTAAAAATGTTACTTGTCTTTTAATATTGGTGAAATTGTAGGTGTTGATTGAGATATTGTATCTAGAGATGACAATTCGGGCGATCGAATTTGACTGCCGAGCCAACGCTATATTTTGAGACAGATCGAGTTAAAATTTATTCGGATATAAAATTAATTGGCTCGATCCGACTTATTCCCATATACACTAAGACTATCAGGCCAACCCACGACCTATCGAGCTTCTGACCCATCGAACCAGCCCGATTGAGAACTAAATTCTTTATGGGCCAACCCATCTAAAAAATAGGGTAATTCTATTTATAACCACAAAATTTATCTATACAACCATCATGTATTTAGATTTCCTATTTTACCCCAAGACCCACACAACTAATGTTTTTCTTTCACAGCCTCTTTCTTTTTCTTTGCACAGCCGCCATGTTGGCAGATGATTTCTATATCTAGACGATGGTATTTCAAGAAATTTCACAACATTATGGTTCTGAGCTTTGAAATGCAATCTTGAGGAAAATATAATCCATTGATTTTTTCAAATTTCTTATTCCCTTTCGAAGAACCCACGTATTTCATATTTTGTAGTAAATTTATGAGCTTTGAAAATTATAGATATGAAATATGAAATTGGGGGAATCGCAAAAATGAAACTAATCATTAACTCTTTATACCCGATTCGTCTAATTCATGTTTTGTTTCGTGAAATCTTTGTAGCATTTAAAATATTGATCGAAAATAAGATTTTAGGGGAGAGTTTTTATTTACTTTTATGGAAATTGATGAAAAGATGAAGCCTCTGTGATAGCGGAAGATGGCGAAATTATTTATTCACAAACCCCATATCCAAGCTTCCTTAATCTTGCTACACAACATTGGATAGAGATGAGATATATGGGACTTCTTTTCCTTTTTATTTGGTTTATCCGAGAAAGAAATATCTCCCGTGCTTTGTTCCGATTGCACTAGCGATAATACTGGCTGCAAAAGAGAAAAAACAGGGGCTATGGGTGGAAGAAAAATATTGCGTATACTTTATGGGTAAAATAAGAATTCCACTTGCACGATAGCTCTAAAGAGTAATTTTGTGATTGTGAATAGAATTACCCAAAAAATATCCGTGATGGGACAAGTGACTCGTAATCTTCACTATCACATGATGGCTACGCTAATAGGCGGCTTCGTCGACCCTACACCCGGAGCGGTGCTCCGGGTGTTTAATTTAGCGCCACCTGTCCACCCTTTCCCACCTTTCATCCTCAAAACCACTTGACGTCACACGCCCCCTCCCACTCCTTAATTTTCTCTATCCTCTCCCTGATAGGGATAACCCGATCAGCTCGGGTCGGGTTAACACCAACCCGACCAGGTCGGGTCGGATTAACACCAAGGCCCACTATGCCAGGGCCCGCTGATCGGCCCAGCATGCACAAGCCCAGCAAGCACGTAAAGGCCCACTGTGCGTAGGCCCTGCAGGCCCAGGAACGCGCATTGGCCCAGTGAGTGACTTGTTCCGTGAATCAAGGCCCATGATCTTTTCCCAACTGCCATGCAGATTTGGTGGGCAAGATTATATGGATTTAGTTAGGGTTTAGATTGAGGAGTATAAATAGGGGAAAAGAACTCTGCATTAGGGTTCGCACTTTGCATTCTGTAATACGCACTGTAAACTCCGGTTCTAGTAAAGAGAAAGACCTCGGCGATTGCCGTTTTCTGCCCGTGGACGTAGATCTCCGGATCGAACCACGTAATTCTTGTGTGTTCTTATATTGTTGACGCAGATTCTTGTTTAATTGTGTGGTTACCGGATTGAGCATTATCAAATTGGCGCCGTCTGTGGGAACGACAAGGCAGTTTTTTGAAGGCGCTAACCAACAATTTTTGACGTTCACGTTGCATCCAAACATCATGGTGACGACTCGTTTGAATCAAGCTCGCCGCGGGGATCAATCCGATCAAGATCCACCCGTGGATCAAGTTGTGCCGCCGAGGCAATTGCCGGCAGGGAGTGCATCCAACCATCAGGGTAATCAAAACCCTCCACCCCCTCAAGACCAGCAAAACCCTAATATTGCTGCTGCTCAACCACCGGTGAACATTCAAATCACCCCAGAACTGCTCCAAGATTTCTTACAAGAGCATGCACATGTCCTCCAAGATTGGGCAGTTAATCGCCTACGTCCCGCGGGGCCTGCCGCGGGACCTGCTAGCTATAATGCTAATCCCGTGGTGCCTCCACCACGCTCGCGTGATCCACAGGATCCGGGGCACCGCAGGCGTCATGATCGACGACGGGAACAACCTGGTTCTCCCGAGGACCATGGGAGTTCTAATGAATCGCGACCTCGCAATGAGGAACCTACTGATGTGGATCGTCGCCGTCCACTTAATGCGGCTAAGAGAGTTCGCTACGCAAATCCTCATGCCCTGGATCTTCAAGAGTATGAGCGAGTTCAACGCAACGTTGAACTGGATAGAATACTGGGCCTTGATGCCAATGGAGAGATCATCACACCGTTCTCCCAGGAAATCATTGCCACTTCCCTTCCCGAAGGGTTTAAACGGCCAGCCATACCACCTTACAATGGCACAGGAGATCCGGCTAATTTTCTTGGAGCTTTTAGGCACAGCATGCTTAGCCATGATAGCATCACATCCCTCCAGTATTGCAAGATTTTCCCCGAGTACTTACAAGATGAAGCTCGGGTTTGGTTTGATTCTCTCCCGCGCGACAGCGTATCCTCCTTCAGAGAACTCGCCGAGCACTTTTGGGCGCGGTTCGAAGCACGGGCGAAGCCCATGGCCACCCTGGCCGACGTCATGAGCATGGAACAGCGGGACGGTGAAACCGTTACCCAGTTTCTAGACCGTTTCACAGCGGTCAGCCTCAAGGTGGGAAACTGCCCCGACGATGTGGCCATCAACGCTTTTATGAATGGACTCCGCCCCGGAGCACTCCACACCGAGTTAGCTCGGAACACCCCGGTCACAACTCGAGCACTGTTCAAAACAGTGTGCAAATTTGCTAAGGCCGAGGAGCAGACTCGCCAGAAGCGTGAGAAACACGCTAGCAAGAGGCAATCTGACAAGGCTCAAGCCGGGCCTAGTACTCGACCTAGTGCATTTTCCCGCCTGACACCGGGGCGCTTAGAAACCCGAAGTGAAATTCCGCAATTGACCCCGTTGACGAAGTCACGAGCTGAGATCCTTTCAATCCACAAGAACGATCTGCGACCTTGTCCGCGGATGACTGCACCACCTGAAAAGAGGAACCGTGGAAAGTGGTGCTCGTACCACCGAGACCATGGGCACGAGACAGAGGAGTGCCAGGAACTTAGTAAGGAGATTGAAGAATGCCTCAAGAAGGGTCTCTTGCGGCAATACGTCGCGCGAATTGGGGGCCAACCTCGGGCAAACCACAATGGGGGTTCTTCCCACAACCGCGGAGGTTATCATGACCGAGGTGCTCAACAAAATCGGCCGCCATGGCAGAATAATCGGCCGGGGCCAAATAACTACGCACGGCAAGATTCTGGCAATCGCCAGCAACCACGTCTCCCGCTACCACCTCCTCCTCCGGGGGGACCCGAAGACAACGCACCTCCTCACGTGATAAATGTGATATATGGAGCCTTACCCACCGGGGCTTCACGACATGCCTTAAAGGCAGAAGCTCGACGTCCTCCTCCCGAGGAGCCACGTCATAAACGCCTCCATCAGTCCGAAACTGTCAGCTTTACGGATAGAGACCCGGTTCCGGAGATAACACCTCACACAGACGCAATTGTCATCGACATGACTGTAGCCAACATAACAGTACGGCGAGTCTTCGTGGATAACGGGGTTGCGGTAAGTGTTATATTTGCAGACTGTTTCGAAAGGATGGGGATTTCCCGAGATCAACTTCGACCAGCCCCCGGGCCACTACAGACTTTCACTCAGGGTGAAGTCCGGCCAGAAGGTATCATTACTCTCCCAGCGTCTTTGGGGACTTATCCGAAGATAAAGACTATCTTCGTGAATTTCTATGTGGTGAACTCCCCGTCACCGTACAACATGATATTAGGCCGGGACTGGCTCACCCCGGCAAAAGCCATATGCTCCACGTATCACCTCGCGCTCAAGTTTCCTACTTCGCATGGTGAAGTGGCTATCCGCGGAAGTCAGCGGGTTTCGAAAGAGTGTATGTACGTAGCACTCAAAAAGACTGCTAAGGTTCCTCCCAAACAGCAGCTCCAGGTAACATCACCGGCTCTGGAGCCTCGGGAATGTACCCCATTGGGGGATGCCACTGCCCAAGTCCCGCTAGATCCGTCTAAGCCGGATCAGACAGTAACTGTAGGCGCTGTAGATGTGCCGTGGTTACATCAGGCCATTATTCAGACCCTGCGAGAATATTCCGATGTTTTTGCATGGTCTCCTCTGGATATGCCTGGGGTCTCTCCCGAGGTGATTACTCATAAGCTGAACATCGATCCTAGCGTAAAGCCAATCCAACAGAAACAGAGGAAATTCGCTCCGGAGCGAAATGAAGCCATTCGAGTTGAGGTGAAACAACTCCTAGATGCGGACATCTTGTTCGAGGTATTCTACCCCTCTTGGTTATCCAACCCGGTAATGGTAACAAAAACCAGTGGGGCATGGCGGATGTGTGTTGATTTTTCCGATCTCAATAAGCACTGCCCGAAAGACTGCTATCCTCTGCCCTCCATCGACCAAAAGGCCGAGGCCATTACGGGGTACGTGGCGCTTTGTTTCCTAGATCTGTACAAGGGCTACCATCAGATTTTTATGGATCCGCAGGACGCCCTCAAAACGGCGTTTATCACTGCCTTTGGGTGCTTCGCTTTTAAGAAATTGCCCTTTGGGCTCAAGAATGCTGGAGCCACCTATCAGCGTCTAATGGACTTTGTCTTCCACGACCAGATAGGTCGTAATATTGAGGTTTACGTCGATGACTTGGTCATCAAAAGCTCCACCCATCCTTCATGTGTGCGGGACATTGCCGAAACATTGCGCACCCTGCGGCGCTTTAACTTGCGACTCAATCCAGCAAAATGCACCTTCGGTGTTGGCTCCGGGAAGTTTCTCGGGTACATGGTTTCGCAAAACGGCCTGCAGGCCAATCCGGCTAAACTCCGTGATGTATTAGATCTGCAGCCACCGAAAACGTTCAGGGATGTTCAACGCCTCACAGGTAGTTTGGCGGCCTTAAACAGATTCCTATCAAAAGCAGCGGAGCGCCAGCTCCCATTTTTTCGAATCCTGAGACAAGCGAAGTCCTTTGAGTGGACTCCGGAGTGCACCGAGGCCTTCGAGGCCTTGAAACGTCACATACAGCAGCTGCCTACTCTGTCAGTTCCTCTCCCCGGAGAGCCGCTGTACTTATATCTGGCTTCTGCCGAGGAGGCTGTTAGCGCCGCTCTTGTGCGAGAGGTGGAGGGGGTTCAACATCCCGTGTATTTTGCAAGCCGGGTGCTTCATGGAGCAGAAACGCGATATTCCGAGCTTGAAAAAACCGCTTTGGCCCTTGTGATGGCAGCTCGGCGTCTTCGGCCATACTTCCAAGGACGTGAAATACGAGTCCTGACCAACCATCCCATCCGCCAGATTCTTGTCAAACCCGAGGTGTCTGGGCGCCTCGCCAAGTGGGCTATTGAGTTAGGCGAGTATGATATTCAGTTTCTCCCCCGCCGAGCAATTAAAGGTCAAGCACTCGCCGATTTTCTGGCTGAAGCCCCGGCAGACAATCATAAGTCCCCCGCAGACAATGATACACAGCACCACGTCGCCCTCGCTCCTTCACCCCGGAAGTGGCAACTATTCGTGGACGGAGCATCCACGGTCCGAGGAAGTGGCGCTGGACTGCTTCTCATCGACCCCGAGGAGGTTGAGGTTAAATATGTCATCAGATTCAAATTTAAAGTAACTAACAATGAAGCGGAATACGAGGCAGTTCTCGCCGGGCTCCGGCTCGCTCAATCCTTGGGCGTTCGTCGTCTCGAGCTCTTCACGGACTCCGAGATCGTATCCAGGCAAATTCAGGGGACTTACGTTGCCAAGGATGAAACATTGGTCAGGTATTGTGCTCTAACGCTCAAGCTCATGTCAACTTTTGAAGCAGTTACTATCCAGAAAATACCCCGAGCTCAAAACACAAAAGCAGATGCGCTCAGCAAATTGGCCTCCGCGGTCCAAATTAATATATCTCCGGATATTATGGTTGAAGATTTGTCTCATCCAGCAATTCATGAGGCCACAGTTTCGGTACTGACCGATAGTGATCCGAACTGGATGACTCCGATCATTCAGTACCTCCGAGATGGAGTCCTGCCCGCTGACAAGCTACGAGCTCGGCAAGTTGTCCTCAAAGCCCCCAAATACTCCTTTCATAATGGAGTCTTGTACCGGCGGTCATACCTACAACCGAGTCTCCGGTGTCTTGCTCCTGCCGAGGCGACCCAGGTTCTGCGAGAGGTTCACGAAGGGGCCTGCGCCAGCCATATTGGTCCCCGCACATTAGCCAAGAAAGTTCTCCGCTGGGGATACTATTGGCCAACCTTGTTCAACGATGCTCATGACCTAGTGTCCAAATGCAGCAAGTGCCAACTGCACTCCCGTGTAAAGCATCTGCCGCAGACCGAACTCACGGGAATCCAGAGTGCGTGGCCATTTATTCAGTGGGGTATCGATATTGTTGGACCATTCCCCGTTGCTCCGGGAGGGTTGAAGTTCCTGGTTGTTGCCGTGGACTATTTCACCAAGTGGGTCGAAGCCGAACCACTTACGGCCATTATTGGACAGAATATCTTGAAATTCGTGTGGCGCAATATTGTTTGTCGCTTCGGCATCCCGAGCACTATCATCTCGGACAACGGTAAGCAGTTTGCCAATGATCCATTCCGCTCATGGTGTGAAGAACTCCACATCAAACAGATTTTCACTTCGGTTGCTCATCCTCAAGCAAACGGGCAGGTTGAGGTCACCAACCGGACCCTTCTCACGGGGATAAAGAAGCGCCTGGATAGTGCCAAAGGTCTCTGGGCTGAAAACCTTTCACAAGTCTTATGGGCTGTTCGTACAACGCCGCACACCTCTACCGGGGAGACCCCTTACAACCTTACTTACGGCTCCGAAGCCGTTATCCCCGCGGAAATCAGTGTGCCGAGTCCTCGCCTCCTCACACTAGTTCCGGATGATAATGACGAGGCTCTTCGCGCAAATTTGGATGAGCTTGAGAATCGCCGGGAACAATCGTTTATTCAGCAGGCTAAGTGCAAACAGCGAGCTGCCCAGTATTATAACCTCCGGGTTCGAGGTACACAGTTCAATGTCGGGGACTTAGTCCTTCGGCTCAACTCGGCCAGCAAAGCTGCCCCCGAGGGCAAACTACATGCTTCTTGGGAGGGCCCCTACCGGGTCGTTGCTGCGCACGATTCCGGATCCTATCAACTTGAACATCTCAACGGGACCCCGGTTCCCCGCAGCTGGCACGTGACTAATTTAAGGCGTTTCTATCTATGAAGGTCTATTCTCATGTACTAAATAATCTTCTGTTTCTTTTATTAGTTGATATTTCTCTTTGTACTTTTGAATTTGCTCCGGCACTTATCACTGAATAAAACTTCTCTGTTTATGCACCTCGTTGTGTTATTCTTTACGTTACGGGGACGCCCTAACGATTATCCTATTGTTATTATTAGTCTCCGGACCCTTCCAACTATCCCTCGGTCCGTCCGAAGAGATTAGCATTTTTTAGTCCCCGGACTCATACCACTTTCTCGTCTGTTTAACCGGAGAAGTGTTAACTCCCGCCTGATCCGTCCGGGGAGGTTTTACTCCCGCCTGATCCGTCCGGGGATATTGGATTTATCCATACCGTGTTCCCGAACACCTAATTAAAACAAATAACAATTTTTCTATCGTGTTCCCGAACACCCGATTAAAATGATTCGTAACTTGTTACTTTCATTACGCTAGTTTGTAAACTCTGTAACAGTTTTATTATTTCTAAAATAATACAACATCAAGAAGTTTTTCCTAAAAAATACAACGGAAATCTTGCTAAAAGATTAACTATGCTATTCTCTATTTTTTTTCGGAGTCTTCTCCGAGCCAATACGCGATACCGCGTCGTCTTGTCTCTGATCGCGCATGTCCCGTCCTCCGGGATGGGTCTGGCACGTTCCGACGATGCTCGGTTTCACTTCGGCTCCGGCGATGACTCATCATTTGGTGACCCCGGTCACCTACAGCGGGCTCAGTTCTTGTTCTTGGCCCTGACATGCTGGCCCATTCTGCATGGCCCCATTCTAGTGGCGCCAGAGGATCCATCACCTCGGGGGTTTTCTCATTACCTTCCCTTGTCTTGTGACGAAGAGGATTTGCTGTTTTCTGCGGAGTTGAGCTTTTCCTCCTTTCTCTCTCCCGAGTGTTGGCCCATTCTACAGCATCCCACTCTGTGGCAGGCATTTCGTCGATCTCCTTGGCCAGTGCCATTACTGCCGGTCCACTAGCCTCTGGTTCCCCGGCGTGAGTCCTTTCCGGTTCTTGGGGGATATCAGGCTTTGTGCTCTTGCCCCGACGTCTTTGTTTACGGCTGGGCTCTGGTTCACTTTGCTCGGCAATGTTCAAAGCTTCATTCCGAGCCTTGATTTTCTTTTCAAGCTCTACCAGAAATCCTAGCACCAGCCGGCCTCTTATGATCTCAGGATCATTCGCCTCACCTCGCTCACTCCGCCGTTGGATGTCTTCACGAACCTCAGCCCTCCGGGCTTCAGCATCTTTCACTGATAGTCGTCCGCTGTCCACGAGGAGATGCTCACACTCTTGCTGGTTGATGCGAAGTTGTTCTAATTCAAGATCCTTTACAACACAGTGTGCTTTGTACTGCTTCGTTTGTTGTGCGGATTCTTTCCATGAGCTCTCCACCTTGGCGTATCTTTTCTCCATTAAGGCAAGATTCCTTGACAGTCGGGGGACTTCATGCAACATCAACATATCTCGCTCTTTCTGCAGCCAGACTATTGATGAGTTGAGTTGCTTTATTACCTCATACGGGTTTTCAATGTTTTCCTGGCAAAGGAGACACCTCGGTTTTCTCAGACTTTGTTATTACTCATACGTTGCGTAGATAAGAGAGAAATAGCATTTATTATTCATATAAAAGAAGATTTTTCATTACAAGAGAAGACAGCTCGGGTTTTTCATTACAAAACAAGCGATTACATGGAATCCTATATACATGCTTATCTACTCTACAGTCCGCTCATGAGTTGGGAGGTCACTGACCTCTCCGGGGGTAGGGTCGGCTTCTTTTCCTCCCGAGGCCTCCACAACATCACTTGGACCCTCAGCTGCCTTGCTGGGGCCTTCGATCTGAGCAGAAGGAATGATGGCCTCCGGGCGGGGAATGGGAGCTCGGTCCCTTAGCTCCCGTACATAGAAGCCGTTGCGAAAGCCAAGGAAGTCCTTATCCTGGTCCTCGTTGCACCGTTTTATGATGTCAGGAGTAAGGATTGTGTTCGCCTTCGCCAGGGCCTCGATCAATGGCCACTTCGGGGCCTTCGTCAGCGCATCAAAGTATGCGCAATCTTCATTCCCGACCGCGTCGTAGTCATACCCGAAGCCGTCATAAACATTGACCTCCGGGTATTTATCGTGAACCATTTCCAGCAGCTCGCTTCGAGTGGCCGTATCACCCGCAGCCACGAAAGTGCTCAGGAACTGCAGGAATGTCCCGGTTTGCATCAGCTTCTCGGCAAACGCTTCCAGCACAGCTCCCTGACCCGTGATGGCCTTATTCAGCTCTTCCCGGGCTGCATAGAGGTCGCCTTTCACACTGGCAACCTCGACGGCCTGCTCGCGCAACCTGGCCGCCTCTCTCTCAGCAACCGCTGCTCGGTCCCGAGCTGCCTTGACGCTTCTTTGAGCCTCCGCGAAGCCGGCCCTTAGCTTCGCAACCTCGGCTTCCAGCTCGGCAATCCTGCCTTGGCAGGATTCCTTCTCCAGCTTACCCACCAGCCCGCGGATGGGCTCCAACAGCCTCTCAAGTTCGGCTCCAGCGGCCGATATCTCTGCTCCTTGCCCCTGCATTAACTTACTGTTATGATGGGTCTGTACAAGGAACAACAAGGTTATTTGTGATGATACCTCGTGAGCCGGTGTCAGGTGCTGTTTTTTGGAAGGAGGAGGAGTCGTCGGTGAAGTGACCCTTCTCTTGGTGCTCGGGGTCAGCCCAGAGAGGGGAATGGTGTCTTCAGGGTCCGCCCTGTGGCTATGGCTGCCCCCAGCTGTTGTTCTCTGCACCTCCGGAGTTTTTGAGCTGTCACCTCGGCCCCCCGAGCTGACTTCCGTGCTCTTCCTGGCAGCGCTCTTGAATTTGCCCACTGCACATGACAAACACACATTAAAGAGACTGACAGTTATATTATGCAAATTATGAAGCAATAAAAACCCTACCCTCTATTTCTGCCCGGGTTTTAGTTCTCTCCCCCTCCGACATGCTCGGCGTCCTATCCGAATCAGTTCCGGTGGGGGTGTTGCTCTCTTGGGAATCCGAAGCCCCACCGGCCCATTTGGAAAAGTACGGACTCAACCCCGCCTCGTCCAGTACTTCCTCCGGGAATCTGGCCCCCAGCACACCTACCTTTTTCAGAACATCCGCACCCTTTGGTTCCCCTGCCGGGGCACTATCTACCACCTCAAACGTGTGCCATTTCGGTAATATGGCTTTTTGCCTAACATATATGAATCTCCCTCTCCATCCCTCGATTTTACTTGGGTTTTTAACCTTAAACTTTTTACCCGGCCTGGGGTTGAGGTAATACCACCCCTTATTTCTCCCCATCGTCTTCAGTTGGAAGAAATGCCTAAATAAGCTAATACTAGGCACTAACCCCCCCTTACTGCACTCCACCAAAAAGCCCACTACCTGCCTCGTAGCATTAGGTCCTAATTGTCCCAACGCTACTCCATAATAGTCCAATAATCTTATCAAAAACCCCCATAGGGGAAACCTCAAACCTACAGCGAGCTGATCTATATACACGGATATAAATCCCTGGGGAGGACAACAGGCTTTGTCGTTGCCTTCGGGAATTATGAATTCCAGATCAAAAGGTAAGAAGAAGTTCGGCACCCATCGCCTAATCTGCTTTTCAGTCACCGTGGGTCTTACCCCTGCTACCTCAAGTCCTTCTACCTCTTCTTCACACCGGGGGAAGTTCACCGCTTCTACTCTTATCTCACTAAGGTCACCGCGATGGACCTGTCTACTTTCACTATTCATGGGGTAGATCACTCGAATGGGAGGTGCTCTATAAGGCATTCCTTCGGGAATTACCTCTCCTACCTTGGATGAAGATGAAGACGAAGAGGAAGATGAGTTAGACATACTTACTTGGTTTGAATTCGAAAGAGATGATTTGAAGAGTTTTTGGTCTGAGATGAATCGCGAATGCAGATTTACTCTTTTTCCCGCTTTCAAACAGATGAATCGCAATGAAGGAGATGAAAAGTTACTGTGCAGTTATTCCCAATATAAATGCAAAGAACCGACGGCTCTGATGCAGCCTATTCAAATTCAGCGATGGAGATTCATGCGTGCTCTTCACGCGCTTTACAGTTACCGAGGCGCGTGGGGAACATCTTTCTTGGGACTCGCAGAGCATGTCACTTCACATCCCTCTCTCTCATAATGGCGCCGCCAATCACATCAGACCCATCCTTCTTCAGGAAGATTCTCACTACACCCCGGTGTACCTTCCACCTCGGTTAAACTACTACACTCCGGTGTCCTTTCCATTTTGGCCAGAATAATCACCCCGGTGTACCTTCCACCTCGGTTAAACTACTACACTCCGGTGTCCTTTCCATTTTGGCCAGAATAATCACCTCGGTGTACCTTCCACCTCGGTTAAACTACTACACTCCGGTGTCCTTTCCATTTTGGCCAGAATAATCACCCCGGTGTACCTTCCACCTCGGTTAAACTACTACACTCCGGTGTCCTTTCCATTTTGGCCAGAATAATCACCCCGGTGTACCTTCCACCTCGGTTAAACTACTACACTCCGGTGTCCTTTCCAATTTGGCCAGAATAATCAACCCGGTGTACCCTCCATCTCGGCCACGTTGTCACGTCGCGTTTTTCGTTTTTGAGAAGTTCGGTGTCTCACTATATGCCCCGTGCACCTCGACCTAGCTCGGCACTGCGTCCACCAATCACTCCGCAGAGTTCGGTCCTTTGTAGACACTTTGGCCCGCCAGCGACCCCGATCCTTCTTACTTACGGTTCCACCCCGGTGACAACCGAAGCTCCTACCTCGCTCCGGCTGGGGGGGGGCATCTGATAGGGATAACCCGATCAGCTCGGGTCGGGTTAACACCAACCCGACCAGGTCAGGTCGGATTAACACCAAGGCCCACTATGCCAGGGCCCGCTGATCGGCCCAGCATGCACAAGCCCAGCAAGCACGTAAAGGCCCACTGTGCGTAGGCCCTGCAGGCCCAGGAACGCGCATTGGCCCAGTGAGTGACTTGTTCCGTGAATCAAGGCCCATGATCTTTTCCCAACTGCCATGCAGATTTAGTGGGCAAGATTATAGGGATTTAGTTAGGGTTTAGATTGAGGAGTATAAATAGGGGAAAAGAACTCTGCATTAGGGTTCGCACTTTGCATTCTGTAATACGCACTGTAAACTCCGGTTCTAGTAAAGAGAAAGACCTCGGCGATTGCCGTTTTCTGCCCGTGGACGTAGATCTCCGGATCGAACCACGTAATTCTTGTGTGTTCTTATATTGTTGACGCAGATTCTTGTTTAATTGTGTGGTTACCGGATTGCGCATTATCACTCCCCCACCCCAATAACAAGTCCCCTTAATTATTTTCAAATTATGTTTTTATGAATTTACATTTTAGATAAGAGTGACACTCATGTGCATAAGATGCACATTCTTATGCACATGAGTGTTATTGTACACGTGGGTCCACTTATGATTTTAGCGCGCGTGATATATATATTAAGGTGTGTTTGAAATCACAAAATAGGCGCTGACTTAGTTAGTAAAGGCGCGACATTGTATCCTTCAGTGAGCGGGTTCGAATCTTAACAATACCTTTTTATTTTTCACCAACAGTATATTCAAATGATGTCTAATACTCACAGTTGGCTAACAGTATACCTTTTTATTTTTCACCAACAGTATATTCAAATGATGTCTAATACTCACAGTTGTCTAACAGTATATTCAAATGATGTCTAATACTCACAGTTGTCTTTATTTTTTCCAACTTACAATACTCACAGTAATGAAGGAAAAAAGATGCAAACAGAATTGAACCCTTGACCTCAAGGTTGAAATATTTAAGACTATATTAAATACCACCAGACCACTTGCTTTTAGTGTTCAATAAACAGGCCATTAAATATATAAACACGCGCCCGCATAAAAATTAATATAATAATAATTGGCCGGTTCAGACCGGTCTGAACCGCGCGATTTTTTTAGGTTGAACCGGCGGGGCCCACAAGGTGTACAATAACACTATGGTGCATCTTATGCACCCAAGTTTTTGCCTTTAGACAAATATTAATATTGTAATTATATAATAATTGATTTGTTAATATTAAATTAAAGTTGTAGGAAATTATTGAGTTAATCTGATTTATATATATACACATAATATTAGGTTTGTATATTATTTATTAGATATGTACTTAATACTTCCTCCGTTCCATAATAATTGACGTTTTAGTAGGTTCTTTTCTTTTCTTATTAATTGACGAGGTTCTTTTCTTTTCTTATTAATTGACGTTTTACATTTTTTTTACTAATTCTACCAGTTTTCTCCCTGGACTCAATCCTTAAAAATCTATACTTTTAAATCTATCAGAAATATCTTTATTTGGTTAAATCTTTTATCTCCTAAATATTCCGCTTATTATAGCGCATTCTTCCCTCTCCCTCCTTATTCCACGCGCCTTATTCCCTCTCCCTCTCCCTCCTTATTCCACGCTCCTTATTCCCTCTTCCTCCTTAATCCAGGCTTTCTTCCCCCTTTCTTCCCCTCCTCCTCCTTCATTCCCCAATTTAAATTGAATAAAAGAAATAGTTTAAGTTACTTATAGAATTCTCTAGTCTATATTCCTAACAGATAGTTTGATTTAATGATACAATGAGGAAAGTTAAATATAGATTTATGGAATTGTGTGGATATATGTCTAATAACATTATCCAGAATTGTCTATTATAAGCATACAATGGATACTCTAAAAGCTAGACATTATCTAGTACATCCATGAGATTTTAGTGTATGTTAGTTGTAGGATGGAAAGTTGTAGGATGAAAGAGGGAATTTCAGAGAGAGAAAATATAAATATTTAAAGATGCCGGAGTTTCACTCTCCGACGATGACGAGAGAAGATGGAATTTGAGAGAGAGAAAAGATAAATATTTAAAGATGGAATTTCAGAGAGAGAAAAGATAAATATTTAAAGATGCTAAATTTGAGGAGTCATATAAGAGAGATAAATAATTAAGTGAGGGATAAATTTGTCAAAAAATTTCATTCTTAATTCTTCCCTTTCTTTCTAAAACGTCAATTATTATGGAATGGAGGGAGTACAAAATTACTATATATTAATAACAAATGTTATTATTATTTATAAATTGAAATATTTATTATAATGGTTTTTTAAGATTAAAAATCTGAACATTTCTTTAGGAGATCTATATACTGCTATATGTGTTGTTAAAATTCGGTAATAATTTCTTTGGCATTTTCTTTCTCTAATTGTTGTTATTTTAAAAAATATTCTTCAATTTTCATATTCAATAATTTTTCATTATATTGCGAAATAAATATACTGTTGTATTTAGTAAATGGTTAATTTTAGCAATCTTATCAAACTATTAATTTGTTTGCACATAAATTATGTTTTTCACACCGATATATACAAAATACACGAATTTGGCAAATAAACCACCAAACTCATTTTTCGACCATTTTCCACTGATTTTGCACGCGACCTGCGCGTGACAAATTTTTAACGATTTTTTTCCACGAATTCAAACGCAAAATTCCCTAAGTATGTACCGGGAAGAAAAACGGTTCAATTGTATGGATAGAAAAACATTTAAAATTTTGTTACGCGTAAGTCATATGTGAAATTTGGTAAAAGATTGCGGAAAATTAGTTTAATGGTTAAATCCATACAGTTTGTATATGTCGGTTCAAAAAAAAAAGTTTAATTTATGTGAAAAAATGGTAATAAATTTATGAAGTTGGTGCAATTAATCCTTAAATAAATATATCGATATAATTTTATATAAATAAATATTACAGTAGAAACATATAAAAAAAAAAAGTTGTATCACATCTGTTATTATTAGAAGAAATACAGTGATGAATCATACATCAAAAACAAAAATAAGGGGAGAATTGTGGAAATCTGTTATTAATATATAGTAATTTTGTATTAAGTACATATTTAATAAATAATATACAAACCTAATATTATGTGTATATATCATAAATCAGATTAACTCAATAATTTCCTACAACTTTAATTTAATATTAACAAATCAATTATTATATAATTACAATATTAATATTTGTCTAAAATGTAAATTCATAAAAATATAATTTGAAAATAATTGAGGGGACACAGTTTGTTATTGGGGTGGGGGAGAGGAGAGAGAAAATTAAGGAGTGGGAGGGGGCGTGTGACGTTAAGCGGTTTTGAGGAGAAAGGTGGGAAAGGGTGGATAGGTGGCGCTAAATTAGGGTCGACGAAGCCCTAATGGGCCCAATATCTTAAAACTAATTTGTAATTCTAATGTAATAAATTGTAAGGCCCAATTCAGCCCAGTATTTAATTAAGCAACTCTCTCCCGCTCTGAAATATGACGTTGAACACAGTACTGTTATATTGAGCTTTATTCAGTTGTATCTATCTCTCACTCCATTGTTCCCGACTTATTTCCCCCAAACCCAACTCAAACGCTCACTTCGCCCGCCGCCGCATACCTCTTCAAATCTGGTACTCTCTTTTGCTGTAAGTTTGATTTTGTTTTCAGTTATTCTGTCTTTTTTGTTTTCATTTTTCCTGTTTTGTGTTAACATTATATAAATTGATTAGCTGCATTTATCGATTTGCATAATGCGAAATTAGTAGGTGTTTTGCTCAGCATAGCTGATTTTGCACCTTCTTAGTTTTGATTGATGATTGCAATATCTATATGTATCTAGATAAAATATAGGGAGGGAGCGCGGCTGATTTTTTTAGAAAAATCCGATCCGACCCGACCCCGCTGGATACCTGCGTGATCGGCTATTTTCTAACAAAACCTGAGCCAAACCCACCCTAGATATTGCCGTGGACGTCCTCCGATTCTCTATAGGCTGTTCCTTTACAGCCTGCCAACTCAAATTGTCTAGTTTGATGTGCTCTATTGATCATCATTGTCACTGTGAATTTGTTTGTCATAATCTTCTCATCAACTTATCAGATAGATGTTTTTAGTTTTTTTTTATTTTATTTGAGGAATGATAGATGTTTTTAGTTATTAGACCTTGTTACCAAAACCATTGTGTCAAATAGAAGTTTTAGTTATTAGATTTAGACCTTGTTACCGAATTCATAGTATCGTCTTACAGATGGACGAAGACCACTTCTTTGCCCGTACTATTTCGCACGAGAACTTCCTAACTTGTAGGATGATAGACGGGCAGGAGGTCATATATGATGATTACGAACAAACAGTCGCAGATTATGTCCAAATCCTTAAAGGCATTGGTTATACTCCGGTCAAGCACTACAGTTATCTGTTGGATTCGAATGACATTTCTTATGGCCTTGTGCCGGAAGTGTATCGATCCCTCATTTCAGGTATGATTACTTTCCTGTGTTATATACACGGGAAGGGAAAATCTTTAGGAAGGTCTGAATTATCACTAGCAAAAAACTTTGTCTACAAAGACAAAGTTCTTAAGTTCTTCCAGGTTAAGTTTCGTGATGCTACGGACAAAACACAACAAAATGATTTTTTGCTTATTCATAAAGTAATCACCGAAGAATTGCTTCAAGGATATGAGGAAAGTCTGCCATATGATATGAAAGACTTGCTTCTTGCAATGAATGCTAACTACAACATGTAAGTCACCAACTTTATTTTTTTCGTAATTCCTTTTTACTCCCTATTTAATGTTTAATGCCATAGCTTCACTTGATTTAATTCGTTGTAGGACCAAGGAAAATTATATGTCATGCCACTTGGCCATATTCTCTCATGCTGCCAGGATCTGCTTCTTTCGATACCTTTGGGACAGATTTTATGTCTTGAATACTACAGAAAGATGGCGGTATAAGACTGCGCTTATAAACCTACAAAGCATGGAGGATTGGACTACACACTTCAAAACGAATCAAAAATATTCGTTTGTGGAGACATGCTTTTATGACAGTTTTGACAATAAAACTCTTGCTACTGATCAAGAAATGGACAAGGTATACAAAGCAGCTTCCCACCATGGAAGCTATGAAATGAACCGTAGTTGTTTCAAATTTTGCCGGAACTTGGCAGTGCATCTACCTCAAGTGTGTTTAGAGGTATTACCTCCAAACTTGTTTCAAGTACAATTAATTTTTATAAATGTTCTAACTTTTTCTTTTACATAGGCGCGCGTTTATGTCACTGATGCAGACATCGATGCAATGATAATGCACTATTTCGATATAACAATTATAGATTTTTTAGAGCAACTAAGAAGTCAGCATGTGTTGGATTGTTTTTTGGGTAAGCTTGTTTTTTTAATGATATTTAATTGTTCTTAGAAGTTTTTATGTTTAATAATGGGGTGTGTGGTTTGGTCATTATAGCTTGTGCATTTAGAGATTGGTAAAGGGATGACGATGATGGAGACAAGAAGAGATGCAATGCACGTAGATGATTGTTGGAAATTGTCAGGAACAGTGGAGCTGAAGCTCTGTCATTTTTGAAAGGATCTGATTTGCTTAAACATTTTCTTGTGGAGGCAAACTTTTGTATTTTTCATCTTGTACCATAGTTTGATTGGTTCTATCCTCCTTACTGTATGTACTTTGTGCATCGAGTTTTGAGTGATGCGGTTGTTTTGGTGTTAGTAAGCAACTTTGTGCTGAAGACTGAAGAAGGAGGGGTTTGGAAGATGGTTGTTCACTGTTTCTTTAGATTCATAACTAAAAGCTATGTTATGATTAGTGTTTTTGTTAGTTTTTTATATGATTTCAAACTATGTAGAGTAAGTTGGGACAGGTGAATTAGAGGGCTCTGCTACTAACATTGGTGTGAAGGAAGATATGATATGTGTGATCAAAACTCTGGCCTAACATTTACAGATTTTCTTTGTGGTTAAAAATGTTTCTTTTATTTTGAGGTTACGTAAAACTTCCAGCTGTTTCATAGATGCGATTGTAATCAGGCAAAAGGAAGTCTTTGTGTCTTCATTTTCTTCTGCTCATGGGAAAATCTCAATGTCTGATTATGTCAATGCTTATAAAATGTTCCGTTTGTTTCAGATACACTGATCAAAACCGCATGGGCTTCCATTGTCGTCCTGTGTTTTATAATACCCAACTTTCTTATAATATTGAAATCGGATTGTAAAATTTCTTATATTAAAGTGCTAATTGTTTAAATAGACAATAATATTATAAATTAATCTTATTTCTTTTTTCAAAAACAACATATGCGTTAGGTGATCAATTATTATTAGGGGAGGTCTCTTGTGTACCAGTAAGATCCGTGCAATTCGGGTCATGGGTCAAAAGGCAATTCGGGTCATGGGTCAAAAGGTATTACTATTTATGCCTAAAGGTATTACATAATGTGGATAAAAATATCAGATTAGAAGGTATCACGAATATTTTTAAATAATACATTTATCCAGAACATGTGATACATTTAAGTATAAATCGTAACACCCACCTTAAATTGCACCGTGCAGTTGGTGCACATGAGACATTGTTTTATTATTATTATTATTTGGAAACTAGTAGTCTTTTGTTTTCTTAGAAATAATACCTTTATCATTTTTTTTTCCAATCATTTTATTTTGTAAAGAAGAAGTATCCGATTTTGTGTAGGAAACAACACCTAAGGCTTGCTATATATCTTCACAAAGTAATGTGTAAGTTTTTCGTTTTGTTATGAATCTATACTAAAGCTAAATTAACATACTTAAAAAGTAGCTAACTTTTGTTAAAATAACCCTAAACATAAAAATATCAAATGAAATTATTTTAAATATCATAAATATGAGTTTTTATATCGTACTTATTTTACTTTTTGTATTACATCTTATTTCAGTATTAATAATTTTGTTATAACTATCTTTTAAGTCTTGAATTTTACATGTTTTATTTTATTATGATACTTACCAGCATTCGAAAGTATTTAATTTGTTTACTTCCTAGCCCCAAATAAGGGAAATATATAGTTTTAATAACTAGATAAGCAAAGACCCAATTAAGATGTCGGACGTAGCCTAATTAGGAATTCATTTTCTCTTTAAAAAACAAATCATATAAGTGTAATATTGTAGAAATATACTACCTCCGTCGTAAGAAAGGAAATATATTTCAATAATATTGTTTCTTTTTCTTATATGGGAAAAACTTATCGAGTAACATAATTGATGGTGACTATTCATTCTCTGGATCGAATCTTAAAAAAAAGATTTTGTTATATAGTTACTTAATTAGCGACAAGAGGAGCCCAATGTCATCGGTCCATTTAATTCAATTAATATTTTAAATGAACTGAATTATATAAATTTTCAACTAAGTACTATTGGGTCCAATAAACTCAATTTAATAGGTGATGGCCCAAAACACATAAAATATTTTAGTGGTATGCAACTATGCATTGGACTGGAGTCACTAATTTCCAACCGAATGACAATTTAGTAAAATAAGAATATATAGTTGATTGCTTCTTGGTAAAACTCAAATTTATTTGGAGCTCATCTCTAATTTTTTTATCCAAACCACTAGTTTCGGTTTTTGGTGTTGTATTCTCAAATTGCACCAAAAAGTTGTGAAGCGTTCTTGATGTTATACGTGCTTCCTTCCTCGTAAGTGGTTCCGACGGTACTGTATCATCCTCGTCGTCATCTTCCACATTATTGTCGATGATGGTCTCTACAATTTCTTCTAAGCTTTGAATTTCAAAACATGTATCACTTTCACCCGGGTAATTCAATTTGCTATGAACATTCATTTTGTTACGGGAACCGAGATTATTTATCTTTGTTTCTATTTCTTGAATGCCTTCTCAAATAATTAGTTCAATGAATATATAATAACTAAATGCATTCGCCTTTATAAAAATAAAATTTATTTATTGTATTGAAAAAAACTCCTTAAATTAATAAATTATTAATTTATAAATAAATTAATACCTCTTTAAAATAAAAAACTTTTCGATCTTAACAATATTAATTTATAGAGGTTGTACTGGAAAAAACAATGATATTTTAAGAGCTTATAACTGATCACGAGTTTCAAATCTACTCTAGAATATATTAAAAAATAAAAATCACTCCACTATGCTTATTTTGTTTAAAGAATTAATGTTTCTCTAATCAATTTTTTTGTTCAATAGTATTTTAAATCGAATAGTGTTAAATGAGCAGAATCTGCTCATGGGTAGAAACTCTTGAGCGAGTATTATTTGTGATAATTTCACGTATAACGAAATATATTTTTATAGAAAAAAAAATTTATATTTTTATAAATAAAAGTGATATTTTTAAAGAAAAAAATGATACTATTTTCGTTAAAAAAACTAGTATAGTACCCATGAATAATTTTCATGGGTCTGTTTAAACTTTGTTAACTTTTCGGAATACTTTTAATTTATAAATATATTTATGTTTCTAAAAAAGGGGAAAACATTTAAAACTGAAACAATTATTAACGAAAGTCATGAAATTTGATTTCTTTTTTAATTTAAATTATTTAAAATTATTTTAATTCTATAATTGTGAGATATTATAATGATTCTTAGCATGACACATGTTCATTTTGTTTGTCTTTTAGTATATAAAGAATAGAGGATCATGTGAATTTTGATAAATACATTATGATCAAATTTGAGTTGTTCAATAAATAAATTTATTGTATATTTGAAGCCATATATTTTCAGTTGATTGTGACAGTGGAAATAAGTTAAGTAGCAAATTTGCAATATTTACAATTAATTATGTATGAATTAACAGTAATTGTGGTATAAAATATCTATAAAAGAATTCAGATTATCAAGTCTTGAGAATCATCCAAAAAATCAAGTAAATAGAAGACCAATCGGATTTAATATATTCACCAATCATGGTTATATAAACCATAATTATACATAAATGAGTAATTATCTTGAGTTGCGTTCATATAGTATTTTTCTTTTGGGCAAAACATTCACTAGGTACCGCATTATTAATAAAGTTAAATTCATTAATTTTTTGTTATCAATTTGAATAAATTTTCCTTCAAGATTTTATTAATAATTTTATTGTTATATATAGATTTTATAATATTTTTTATAATAAGCAAATGTAGTTCTACTTGAGTGATCAAATTTAGAAATTAAATATTTTATGTATCATTGAACGTTATTTCTTTCTTTTTACGTTCTTCTGATAGTTTTGATACTACAATTGTCACTTATAAAAAAAAAAAAAAATCAGGGAAAGATTGAAACTAATAAGAGGAGTTATTGGAACAACCAGAGTTACTCTCGTAATCAAAATAAGACAAATTTCAAATAATTTTATTCCAGTTGATTTTTTTCCATAAAAATATTTGAGGTGAATCAACTCAAACATTAACGAAAAACAATAATGAAGCAAAAAGAAGAGAAATCTCAATATATAGATAGTCACAGTACAATGAAATTTTGTACTCTAAGATTAATTACTCACGCGAAAAAAGTACAGTTGAAAAAGTAGAGAATCTAATTAATTTTAATGACTCACAAGTCATAAGCCACAATAATGTTTAAAAAAAAATAAAAAAAATTGACCGAGAATAGAAATTGGTAAGGATAAATACCCATCTTAGAATAAACAGACAGAACTTGTTCCTTTAGAGATATACAGTGCATTTTAAATAGTGGATATTCACGGCACTATATCATATCAGCGGTAAATTCAGTAAATTTCTTAAATTATATAGACAATTTTTTTAGTTTGTCTTTGATAATTAAGAATAACTAATTTAAATTAAAAAAAAATCATTAAGTGAATCAAATATTTAGTAGACATGAACTCCATATATTGAATCCACAAAATAATAGTTTTTTAGGACAACTGTATATTTTAAATATAATATAAATATATTATAAATAAAGGAAAGAAATGTACTGATTAATATAGATTGTTTGCATATCCTAACCCTTTGCAAGAATCCCTTAAATATTTACGGTATTTATAATTATATATATATATATATATTCATATATAATAAATAAATAAATAAATCCCTGATATAAGTTTTATAATTTAGGTATATACACACATACATACATATACATATATATATACATAATTATACATATATCACTCATGCAATGATGAAAATAGTTTTTTAATCACACATGTAGTGTTATCAATCTTTAATCATCCATTTTTTGATAAATTATTTTATCTTATAAAAATTTGAGATATTGAAAATAAAAGTTGAATTAATAAGTTATCCAAAAAATCAAAACTAAAATTCGTACCAAAACTAGGATAGACTATGTAAATCATGGCAATTTTTTAATTTAAAAACTTGAATATTTAGATAATAAAAAATAAAAATTTTGAAGATTTAAATATTAAAAATTAGTTTTTATTCTCAAAATTATAAGAAAATGACACTTGTCCCAAAAATCTAAGAGAATGACACTTATCCAAGTGGTTTCTCTTTTATACAAGGGATTGATACTTTTGCTACAAAATATTACTACTTTTTTTGTTCCAAAAAAGTTATACTTTTATAGATAAAAACGATATTTTTGCTATAAAAGAGTGATACTTTTTTCCTATCTCACACAAGTTTTTGACGAAACTTTTTCATATTTTGCGATTAGCCTTTATTTTTAATTACTATTATGATGAATAATTATGAGAACAAATTTAAATATTAACTATTATTTAAATAAGCTTGGAGTCTTCTTTTCTCTTTTAACCCTTAATCTAGCATTAATATTAGGCGGCGGCTATTGCCACCACAAAAAGTTCTTTATGCACCACATATATTTTTAGATAAAAATTTCTTTAAGTTAATTGACTAATGTATCCTCTTTTATAAAATTCATAACATAAATATAAAATTCATTCTCTTCAATATCCGACGTTGTTCTTCAAAATCCTGTGTTTGCCTCTTGTATCTATTGCTCCAATTTCTCCTCGCACTTCAATTACACTCCTGTTTTTCTTTTTTCTCAATTAATATAATTATCTCAAACCCCAAAAAATGGAAAGAAAATTCAAATCTTTCTTGCCGAATCAGCCTAGAAGGCATTTAAAGAAAGATTCAAACTAGTTATCAATAGAACAATTTATCTCATTAAGATTGGTGATTTTGGAAGAGTTTTAACTAATTTGGGTTTATGTGGGTATTTTCAGTTTGTGGAATGAAGTGGAAAAGAGGATACAACAAAAGTAGAAGCTTTTTTTTTTTTGGTTTTGGGTTCTAGCTATTGGTTCCTTTCACTTGAGTGGGTGAAGAATCGATCCATCTTCTCGACAAATATATCAAATTAAAAAAAAAAAGATATTTTTAATCAATTTGCACATTTTCTCCACGAATTTTGCAATAAATTGACCTTGAATTGATCTGAACGTGCCAGAGAAGAGACTTTGAGAATATCAGAGAATAACGATGGATCGAATAAGCTTAACTCATTTTTCCTTTTATTTTATTTTATTAGGGGAGGGTAAGATTGTTCAGAACTGTGGTTTGTAGAGAAATTATATGAATTAAATTATTTCGTGTGTGGTGTGTATAAAGGATTTTTTGTGTCTGGTGTATACATAAAAATATGGTGTATAAATGATTTTGTTTGGTGACTGTTGGTTGCAAATCTGATGGATCCCAATATAGTTGGATATATATCTGACTAGATATTTGATATCTTATCAGATATATTTTCGATAGGAATGGAGATCCTAAAGATAATAGGAGAGAGATATCTCCCATATTAGTATGTATACGAATATGTCTGATACTTGTAGGGTACGAATTAATACACCACAAAATACGTTTCTCCTTGTTTCTCTCTATTCTTCTTCTTGGAGTATCATCGAAGTCCTCCAAGAGTTTAAGGTGTGTAGTAAACGGCGGACGCTTTGAGAGGCTAAGGTGTAGCAAACGGTGGACGCTCTGGTAGTGTTCGTCAGGACGGGCTAGTAGACGAATCAAGTAAGATCCAACAACTAGTGAATCGATCAAATACACTTCCGCTGCAATATAATTGAGGTATACATCGATTCCCTAGTGTTTATGTGTTTTGGACGTGTTATTTCTAACAGTGACAATAGCCGCCGCCTTAATGTTAACATATTACTTACTGCCTCCATAAACAATTTGTCATTAATTAGAAGAATAAGGGAAGATATGGAGGTATTCGTAACTCGTGGACTTAAAGATTTGTCGTCCGTTCTGCAGGGAAACAACCTTATTCTTCACCGGGTACTTTTTTACTACTTTTTGGGATATTCATTTCCATCTACTCTGCTAATTTTGCTTAATCTGTTAGCGATATGAGAATTGATTTTCCTTTGTTTTTTGGTAAGACAATGTTTGATCTATTTAATATGTACCTTTCTTCTGCCTACAATAATGTTTGATCTGTGTTTATGGTTTAAGTCTCTATCAATGTTATTCCCCCAAATTCAGTCTCAGTGCTCCATGAAACTATTGTGTTGTCACTGTTCGTCTTTCATTTATGCAGTTTAGAGTAGCTGCCCCAATTACTCCTCATTTTTCCGAATTTGGAGTGAGTCAGGTTCAACCTGAGAGGATATCATTAAATCCTGCATACCTTACTCCTACGTGGGGAAAAGTTTATATTGGTCTCCTTTGCGCAGTAGATGATCCGGTTTATGGTCCTGACGATAGCTGTATTTATATTGTTGATCTAAATGAGGATGGTTCTAATGAGTGGTGCTGCAAGGATCCTACCATCCGTTTCGGCCGCTAGCGCTTCCACCAGCGTGGATTTTGCTTTGGAGCTTTTTCTGTATTAGGGGATTCTCTTTATATTTCGAGCATCACAATCCGGTTACTGAATGTAACAAGGGTGGAGCAAGAGTACGGAAGTATAAGCTACCGGAGATCCTCAATCAGAGATTAGAAGAAAGTGATCTAGTTGAGATTTCTCCAACAAATTGCCCCAAAAGTTATCTCAAAGCCACCTCAACACCGGATGGCAAGATTCTAGTGTTTTCGGCTTACTTTATTCACTGTAAAAAGAAAACTGATATTGGAGATTTCGAGTTATACGATCCTGCCGAGCAATTATGGGAACAACTCCCCGGACTAAGCTTTCCAAACCGGAATAGTGAGTTTAAGATCGATGCATTTGCATTTCTCAATAATGAGCCTGTTTTGGTGCTCAAGACGAATTTCGGTGTGTTCACTCTTGATTTTCGACCGTCTGCAGAGAAGAAAAAGTGGAAACGGTTTGTTAAGTTTGGTGTACCTCTACGTTGTACAGGTCAATTTATCTTATTCGGAGGCTTTTGTATGAGTAGTTTGACTGCTTATCAACTAGTCGGAAAAGGACGTAGGGCTTTCGAACTTCCACATTTAACGTCTTTTTGTGAGAACTTCAGCTGCAAAACTTCTTCTATCGCTCTCCTTAGCACGATGACCAAGAGTATAGGATTCTTCTTTTGCACAGTGGACGCTCGAACAGAGCGGAGCACCATGATACCACACCTTCTTATAAATGTGTACTGCTTTGATTACACCGGGTTGAAGGAGGACTTGAAGGAAGGGAAAATCGATGATTGTTTGAGTTTGTTGCCTCGCACGAAGGTCCTCAAGACATTTAGATTTCGCTTACTTCACCAAGTATATGAAAAGCCTTTCCTGCTTCTCTGTTCCAACTATATCCCCAAAGCCAACAATTGAACTACAGGTTAGGTTGCTTGCTGCCTGGCACGAAGCTCTTCCAAGATATTTAAGTTTGTTGTGTGATGGTGAATTTTTTCATGCCCGTTGTTCGGCTCATATATTGAATCTCATTGTTCATGATGGTTTAAAATTGTGTGCTTCTGCTTTGGAAAAGATTAGAGAGTCAGTGAAGTATGTGAAGGGTTCAGAAGGTACGATGAAAAAATTCGAAGAATGTATGGCATCAATTGGTGACATTGTTACTAGTGTTGGCTTGAGGTTGGATGTTTGCACTCGATGGAATTCAACATATTTAATGTTAGAGTGCACTTAAGTACAAAAAGGCTTTTGCTTCCCTTCCTTTGTATGATAGGAATTATAAGTGGTGTCCTTCAAATGAAGAATGGAAAAGAGGTGAAAAATTATGTGAGTGTCTTGAGCCATTTTATGAAACAACCAACTTGATTTCTGGTTCTTCTTATCCTACATCAAATTTGTATTTTATGCAAGTTTGGAAGATTAGAACTCTGTTGAAGGACAACTTGGTCAATGAGGATGTGATGATAAGTAATATGTGTGTAATTATGCTTCAAAAGTTTGACAAGTATTGAAGTAAATATAGTAGAGTGCTTGCATTTGGGGCTATTCTTGACCCTCAGATAAAGCTTCAAATGTTGGAGTATTTTTATTCTAGAGTTGAGAGTGATTCCGCTAAATGTTGAGAGAAGATAATGCATATAAAAGGCAAATTGTATAAATTGTTTGAGGAATTTGCGAGGCGTAGCAACTCAAGTTCTTTATCACAATCCTTGGCTTCTTCGTCCTCCACACCAAATCAACGTGGAAGAGCTAAAATCAAGGGTAAACGACTTTATGATGTAAGTAATATTTTAGTTTAGATAGTTGATTTGGTTATGATGATTTGATTATTAATTTGTGATCATTTGTAATAGTATATTCAATTAATGTAGGAGATTATGGCTTTTAAGAGCCAAACTATTACGAGTGCTGGAAAATCTCAATTAGATATGTATTTGGAGGAGCCAAAACTTGAATTTTCCTATTTTGAAGAGTTGAATGTCTTGGAATATAGGAAGGATAAGAGGAATCGATATCCTGATCTCGCATTGATGGCATATGATGTTTTAACTATTCCAATAACCACTGTTGCATCAGAGTCTGCCTTTTCTATTGGTGCTCGTGTGCTTACAAAGTATAGAACTTGCTTGCTTCCGGAAAAGTTTCAAACTCTTATTTGCACTCGTAATTGGTTGCATGGTTTCACACCTAGTAATGGTAAGTGATGATATATTAGAGATATTTTAAATATGTTCTTATTATATGTTTTAATATATTTTGTTATTATGTTTTTCACTATATCTTTTTTTATTTTGTTTGTAGATGGTGAATATCAAGGTATTAAGACAAAATTTTCAAGTGAAGCATCCAATATCATAGAGAATATTGATGGAGATGGAGAAGAAGAAAATAAAGATGATTTTGATGATGTAATGGTTGATGAACTCTAGCTTTTAAGGGATTTGTGTTTTGTTTGTCATAGACTTAACACTTTCATTTTGTGAACTTTTTATTTTTATGTTGGACTTCGGATTATTGATTATGGACCTACCACCTATGATTGATGTGAATGTTTGTAAATACTTTACATTATTTAATAGCTATTATATAATGGACAAATGATTAAAAAAAAAGTAAAAAAAATGTGGGTTAACCCGTCCAACCCACAACCCACCGGTGGATTGGGATTTGAAGACCCGCCGTATAAAAAACCCACCCCGTCCCGCCCCGCCAAATGGTGGGTTAAGATGGATTATGGGCCGGCCCGCCCCGCCAACCCGTTTTGACATCTCTATGTATCAGGTAACAATTAAGTACTCCACATGTTTTAGAGAGGAACCTTAAACTAGCAAGAACCAAGTTCAGTAGCTAGTTTAAGCTGTCAGCTTCAATGAAACAAATTCAACACACTATACCAACTTATCAACAAAGACAACACTAAAACATCAGAAAATAATCACATCATTTATTTTAAGCAACCATTTGTTTGATTGTATCCAGGGCCGTACCTAGAGATATTTGGGTCTGAGTCGAATTTATTAATTGGGCCCATAATATTTTTTCTAGTGTACAAACTTTAAAAAAAATAAAAAAGTTGAAGCATTTGCAATAATCTATTGTATTTATTTTATCATAGGAAATAAAAAAACCAAAGAGTTTTCCAAATGGACACATAATTTTTTTTCTAGTATACAAATTTAAAGAAAAAGATAAAATAATTGAAGCATTTGCAACACTAGATATTTATATTATCATAGGTAAAAAATTAAAGTTAAAAGTCAAAGGAAAGATTCGAAACCGTATCTCTAAATTGTTAAAAAAACACACTAACAATTGGATTATATTATTATTTAAAAGAACACATCTAAATATACTTATATATTATATATAGGTACCTAAATATTTTCGGGCCCCTAAAATATTTCAATTTTTTGGGGCCCGAGGCGACGAATTCTTCCGACTAATGAAAAGTGCGGCCATGATTGTATCACCCATAAAATGCACAAACATCATGTTGTTTAACCAACACCAACATAAGGACAACATTAGGTAAATTAACCCATACATGGGCATTTCCAAATCAATCAAAACCTACACAGGGAAATAATCATGTAGAAACACAAAGCAGATTAACCAAACAGATCAATCAAAACCCACACAGGGGTATAATCATGTAGAAACTTAGATTAGATTAACCAAACAAACCAATCAAAACTCACATAGGGGTAGGGGTATTTCCAGCGTAACCAAGCATAAAACCAGAGCAGATTCAAGCAAACCCCACACAAAGGCATATTAAGATCAGCAAAACCCAGATCTGAGCTAAAATAAACCACAAAAGGAGAGAATAGTTTACATCGACTTGTAAAATGACAAGAATCCATATTGCAAGGCACATCCGGTAATGATCTTAGAGTTCCTTGATGGTGAGCCACTCGTACACGGAGCCGAGAGATCTGAAATCGAAACCCGCTTTGAACACCCTTTTTCGTCTTAAATCGTATCCGCTTCATTTTCTAGCTTCAAAGCCGGCTCCGGAAATTGAGTATCAACGACGAACGAATCTTCCGAACCGTATGCGGTTTCGTCAAATTCAAGAGAATCGTCCATGAAATTACAGAAATGAAACAGATTCAGAACAGGAAAATAACCTAGATCTACCAATTGTTGAAAACTGGGGTTTGAGACAGCCGAGAAGACGAATCAGTTATCAAACGAGAGAGATCTAGTGGGAGAGAAGAACAACAATACTCAAACGACCACCATATAGGTAGATTGACGAGAGAGATGACGGAGATCGAGATAGGGTTTCAAATAGAGAGAGAGGATAGAAAGAATATGATCCAGAAAATAGGGTTATAAATGGGCTAGGTCTGGGAAAATGGGTTGGGTTTGTGGTAGTTTAATTAATTTAGGATTAGTCTTAATGAAATTTAGTTAGGTTAATTAACAAATTTCAGATTATTAAAATTGAATAAGTAATAACATTATTGTAAATAAGTGTGTTATGAGGGCATTTTTGGTAAGATTTCTTTTTATTTTGAAGGTGCACAAAATAGGGTGGGACGGCCGAAAAATGAAAGTGTGCAAAATAGGGCGGGATGAAGGGAGTAATGCTTAACCTGGAATATTAACAATATAAAATAATATTCATACCAAATAAAATTATAATTAGTTAATGTAATCTTTTCCTTCATATGTAGTAAAAGTTATACTAAGAATTAGGGTAACATATGATTTACGTAAACTCATAAAAATAATTTACTATAATTCGTATTAACATTCTACTCGTAATTTCTAAGGTAAATTATACCCGTATAATAAATAAAATTAAAATACCTGTTGATATCTCTTATCTTTTGTACCTATCTTTCATATATCTGGACGAGTGGTACGAGTGAGTTCGATTTCCTTGATAGCTCCTCCTATAAAACTTAGTAAAAACACTTTGTTCCTCGAAAATTCATTAGCCGCAAATATTTGAATAAAATATGGTTCGACTTTAAATAATTTTTAAAATAAAATAGACTTTAAATAATTCCTCTTAAAATATTTAATTAAAAACGTGAACAAGAAATCTGCTGCTTTTGATTTTAGGGTATTACATCTCGACTCGGGATAACATTGAGGTGCTTGCAAATTGGAGCAACTGACGGCATTTGGATTCGTCGGATCCAATGATTTGGCCTGGGATTGGATCCTATTATCTGTGTGTGTTTGTGTCGGCATTCCCCTTTCCTCTGATTTATTGCAAAACTAATTCTATAACATTTAATTGGTTCGAAAATAAGGTTTTTTTTTTTTTTTTAATCATTTACATTTCTAAATGACCACGTTAAATTGTAAATTTATTAAGTTGAAATTTTGAAATGGTGTAAACGTGTTACCTTGATAAAATGATAAAAAATATTGAAATTGGTCTTCGAAATATGTATAAACCCGAAAAACTATAAATCCTAAGGGTATGTTCCTTTTAGATTTTTCGGTCCGGATGGGACTTGACTATCTAATTAAACATTTTAATACACTTTGCAATTTAATGATAATTTGAGAATATCTGGTCAGCTTATAACACCTTATCTCAAAATAACATTATACCAAAAAATTATGTAATCAAAACTTTCATCTTTAGATTTTTCAAGTTCCACTCAATTTATAAACAAACATAACATAATTAAACGAGATCAGATAAGGCATGCTTGTTTATGAATTAAGAGGACGTGTCAAATCTAGGACTGTGTAAATTCAAATGATGATGTAAATCATGTATTTATTCTATGATGAAATATGATAGGATTTAAAAAAATATGCAATCATTATATTTGAAATAGAGAGAGACTAATAAAAAAAGTTATAGACTTTGATTTAAGTAGATTACAAAATTTTAATTTTAAATGCCAACTCTAATCCTTCCTCTATGCAAACAAATAAATCCATAAACATAGTCCATATATAATTATATTGCAGAAATTTCGAATTCCAACTAAAAAAGGGAAAAGGTACAAATAGGCCCTTCAACTTTTAGCTCAGGCTCAAATTAACACCTAAACTACTTTTTTGTCCAATAAAATACTTGAACTTGTTAATTTGGACAAATCAACACCTAAACTTTTTTGTTTAGTACAAATAGACACTTCCATTTAATTTAAAATACTTTTTGTCGATTGTCTTTCAAATACACGTGTATTGATAGTTTCATTTCACATTAGTGGGTTAATGAGGTGATATTTTATGTAACTTTTTCGTCTCAACTCTATTTTTTATGAGAATAATACCAAATTATTCATTTTTTAATGATGTTCGCTTCAAATTCATAATGTATGTATGTATATATATAATTAGTTTTTTTAAAGTGTAACATATTTGTTTCAAAGTAAGAACAAAAATATGTTACACTTTAAAAAAACTAATTATATATATACATACATACATTATGAATTTGAAGCGAACATCATTAAAAAATGAATAATTTGGTATTATTCTCATAAAAAATAGAGTTGAGACGAAAAAGTTACATAAAATATCACCTCATTAACCTACTAATGTGAAATGAAACTATCAATACACGTGTATTTGAAAGACAATCGACAAAAAGTATTTTAAATTAAATGGAAGTGTCTATTTGTACTAAACAAAAAAGTTTAGGTGTTGATTTGTCCAAATTAACAAGTTCAAGTGTTTTATTGGACAAAAAAGTAGTTTAAGTGTTAATTTGAGCCTGAGCTAAAAGTTGAAGGGCCTATTTGTACCTTTTCCCACTAAAAAATATCACAATCGAGCAATAATAAATAAAATAAAGGACTACGTTTGAAAACTGGCCAAAAATTAACCAATTTTGCAATTTCCCTTCTATTCTTCACCTTTTCTAATTTTCACATTTTTTAGGGCCCCTAGCTTTCTAAATTCAAGTTCTAACTCAATTCACCGGAAGGTTTGTTATTCACATTCAAATCGAGGAAGATAGTCTGACTTTGATTCCGGATTGGTTAAGCAATTCGTGTTGAATTAAGAATTGAAAATCAGCAAGCACGGATCCTATCTAGGGTTTCGATCAGGGATTCAATGGAAGCAAAAGAGGAGAAGAACAAGTACAGCATAATTGTCCCTACATACAACGAACGTCTCAACATCGCACTCATTGTTTACCTCATCTTCAAGCATCTACCGTAACTCTCTCTCTCTCTGCATATATGTGTGTACATGATAGATATTTTTTGTTTCTTGCTGTTGACCTTCCGAAAATTTTAGCTGAACCATTTCTGGAATCGCTCGGATTGCGGAATGTGGAAAACTCGGGATTGGATCTTAGAGTCATTATATAATATCCGATCACCGCTTTGGTTATTATAATTGGAGTATTGGTGCACAAGAAAAGGAAAAAAAACTGGAAGGTGAAAAATGCTGGAATCTGGTAGTGGTTGGACTGATCTGAGATTTTAGTTGCATTTTTCTGTGACTAGTGAGGCGCTGTCTTAAATTCCATATGGGAATTTTTCTTGGACAATTTGTTAGTAGTGCTTGATTCGGTTTTGGGATTTTTATGACTGAAAGATTGACATGTTCAAAATCAGAAATCATATTGATTTTTAGGGGGTGTTTGCAAACAATTGTGCTTTTAAAAAAGTGCTTATAATTGATTTTGAAAAAAAATTAGAATTTGGTAGTGTTTGGAAATAAAATTGTGTTAAAGCTAAAAGCTGACAGAATCTGAGTGTTAGCAGCTTTTGACAATCAGCTTTTAATTACTTTTCAGAAGCTATTTTGTGTCCTAAAAGTGGGTTTGCAAACACTCCAACTTGTAAAAAGTACTTTTAAAAATTGATTTTGGGAGTCTAGATGGGTTTGCAAACATCACCTTAGTAGTACTTTTAACTACCCGATCAAATGGCTTGAAGATATATTTTACCAGTTTAGGTTTCATTCTCTGTTGCACTAGATGATCTTTGATTGAAAATGTTGGAAGTTCAGTATTTGTCTGGATGTAGTATTGTATTCTAGCCATAGGGTCCGTGCTGTCGCACACCAGACAAGAGATAGTCGCTTGATATATTGTATGATTAAAGGTGTTGTAGAGTTGATACATTTTAGTTAGCCAGTGCTAGAAAATATCTTATAAGTTAGTGCAGCAGCAATCAAGTGATACATTCTTGAATAGTTATCACTATTGATTTTGTTACTGCATAACAGCCCTGCGTTCCCTCATTTACTCCTTATCCAGTACGTACTTGCCTTTCCAGAATGTACATGTACAGACTTGTAAGAGAGTTAAAAGAATTTTGGGAATCAATGTAGGAGTGCTTCAATGAAGAAAACAGAAGACTTGAAACTTGAAAGATATATAATGAACTTCAGATTTTCCCAGATGTTGAAACGAAGTATCATTTGCTAGATATCCATATTGTTTCAATTTCTTTTTCTCCATTTCCACTTTCTCCGGATTTTTTGTTTGCTCCTATCATCCCGAATGAGTTCTGCCCGTCCAGTCATTGCTCCTAGTTTTTCTTATGGAGTCTATCACGGTCTCTTAGTAGTGGGTGTCTTTTTGTTGGACTAGAAAATAGAAATATAATTCACATATATTGCTTTATAAGAAGTTTCACTGCCTGATGATCAAAGTGTAAACATCTAGCAATTAAGCTCTAAATCTTTATGTTATTAGCTTTAACCGACAATAATCTTGTTTGTTCACTTGGATGGACAGTATATGTTATCACATCTGGTTGCTTGTAGTATTTTATGCATTGGTATATATGTGGACAAGCTGTTATACATTATTTAGCAATTATTCTCTAAATCCTTTTGTTATTAGCATTAACTTGTCCTAATCTGGTTTTTACACTGAATTCATAATTTAAAAATTATACTAGTAGAATAATAGTGACACCTGATGGACAGTAATGTTATCACATTTCTTGTACCTGGTAGTTGCTTTTAGTATTTCGTGTACTGCTATGTATGGTGACAAGTAGCTATTGTTTTGTAACATATCTGTGCTTTGTGGATCAGGAATATTAATTTTGAAATCATTGTAGTGGATGACGGGAGTCCAGATGGAACACAGGAGATAGTTGAACAGCTGCAGCAAGTATATGGAGAAGACCGTATTGTAAGATTGATTCTACCTTTTCTAATCCATGTGGCTTATGATCTTCAACGTTTGTCTTTTTTAAAATTATGTATGTTTACTCATGTTGATCTCATATTGCAGTTGTTGAGACCTAGAGCAAAGAAGCTAGGCTTGGGTATGTGTTTGACATCCCATTTTCTGAAAGATGATTGGGGAGATTCTAATGGTTTTTATTTATTTTTTTGGTATTTTATTTCTTTAATTTTAGGGACTGCCTACATGCATGGTCTGAAACATGCAACTGGAAACTTTGTCGTGATAATGGATGCTGATTTATCACATCATGTAAGTTTGCAAGGTGCTTATAAGAAAATTCTTCCATAGCGTATTGCCTTGTGAAATATATTGTCCGTGGCTCTATAACTTTCATGAAGTATTATAATTATATCCCATGTTCCCTTTCACACTCTATTAAATGAAAACCAGAATACACCGGCAATGTTACAAAATTCAAATCCGAGGAGCCAAGACTAGCACCTTTATAGAACTTAAAGAAAAAGAAGTTTGTGCGAAATATTTGTTTGCCCCATTAAGGTTTACATTGGAGCTCCCTTTTTATTTAGTTTGTTTTACTTTTAACTACTGCAGAGCTATAATGCGTCTTTTTCCTTTTTACTGCATTTACTTTCCTTTTCATTTCTTTATTCCGTTGAACTAAGTTTTCCTTTTCATGCACTTTGACAGCCAAAATACCTGCCAAGCTTTATCAAGTAAGTATTTTTTCTGAGAGAAGTACTAGATTTTCATGATCATGGTATCCAGGCCAACTGACAGATCTTCTTGAGGCCAGGAAGCAAATAGAGACAGGTGCAAGCATCGTGACTGGAACTCGATATGTTAAAGGTGGTGGGGTGCATGGATGGAATTTGATGCGCAAATTGACGAGCAGGGGAGCAAACGTTCTTGCACAAACACTTCTGTGGCCAGGTGTATCCGACTTAACTGGATCATTCAGGTATACATCAACAGAAATTTGGTTTTGTGCTCCTCATTTACCACCTTAAACCATTTCGTATTACTTTTTTGTTTGAAAGGCTTTACAAAAAATCTGTGCTTGAAGATGTCATAAGTTCATGTGTGAGTAAAGGGTATGTCTTCCAGATGGAGATGATAGTTAGAGCTTCAAGAAAGGGCTACCAAATTGAAGAGGTAATCACGATTTTACTATGTCCATTGCAAACTGGCCAAATCCTTGTGTTATTTGAAACTGACTATTTATTAAGGGACGTGTAAGTTATAACATCCTCCACAGCTGTTTATTAGATGGAATTAAGAAGGCACTTAGCCCTTACACGCATGGAAGAGTCTCACATGACAAACACTGTTCATTCCACATTAAACATAAGAGTACACAATGAATAATGTGCACTAGTTTTTGACTTAATATAACTTCTCGTAGAACTGCTACTTTTTTCTTAGAGAACCCAAACTATAACTCAAGATTCTGTTTTCCTTTTCTCTTTTTTTTCTTTTTGTTCTTTTTAAGGAATACTTCAGGTTGGTTAGAGACTAATTAAGGACATCACTTGTTTTGAATCTTCAAAGAAGCCTCATTTTGCTGTATTAAAGATCACCGAAGCTTTTATTGCAACTTCAAATTTATTTATTATTGTATCATTGTATTGCTACTGTGGAAAGTTTCTCCTTGAAAGAGTTGAAAGTATTAGGATTCTTAAGCTCAGGATTGAACCATAGCTTCTTTGAAATGTTTTTCCGAAGCACCATGGTTGATTGGTGGAGCAATTGAATTCTGCTTTTGGAATTTCTATTGTAGCATATCACTGTTGACTTCGTTCAACAGATTGCTTTTACGGGATGTTTATGGTCTTTAGACTTCGCAGCATTACATGAAAGGCTGTATTTTCTTTTCCTTGATGTTTAGAGATGGCTATAATATGGGTTTTCGCATTTTTATAGGTTCCAATCACCTTTGTTGATCGAGTGTATGGAAGCTCAAAGCTGGGAGGATCAGAAATAGTGGAGTATCTCAAGGGCCTTTTGTACCTTCTCTTTACAACTTAAACTTCTTCATGTCGCGCGAGTGTGGTAAATGCTTCGCTAAAGCTCCACATACTTAGAGTCCTTGAATTTTAGTGGTTTTAATTTATGCATCTACAATCTAATTGGTGGAATTTTTCAATTGAAAATGTGTGACGAAGTTTTAGAGGACATTGAATGCTTATCTGATGATATGTTTTTCGATCAAGACCCTTGAAATCTTTTCTGATAATATTTTTTACTGGAAACGGTACGAATCCAGGATTAAGATTCATGGATGTATGGGCAACTAATGGTGGATATTATACAAGGGACACTCGTTTAGGTGTGGCATTTATACCACCCATCAAGTAATGTATAATATATGAGGGCCGAATTTAGGGGAAGTAGGGAGAGCCACCCTTTGAATGCTCTAAAGTATCATTTTTGGATGTAATTTAGTACTCGCCACAATTTAGTAGGGATAGTAATGTGGTCGGTTTAAATCCAAACCCGCATGAAACGCGCTAAAACCCATTTGTCTGGGTTTTTAGCTGGTTCTAATCGGGTAAATGGTTTTGCTAAGTTTGCCTCTACTTGCCATGGGATGGGAGGTTGAATATAGATTAATTATAAATAATTTATTAAATTTAAAATTTTGTTATTATATATATATTTTTTTGATAACTTATAATTTTTTATTTTTATTAAACTTGCCATATTTCAAAATATATTGTAAATCTTAGTATATAAGACTTGTAATAGTATTGAAAATATTAAAAATATCATCATAGAAAATGAGTACGGGTGAGGTGAGGGCCACACTGTAGGGCGCCCAAATACCATGAATATGATGATAATATATGGGCCAGCTTCTGCAAACCCATTTGGGCCATTTATACTGATTAATTTACAAGGCCCAATTCGAATGAAGACCAACTAGACCAATACTCTCTTCATTTCTTTTTATCCGTCTCATTTTATTTATGTACAAAAATTAATTTTTTCATTAATTAGTGTATTATCGTAAATAACTACTCCCTTAATTATAGGAACTCATTGATTTTATCAAATTCATTATTTTTTAATTTTGGAGGAGCCAATCATATCTATGTACTTTTATTTTTGTCAAGATAATAAATTAATGACTTTATAATTATAAGAATTATAGTACTCAACCATCACAATTCGTTATTTATTTATTAGGGTTATTGATGGAGAAAGAAGACAAGATGACATTGTGACATTTATATAAGAATTTGTGGAGTATTACATATTGCGACATGGCTTAGTGTAGTAAGATCCGGTGTATACATCATTATTTCCTTTTTGAGGTAACATGTATGCATAAATTTACCTTTGGCAATTCTGACGCTCGGTATCAAAACGATATTATTTAATTAGGCACGGATTATTTTCAGCTACAAATTTTCTTAATGCAGTTATTTAGGTAGCAAAAACAGACTAAAATATTCTTAATGATATAATTAGAGAAGGTTTATTCCTCCAAATCAGATTAGAAAAAACAATTATAGAAGAGAAATGTAAAATCATCACCTCTTCCCTCTTCTCTCATCTTCCAAACAAATCTTCCTCCTCCATAACCCTAGTTTTCGAAGAAATCATTGATGGAGGACAAACATTATATATATGAAGATGAAAACCAAACATTTTGAAGGGCATTTTTCAAGCTTTACGGAATTTTAACTTCAAACCCTTATTTTCCTTTTTCTTTTTTCATTCGGAATTCTCCCATTGTTTTCATTAATGGTGATTCCTTTTTTTTTTTCTCTTTATTGGCATGTCGATTTTCTGAAGAAAACGTATATTGCTTCTAAAAGAAGTCTTACTTTTCTTCTAAAGCGTGTTGCGAGGTTGTGTTTTGTAACTCAATAATCAAGAGATAGTAAAAATTTCACAAGTAATCATAACAAAATAATTATTATTGTGAATGAATTTTGCAACCTTTTTCATCTTAGTTTTGTATTGTTTTATTCTTATTTTAATTAAAATATAGGGTGTAAAATTGAAATTAGGTGAGGGTGATTTGAGAAAATTCAATCTATTTATCTATCGAGGGTAGGTGGGAGTGAATAAAGAAATGAGTTGGTTCATAAAATTTGTGAATCATAAATAGTCGACATCTTAAATTTTGTAATTACAGGATTAAAAAACATGTAATATGGCGTGAAAACCACGTATGTCAAATTTTATCAAAATATACTCTCTTTTTTCAGTACAATTCCAACTAATTGATAGGATGAGGTCAGTGAAAATCGATCCGACTAATAACCTAAATCACAACTTCCTCTGCTGACTCAGCTACAATTAATTTCCATATTTATTTTGTTAAAGTATGTATAACCGTCGACATGTACGATTTCTAGGCCCATCTGATTGATGGAGCAATTTTTAGTATATGGCAACATAAATTGTCGTACTTTGATGACTCCTATTCACGCTCAATAAAAACTCTTTCCATTACCCTAAAAAAACTGTTTCCATGTTATATTTTCTTTAAACACAAGCAAAAATACCATAAACCCGACAGGACAACACGAATTGCAAAATGGGAGATGACTGGATGACTGGATTTAAAAAACTGTCATTTCTTCGACAATCCAATTTACCCACACAAGTTGTTGACCAGGTTAATTCAATATTCTTCATCTTCCATGTTTTCATTTTTCTTAATGATCTTTTTTTTTTGTCCTGCATTTGTTGTTGCTGAAGTCTAACTGTGGAATTTCATTAATCTGTTATTAGTGATCGTGTATGAATTTCGAATTTCTTTTTTTTTTTTTCCTTTTTTCCTAGATTGTTTATAATTTAATATCTACATTTTCTTGGTGCCTACTTAATGTTTGAAATTTTTACTGGGGATAGAGTGGTTTATAAAAGGGCTCTATTGGTTCTTTTTTAGATTAAAATTTGTGAACCCTACAGATTATCTTCATTAGAATATGTTTGTTTATTAATGTAGGGTGCGTGAAAACTCTGTCCGTAGTAAATCCGGTAATATGAATTCTGAATCTGTAGTAATATTTTTAATATATTGTGAAATGGTGCTTAAAAAGTGATCAAAATGTATTGAAAAATTAGGCAAGAACTAATATAATTTGGATTAGTGCGTCACCCTTTTGGGCGGATCAATCCATAAGCAAATACGGCTTAGGAATTTCTCCCTCCATTGACATATATATTTAAAATAGTATAGCAAAGACAGTTAGTGCAACGGAGAATCCAAAACTGAAATAATTTAGCCTAGGTAACTTGGCAAATCAAAGCCTTGTATAATCATCTCTCTTTATGGCTAAATCTCAATGTCTTTTCTGTCCCTTCTTAGGTAAGAGTAGCTGCGGCAACTGCATCACAGAAGGGTGCACCTGCGCAGCCGTCTCTCCAAAATTCTGTACTCGAAGTGAATCAGCACTTAGAGCATCTCCAACCGAGGAGAATATCTTTAGGTCCTACACGTCTTACTCACATGTGGGGAAAATTCTGTGTTGGTCTCGTGTGCTCAATATATGATCCTGTTTATGGTCCAGAGGATTGCTGTATTTATATTGTCGATTTAGATGAGGATGATTATGACGAGTGGTCCTTCAAGGCTCCTACCATCCGTTTCAACAGCGAGCGCTTTGACTTTGAAGCTTTTTGTATATTAGGCAATTCACTTTACATTTTCGAGTATTACCATCCATATGCTGAATATGAGGGTGGGAGGAAAGTATGGAAGTTTCAGCTACCATTATCACAAGTGATCGTCAATTGGAGATTAGAAGAACGAGATCTAGTAGAGATTTCTCCTATGAATTGCCCCAAATTTTGTCCTAGCGCTACCTCGACACCGGATGGCAAAATTCTAGTGTTTTCGACTAGGTCATTTGGTTCTAAAAACAAAGATATCGTTGGAGATTTCGAGTTGTATCCTCAGAAGCAACTGTGGGAACAACTCCCCGGACTAAGTATTGATCTACACATTCGTAAGTTTGAGATCTATGCATCTGCATTCCTCAGGAATGAACCTGTTTTGGTGCTTTGCATGAGTTTCGGTATGTTCAGTCTTGATATTCGACCGTCTGAAGACAACAAAGAGTGGAAGTGTTGAACCTCGAGATTTTGCACCTCAATTTGTGTTATTCAGAGATGACTTTTGTTTGAGTTGTTCGGTTCCCTTTGAACTAGTTGGAGAACAAGATAGGTATTTGGAATACCCACAGTTACAGTCTCTCGGTTATAACTTCAAACGCGGCGTTTCTTCTGTCGCTCTTCTCAGCATAATGACCGACGGTAATGGATGCTTCTTTTGCGCAATGGACACGCAAATAGAGGAGGGCACCATGATTCCACACCTTGTTATAAATGTGTACCGATTTGATTATGTCAAGTTCAAGGAGGATACGGAGAAGGGGAAGTTCGATGGTCGTTTGCTGCCTGGCACTAAGGTCCTCAAGTCATTTAAATTTCACTTATTTCCCCAACAAGGTGATTATTTTGAGCTTTTCTGTTTTGGCACTATCCCCCAAGGCAACAATTGAACTACAGGTTAATTAGGTTGCTCTTATTTCTTGTTTGAGTTGACAAGCTTTGTATTAACTATGATAACAACAGTCATTAGTGAATGGGTAGAAATTGATTCTGGACATAATTTGATCGCATTTTAGTGTCTGAGTTTGTATAATATATTTACATGTATAACATGTATAGGTATATTAAATATTAACCACTGGTCTGATCTGTAAAGCACTTGTTTGTAGGCTGATAATCAAATTAAGTTGCTCAATACTCGATTGAAAATAATTCATTAAAAGTTTATTTGAATTATGTTCAATTAAAGAAATCAAACAAATTTAATCATACTTTTTACGTTTGATGAAATCTAAACTTCAATTCGAATTCGAGCTCTAACTCAATATTTAAAAAATGTTAAAATGAGTATAATATTCATACTACTCAAGCTGGCCTCGATTCAACTTATTTGCAACCCTGCTTGTTCGGGTTAAATACTGTAGATCCAAATCTAGTTGATGGAAGTGTTACAGGTTCATGTAGAGTGGAATGGCTCTGTTGTCTATTTGTATGTTGATAATTCTTATTTTGTTGAGGGCTTTTTGTAAATTCTTTGCTTGGTATGTAATGTAATGAAAGGAGGATACAATTGAAGATAAATGTACGGAAATTTATTAGATTTGCAAAGGGAATATAATGTTGAAATGGGTAGAAAATCAACGTCATCGTTTGCTTATGGTTTCCCTCACTCATTAATTCTCTCAGTTAAATTTAAATTCATTATTCCTCAACTTTAAGGAAACACACCCTATAAGAAAATAATATCTCAAAATATTAAATCGAACAATTTATATGGAAAACAAAAACCAAACCCTAATCTAGCCTTGTAAGATAGAATCGACAACTCTCTGCATGTACCTAATTTATGGAAATAAAAATAAACCAAAAAGCAATGGTCAAGGGTATTGAAATATGGAAATAAATTATCTATTTAATCTATAAATTAGTGTTTTGATTCTAATTAATTTTAGGATCCCATTTTACTATTTTGTATTCAATTTAGGTGACATAAAACCAATCGATTAATTAGATTTTTTTCAACGTAGAGAACTTATAGATTCTCCTTTTAGGCTAATCACCTGCGTTTCGGACTGTTACTGACTTCTTGATTTACTGATGAAATTTTTCCCAGACAATTGAAAACACATCTTCATTTCTTGGAAAATGTACATAAGCTATTAAAGGGAAAAATGCTATGCTACCTAGTGAGAGTACAACGAGTCATTTGATTTTAAAAATAAAATTAGCTTAACTAAATATAATTAAATATGTGACTATATCATCCAGGTTAATAGTACCTGATTATGTAGTATAGAATTATACACAGTATCACAATCTCACAAACAAAAATCTGCAAAATTATGGACTATAAATTAAACCTACAAGTTTCTCCCTCAAACGAAATTAAAATAAAAAAACAATCCCAGTAACAGTACACCATCAATGTAACAATATTACGATTGATGTATATATATGATCATTCATTGAGAAAAAAATTATCTACTAGAAAGACAAATTATTATAAGTTCAAGAAATAGAAAAAGGAAACACTTGAAGCAAAACACACATACTTAAGCATAGATCTGCCCCTACATGGAGCAATCATCCAACATTTATTTAACTTTCATCAATGTAACAACGTTAAGATATATTTGATCATTTCACTGAAAATACAAAAAGTATTCACCATTAACCAAATAATTCAAACAAGAATCCTCATCCTCATTTTACTAGAAAAAAGGGGAACACATGTAGGGGCTATTCAAACTATATAGCCACAATCCTTAATCCAAATTAGTTCTTTTACTTACTAAACCCACATTTACCATAATCCATATATATTCTCTCCCAAGAAAAGAAAGAAGAAAAAACACACCCACACACACAAGCACACACTCAAGCTTTCCTAGTCCTTCTAACTCCAACTTTTCTCTCACTAACCCCAACTGATTTCTCCACACTCATCATAGCCATTGGGATCGGAGGCTTCTTGTTCTCCTTGCTGCTACTCCTCAACGAATACCTTGGCGTCCGCGCCTCCCGCCTCTCCGCTGCTGGAGTGGCGGCAGCAGCTACCATAGCAGCCGCCGTCTTCCTCCGGCTGTCCATCTTACTGGCCTCTCTTTTCTTAGCAGACTCGAACCTAACACCAAGATCAAAAGCAGGCTTCTTCTCGCTTTCGCCTTTCTTTCTCTTCAGCCTCTCGTTCCTTCTTGCAGAGTACTCATCGTACAATCTGCCTCTCTCGAATAAAGGGCTCCTTTGTGCAGGGAAGATGTCATTTTCGTCGAATTTTGATTTGGTACCGAGTTCTTGGTGCACCATTTTGGCCAGGGCCCGAAGTTCACAAGATATGGTGTGGTATTCAGGTCGGAGGCCAGATTGGTCAACGTCTAAACTGCGGTTGGGTAGCTGGGATTTCATCATTGAGCCTGTTGCCCGAGTCACGAGTAAGCAAATAAGTGAAAACAGAATCAAGGGACAAAAAACCAGCGATTTAAGCTATCAAGTATAGAAAAAGAAAATGTAAAAACAAAAAACAAATGAAGAAAATGATGAACACAAACAACAATGGTAGAACAAATGGTGTGATCCTATTCAAATTCAATAAAATTAGAGAACAGATCAAGGGACAAAAACCAGCGGCTTAAGCTATCAAGTATATAAAATAACGCAAAATTCAACTAGAATCAAGCAATAAACACACACAAAATCAAGAAAAAGCTCATACATACAGAAATACAGAAGAAAAAAAAAAGAACAATCACAGAAACACCGCTGGAATCAGAAAATGCATTTTTTTTTATTTCTTATTTGAAAGGATATTTTTAACGAATTCACAAGAAACGGCATGGTATTCGAACAAAAAATATTCAAGTAATTCGTCGATGAACCTATTGTAATTGAATTCAATATAATCACACAGAAATCCAAGCGAAAGGGAATACCAATCGCACAACTCAAAATAGAAAAAAAAGAATTAAAAAAGACCTAAGCTGATCAAATGCAGAAAAGGAAACCCTAAAACACGGCCAGAATCAGAAATCCATTCACAGAAACAGCTTGAATCAGAAAACGGAATTTTCTTTTAATTGAAGGAATTTTTTGAACTAATTTACAAGAAAGGGCATGGTATTCGAACACAAAAATTCAAGTAATTAATCGACAAACCTATCGTAATTGAATTCAATATACTCACAAAATAATCCAACTAAAGGGAAAAACACTAGCACAAAATCACGAAAAGGGAAGCTGATTAAATACGAAAAAAAGGAAACCCTAAAACACAACTGGAATCAGAAAATCCACTCACAGAAACAGATCTCATAATTTATAAAGTACCTGGCGGCGTGTTGACGGTGTTAGCGGCGGTGGGCTGAAGAGGAGTACGGCGGGAACGGAGCCGAATCGGAGACCGTGCGAGAGGGGGCCTGCCGTTCGATCTCAACATCATCCTTGACATGTATACGCTGTTTCCAGATAATCAAATCAATTTGAACAGAAATCAAGTTTCAGAAATGGTGGTGAAGAAGAAGAAATAGAGAGTGGAAGAGAGAGAGTTGTTGAAACCGTCGAATTTTGATTGCAAATAACTTTTATTATTCTTTTATTATTATGGGTTTGAATTTTTCTGTGGAGCGTTTCCTTTCCAACGGTCAAATTCTTTGATCGGACGGCTGTAAATGGTTCATTTTAAAATGGACGGGTGATAGAGATATGCCCTTTTTGTATTTGGTATTCAAATCATTAGGCGTTAGTATATATTATAAAACGGCTTTTTAGGTTTTTTCATTTTAGTTAAGTTTTTTGAATTTTGTCAATTCGTAAAAAATCTTCTAAAATTGTTGTGATTTTGGCCATTTGACATTATGTGAAAGTTGCTTTGAATATTATAAATATGTACAATGTACAATGAACAATTTCACTCGTATTGAAAAAATTACATAAAGTTACAATTAATTTATGTCTGAATTAAAATTTTTTACCAAAATCACAATAATTACGCAAGGTTATGGATATTTTGACCAAATTAAAAGAATTTGCTAAATGTCAAAACCTGAAAAGGTTTGACTTTCTTTGGTGATCATCCCTTATCAAATAGTAAGATGAAATTCCTAACAAATATACTCCATCACTCGCACAATGAGGCTGCTGGAAAATGTATCTTTTTAATTTTTAATTAATTTAATAAAATAAAATTCTCTAAAATATATTAATACACACTCAATAAACTTATTATTTTTTCTATTTGGCATATATATCTAATTACTTTGTAAAATAATTTTTTTTTAATTTTTTTACTTGAATTAGTAAAACAAGACATTAATTTATTAAACATAATTTTTATTTTATGACAAATTTTGTTTTAAAAAAAAACACTCATCATATAATAATGACAACCTTAAAAAATTAATGCCTATTATTATTGGACAATGGAGGCATCGTTATTAAATTAAGGCAAGGAGTGCATCTTCAAATATCAAATATACACTTAATTGTATTAAACTATGATGAACATTACAGAAGGTGTGCATCTTCAAATATACCATTAACACTATGAAACAACAATTAATAATTGATGATATACACGTATCGGTGGTATCATAGACGGATGCACAACCCTATTCTGAACCACGTGCCTCCATAATTTTTTTTTCTTGTCTATATTTTTTAATTCCTGAATATTATGTATGATACTGCAGAGAAATTAAAATATAAATGAAAAATTAAAGTATAAACAAATATGAACTAAAATAAATTATGTTTATAACAAATTGATCTTCTATTTTTCTCTCTTCCCGTGTTAAATTTCAGAAAAAAATTCTTGAATGGTCGGTAAGAGTTATCTCAATTTGAGAATGTCTGTTACAAAGTATGAGATGTTTATTGTGATTCCTTCACACTAGGCCGTATAATAGACTTAGTATTGTCTTTTCAATTACCATGTGTAGTATTTCATCGGTAGAATATAGCAACAGTACTAAAACTGATCAAATTTTTAAATTCATTTGTATAATTTGGTGCCCCGATTGTGAAAAAAATCTAGATCCGTTTCAGGATGGTACAACAAGACAATTTCTTAGGAGTACCTTTTGCCAATGTGTTGTTGTAGGTTTGGACACAAACTGACTCAGTTGGTGTACAACATATGTAAGATCAGTTTTGGTCAGGTTGAGGTATAATAATCTACCAATCAAATTTCTGTATTTTTTCAGGAGCTTCTAGTAGCTCACCTTCAGTAGCTGAGAGATGCAAACCAGTGGGAAGAGGTGTGTTTGCAGGTTTTCAACCTGTTAAGCATGTGTCTTGAAGAATGTCCAAAGCATACTTTCTTTGCCATCGATAGGTGCCTTTAGAACTTCTTGCAATCTCCATGCCTAAGAAATATTTAGCAAATCCCAGGTCTTTAATTGTAAAGGTCTTATCCAGAAAGTGTTTAAGTTCTTCAATGACTTGCACACTAGACCCTGTAATGATCACATCATCGATATATACCAATAAAGCTACGAACACAGAATCTTGAGTGTACAGAAATAAGCAATGATGTGAGGGAGATTGTCTGAAACCAAAAGCTTGAAGTTTGGAATAGAACATGTGATTCCATTGCCTAGAAGCCTGTTTTAGGCCATATAAACTTCTTTGAAGCTAACAAACTTTACCTTTGTCATTATATTTTTAACCAGGAGGAGGTAACAAGTATATTTCCTTGTCAATATCACCATGTAAGAATGCATTATTGATGTCCAGTTGACAAATAAGCCAGTGCTTTGTTGTTGCAACATAAATGAACAGTCTTAAAGTCACTGTCTTAGCCACATAGGAGAAGCTTTCTCGATAGTCTTCTATTTATAGACTACAATTCTAACTACAATTCTATGGCTACTAGAAGCTGCCAGCTGAGCTGGAGGTTACAACTAACTTATCAAGTTGACTAGCTGATAGGGCACATAAAATACAATTGGAAATATGTATTTAGATACTCTAACAAAGTTACCTGCAAGGCATGTCAAGGCTAGATAAGATTCTCTAATATAAATTGTATTACATCCTATGTTTTAATATAACCATCAGATGCCACATAAATTGAGTAATATAATGAATTAACATGTAGAAAAGACGCAACAAAAGTATGGTATTTTAGCTTTCTATCATGAAAGCTTTCATAAGAGAAACAATACTCTGTTGAAGATTTTTATAAATGCAGAATATTTCTGTAAGAGAGTTATGAAGCTAATGTGCTTCTTCCTATTTATAGAAGTCAGTTTTGCCTCTTCTACAATTAACACATCTAGGTGTGATCCGTGTGAACAATAAATGGACCAATCACAAAGTAACAACACATTATGACAGCTGTCCCTAGGAAGTCTACTGTTCACGTGTTCTTTTCTTGATGCACGCATGTGAGATGGTCTTATAGAAGCTCCCAGCTTGCTTAATCTGATTTGATCATACTCCCAACTTTGCTTGCTTATTTTATCATCCCCCCCTCATGTGGGGCATGTGGATCATGCAGGCCCAACTTGTCACGAAGCGAGAGTAACTGAGAAGGACCCAAAGATTTGGTAAATTAATAAGTCGGCCAGCTGGAGATCGGAAGATATATGAGAAAGATGAACAAAACCAGACTTATAGTGGAGACGCACTAGGTGGCAGTCAATTTCGAGGTGCTTGGTGCGCTCATGAAAAACGGGGTTCTCAGTGATATGTATGGCCAGCCCTATTATCGCACCAAAGAGTAAGTGGTCTTTGGACTGTGAGACAGAAATCTATAACAATGTAAGAGGTCCAAAGAAACTCACAGACGGTAGAGGTTAAGGCTCGATATTCGGCTTCGGCTGAAGAGCGAGAAATCGTATTTCGCTTCTTGGTTTTCCATGAGACTAAGCAATCCCCTAAGTAGATACAATACCCAGTAAGAGAACTAGAGGTGGCAATTCGGGCGGCCCGGCGGGCTCGGGCCGGGCCCAGTCGGGCCAAGGAAAAGTTCGGGCCGGGCCTAGAAATGCTAGGACGGGCCCGACCCGGAGGACCTCGGGCCATCGGGCCAAAAAAGCCCACCAATGAATTTTTTTTTTATTACTTTAACCATGAAGTAGAATTATATATTGAGGCGAACTTCAGTTTAATTCTCTTAAGAAAAAACTTGATTGGAAGATAATATATTATTATTCGTTGCAATATGGAATGATATCTATTAATCTATAGGCATGTCTTAAACCCCAGATATAACAATAATAATAGTAATAAAAAAGAAGGAATGAATGATGATATATAGTTATATATATGTCACAAGTTATTTATTTTTTGTGTATTATACTATATGTTAATCAATTTTTCATTTTTCGACACATAATAATTAATGAGCATGCTTGGATCCAATTCATTTTCCATCTTCTGCTAATAAAACTGAAGAAAATAGAGTATTAAATTAGTCAAATGTTTTAATTTCTCGGTAAATAGATACATTTATGCTCTGCTAGAAAGAGAAAAAAGAAAAATATGTTTCAAATAGTACACAAGATATTACTTAATTCCTAAATTTTTCTTATTCGATTAGTGACGGGAAAAAAATTCAATTCCATCGGGCGGCCCGCTTTCGGGCCGGGCCGGGCTTGGCCCGCCAAAAGAAAAGCCCGTTCGGGCCGGGCCAAAAAAGCCCGAAATTTTTCGGGCCTCTAATATTCCGGCCCAGCCCGCACTATATTTCGGGCTAAACGGGCCGGCCCATCGGGCCGGGCTACTTTTGCCATCTCTAAAGAGAACGTCTAGTATTGAGGCAAGAACCCCAATTGGAATCACTATATCCTGTGATAGAAAAATCTGGTTTAGAAGAATAGAAAAGGCCAAGTGAAGGGCAACCTTTGAGATATCGTACTAAATGCAAGGCGACATCCAAATGTTCAGTTGTTGGAGAGGCCACGAATTGGCTCAGTTGTTGGACTGCAAATGTAATATCCGGTCGTGAAAAACTGAGATAAAGCAGTCAACCAATCAGACGCCTATAAGACTCTGGATGAGGATGTGAAATACCTGCAGCGGTGAGTTTAAGACCAGAAGGTAGAGGTGTGCTAGCAGGTTTGCACTCAAGACATTGAGTGTCTTGTAAAATATCAAGCACATATTTCCTTTGGTTAATATATGTCCCAGCTGAGGTCCTTGAAATTTCCAGTCCCAAGAAATATTTTGCAGGGCCAAGATCTTTGATGGTAAAAGCTTTATCCAAATAATGCTTTAGACTGTCAATGACATCCATGTCTGAACCAATAATCAAAACATCGTCGACATAGACCAATAAAGCCATGAATTGAGACCCCTTGGCCCAAATGAATAAGCAATGATCATGGGAGGACTGGATAAATCCATAGGCAAGTAACTTACTGCAAAATTCGGTGTTCCATTGCCTCGAAGCTTGCTTGAGGCCATACAAAATTCTAAGAAGATGGCAGACTTGGCCTGGTTTAGCGGCTGAATATCTTGCCGGGGGTGTCATGTATACCTCTTTATTAAGAAATCCGTGAAGAAATGTGTTGTTGATATCTAATTGGCATAGGGGCCATTGAATATTGGTTGCGAGTGCTATGAGCATTCGAACTATGACAGGTTTAACAATAGGTGAGAAGCTGTCCGAATAATCCACCCCTTGGATTTGGTGATAACCCTTGGCGACAAGCCTTGCTTTATGGCGCTCGATACTCCCATCATCTTTTAACTTTGTTTTGTACACCCAACGACATCCTATAGCTTTCTTTCATTGAGGTAATGTGGTTAACTCCCAGGTCTTTTGTTGTTCTAAGGCCATAATTTCTTGGGTCATGGCTTCCTCCCACTGTGGTACTCCTCTGGCTTGTTCATAGGTATATGGATCTTTGAAACTATTTAGGTTAGCTAAGAAACAAGCATAAGACGATTTGATCTTGGGGTTAGAAATAAAAGGAGTTGTAGGAGGAGGTTTAGATAAACCTGTGGTGACACTGCAAGAGCAAGCAAGTTCCTCAGCTATTGGCAATTCTTGCAATTCTGCATCAGTATAGTAATCTGCCAGCCATAATGGTGGTGCCTTTATCCGCTGACTTTTCCTTTGTGGCATGTCTTGCTGATTTGGACCAGTATTATTGTGCATAGTGACAGTTATATCAACATCATCAGGATCTGTGGAAGGAATGTTAGGTGGAGGCATATGATCTGTGGTAGGGCCTTGTTGGTGATAAGGAAATTGTTTTCAAAGAACACTACATCTCTTGATGTGAACATGTCTCATTTCTCTATATCAAGCAATCTATATGCCTTTTGTCCACTGATATATCCCAGGAAAGCACACTTGGAAGCTCTTGGAGAGAATTTGGACTAGTGAGGGGTTACATTGGTAGCAAAGACTAAACAGCCAAAAACTTTCAGTTTGTTGTAATTTGGAAGCTCATGGCATAGAATTTCATAAGGTGTTTTCCATTTCAGTACTGCAGAAGGGAGTCTATTTATAAGATAAGTTGCTGTTAGGACATAAAAGGGCCAGTAGATAGCTGGAATTTTGGATTGGAACATAAGTGCCCATGCTGTGTTCAAGATGTGCCTATGTTTTCTCTCTACTACCCCATTTTGCTGTGGGGGTATAGACACAAGTTTTTTGATGTAAAATTCCAAGTTTCTGCAGCAGATTTTGACAATTATGACTAGTAAATTCTGTCCCATTATCTGTCCTCATGATTTTGACAGTAGTTTTGAACTGATTTTGCACAATTGTGAAGAAATTATGCAGTAATTTTATACTCTGTGATTTATGGCTCATCAAGTAAATCCATACCCCTCTGCTAAAATCATCTACGATGGTTAAGAAATAGGGGGTGTTGGTAACAGACTGCTCATGACATGGTCCCCAAATGTCAACATGAATGAGTTCAAAAATATTTAGTATGAATCTCACTTAGCTGAAAATGAATTCTACTTTGCTTTGCAAACTGACAAAGATCACAAGCTTTATTCTTACTATTTACATCAGAATCATATTGAATCCTTAATGGCTTAATATGAGAAAGAGTAGAATAGGAAGCATGTCCTAACCTACTATGCGAAGTGTCATACGTGACATTACAGGAAACAACAGGCTCTGTAGAGGCTTGTGAAGATACAACTGAACTAACTGGTGTAATTTCTAGCTTGTAAACATATAACCGTCCTCTTAGTTTGCCTACAGCCAAGGACTTGTCACTCTGCAGGTCCTGCAACACACAATAGGTTGGGAAAAAAAATAGCTCTTAGATGGGAGTTTTGGGTAAGTTGAGCAATAGAAAGAAGGTTGTATTTGAAGCATGGAACATAGAGAACATCAAGGAGTGTTAATCCTGCTGTTAAATGCACTACTCCTATGTGTGTGACTTGTTTTTTTGTTCCATCAGGAAGATACACATGTATATCTTCTAGGGCAGGTTGTATTTATGACAGCATTCTCAAATTGTTACACATATGTTTGCTAACTCCAGTGTTTAAAATCCATGACCCTTGCTCAACATTTTCGAAAACAGTTAAAGCATAGTGTGTTGTTGTACATGCGTATTCTGCAAGATGAGCAAAACATGGACCTGATTTAGTTTGATTTCCTTTCCCACTGGTCAAGCACTTGGTTACTTCCTTCTGTATAAAATCAGCTATATGAGGAGAGTCAAAGACATTCTTCCGTTGTTCATAATTGACATTATGTTGGCCTGAATCCACAAATTGCAACAGTCTTGCCTCTCTCTATTTTATTGCCTTTGTACCATTCAGGATATCCAACAAGCTGGAAGCAATTCTAAATTTCATGTCCTGGAGCATTGCAATAAGTGCACTTTAACAATGCCTTTTCTTCCTTTGTCTTCCTTTGAAGTTGCTTTCCTTTACTAGCATTTGTGTTGCCATAAGTGGCTTGATTTTTGCTGATATAACCCCTTCCCATGGAGTTTCCTACAGCTTTAGAAAAAAACGCAGGTGCATGATTTGTCTTGGGATAAGTCTGATGCACACTCCTTTGTTTCTCAACTCTAAGCACCATAGAGTATGCTTTATTGATAGTAGGCAAGGGATCAGAGATCAGTATTTGATTCCTTCCTGCATCGTAACTCTCATTTAATCTCATCAGAAACTACAGCAGTTTCGTATTCATTTCAAAATCACTCATAGCTTTTGATGTGCCACATGAGCAATTAGGAATTGGCATCAGAATTGCATACTCATCCCATAGTTTTTTGAGTTTTGTAAAGTAAACCATTACATAATCATTTCCTTGACTCTTGCTACTGATATCTCTTTGTAACTGATACAGCTGTGGACCATTACATTCACCAAAACGTTGAGTCAGATCCTCCCATAACTCCTTTGCTGAGTCAGTATATAGGAAGGCATCAACAATTTCCTTTGAGATTGAGTTTAGGACCCATGCTACCACCATGCAATCCACTATTTTCCAATGGATGAAAGCATCATTGTCATCTGTTGGAGGTTTTATTTCTCCTGTGATGAATCCTAGCTTGTTTTTAGTAGATAATGCTATCTTCATTGATCTACTCCAGGGTAAGAAGTTTGTTCCATTGAGTGGATTAGAAACTATCACCATTCCTGGGTGATCTGATCCGTACAATGCCATTGGACTGCTCTCCTTGTTCTCAGTTATTACTACTTGTTTGTTTCCAGAACCAGATCCTTCTGTATTAGATGTTAATGCAAGCCAATCTTCCTTCATTTGCTATGCTTGCATTCACGCCATTGATGTATGCTTCTAAAACACTGCTCTGTATACCATGTAGAAAAGATGCAACAAAAGTATGGTATTTTAGCTTTCTATCATGAAAGCTTTCATAAGAGAAACAATACTCTGTTGAAGATTTTTACAAATGCTAAATATTTTTCTAAGAGAGTTATGAAGCTAATGTGTTTCTTCCTATTTATAGAAGTCACTTTTGCCTCTTCTACAACTAACACATCTAGGTGTGATCTGTGTGAACAGTAAATGGACCAATCACAAAGTAACAACACATTATGATAGATGTCCCTAGGAAGTCTATTGTTCACGTGTTCTTTTCTTGATCCACGCATGTGAGATGGTCTTCTAGAAGCTCCCAGCTTGCTTACTATGATTTTATCATACTCCCAGCTTTGCTTGCTTATTTTATCATAACAATATCTCATACTCCCTCTGTCCTAAGATAATTTGTACACTTTCCTTTTCGGGGTGTCCCGAGATAATTTGTACATACGTAAAAGGAAATCTCTCTTTCAATCTTCACCCTTAGAATCTCCACCCTCAATCTCTACCTTTGAAAAAGTCAACTAAAAAGCAGAAAATAACTCTTTCTTATTCCACGTACGGGAGGGATGTGCAAATTATTTCGGGACGGAAAGAATACATCGTAATGATTTTTGAAATCCTAAATAGAATACAATATGAAATGGAGTATCACATCTAGGTCAAGCAACCGACAAAATCAGTCACCTGGTTTGCATCGGCAGTTGGAGTTGTAATACAATGTGATACGCAGTCCAAGTCACGGCTTGCATAACTTTTCATGCATACATCATTAGGCATTGGTATTGAATCACATTGCGAATTTGGTATAGGTGTGTTTGTAAATCATTATAGGCGTGTTTGTCATGCTATGATGAGTTACATGAAGCCTTTTAACTTAATTAAGCAATCATGAGGTTACTTTACGGGGCGCCTCACCATTTTCAGATTGTTTTGTAGGTCAAAGACTTACGCAAAGACTTGAGGTTTGATGCAGAAAAACAATGATGAATGTGTGAGACCCTATCCTTTACGAGTTTAGTCTATATTACTTAGTTGAAGGTCTTCTTACAATTTTATAAAGTTTCACCTTTATTATCAAATTCGTTTGTGGGACCAAAATAAAACAAGCGTGTGTCATGTGGGACCAAATTCGTAAGTTTCTCGCATATGCGAATAACTCATCTGAGTACATCAAGCAAGAAAAACATCTTTCCATATATTCATTGTTACAGCTAGAGGTTTAATTTGAGAATTAATGTGTAAGAAAGCATTCTAGCACGTTAGGATTTTTTTGCGATAAAAAGTGTCAATAGTCTTCGTGTTGGAGGAAATTTGGGAGAAGGGTATTTAAAGCGGGTTCGAAAGAAATTGTTCGGTAATCGGTGAATTGTCGTGTTAGAACTGAATAAGTTGCCGGTTGTTGGGATAGTATAGGTTAGGTGTTAGTGAGTCGTGTCTCTTTGTAAAACGAATTGTTACATAAAATATCAAATAATAAAAGGCCTCCGTATTTATTTTGGTGCGCTGAGTAATTTTTTATTTTGATTTTTCCTTGTTGCAATATAGTAAATTACACATTATAAATTTCATCATGATGATCATTATCATTTTTGTTCTATAGAGAATGTACTTAAGAGTATAAAAATGACAATAAAAAGAGCAAACAAAAATACACACAATAAGATAATAAGGGTTTATTACCAAAAGAAACCTGATGTATACCCAATTTTACCACTTGCAACCTATTTTAAAAGTCGTCGCCGATTGCAACCTGACTTACTCTCGTTTTACCGATTACAATCTATTTTGTAAATTTCGGCCAAAATTAAGAGCGTGTGCCACACACGCGTAATTTTGAGCAAGTGGTAAAAACGAATATACCTCGGGTTGCTTTTGGTAATAAATCATTTTCTTTTTTATTTTTTCTTTTCTTCCCTCCATCATTTTTTCTCTCATCCTCCTTTTTTCCCTCCCTAGGGATGTACATAAACAGAGTTGAATCGAATATCTAAGAATTTGAGTTTAATTCATTGATTATCGAGCCGAACTCGAGCTTAATTTATCAAGTATATGGACGGCTCGTGAACTTACTCGAGCCTCTAGCGAGTCTAATCGAGCTCAAATGAATTCAATAAATATTAATTACAAATATGTTACTAATCATTATATAATTAAAAATAAGCTATAAATTCTTAAAATTATAATATACCTACTAAGATTAATTAATTACATATATACAAATGCATGATTTTAATTATATAATTCTATATTTTTTATAAGTATAAGTATAAAATTAGAAATTAAATATAAGTACATTAGCTTAATATTTACGAACTAGCTCTCGAGCCAACAAATGAAATTGCTCGCGATCTAACGAATCAAATATCATTAATCTTGAGTTTGGTTCGTTTATTTTAAGGAACCACATCATACTAGCCTGATCGAGCTTTTCACGAACCAAGATCCAAATAGTTTACGAGCGAATTGGTTCGTGTACATCCCTATCCCTCCCTTCTCTCTTTGACCTAATTCTCCCTCATCCTAACACCAGTTCCTCTCCTCTCTCCACTAATCTCTGTAAGTTTCTTTAACACGAATCCTCTTCTTCATTTCTGATTTACAGATCCAGAAGAAACTAACTGTGAATCATCAAAAATTCGATCATTATCCAGAAGAAGTACTTTGAACAGTTCGGTGAAATTTTGGAAGTTGTGGTTATCACTGATAAAGCTACTGGAAGATTCTATGCTACTGTTAGATAAGAGTTCAATTCTCTTCGGTTTATTTCTCAATAGAAAATCTAACTTGTAGTTGTTCTAATTTGTATGTTTCTGTATCTATACTCATTCATTTCTTCAAATTCTCCTGTTGAGGATGGTTCAATTTTCTTCAATTTATTTCTCAGACGAAGATCTAGGTAGGAGTTGTTCTAATTTGTATGTATTTGTATCTATACTCGGTCATTTCATCAAATTCTCCTGTTGAAAATGATGGAGGGAAGAAAAGAAAAAAAAAATAAAAAAAGGAAAAAATTTATTACCAAAAGCAACCTGAAGTATACTCGTTTTTACCACTTGCTCAAAATTGCGCGTGTGTGGCACGCTCTTGATTTTGGCCGGAATTTATAAAATAGGTTGTAATCGGTAAAACGCGAGTAATTCGGGTTGCAATCACCGGCGAATTTTAAAATAGGTTGCAAGTGGTAAAAACCGGTATACCTCGGGTTCAACCGGCCGGTTCGATCGGTTCAACCGGGAACCAGTCCGGTAACGTTTAAAAACCAAAACCGTTGAAAACACGTCAAAATCGGTTCGACCGCTGAACCGGTAGAACCGGCCTTATATTCATATTTTTTTTTAAAAATAAAGTTGTTTTTTGAGCCTGTTTTAAGTAAAAAAACGCGATTTTCACCTTTATCTTCATTTGCCCTTATATTAAATTTGGCACTAGGTTGTTATTAAAAAATTAGAATTAAAAGTATCTTTGAATTAATTGATATTGATATATGTTGATTTTTTTTTTTTACAAGTTAAACTCTAATATCAAAATAGATTGTATTTACACATAAGGAACTATTGAAATCCAAAAGTCAACAAGTTGCCTTTGACCGGTTGAACCAGTGGTTGAACCGGTCGAACCTTGAACTGGTGGCTTGTCCGGTTCGATCACCGGTCCTATCCTACAAACACTGATTAAAACATCAAAAAGTAAAAAGTTACCCCAGCCAAATGAGTACCTTTCCTTCAAATTGCATTTCATATGGTATTCCAATTAATATAATCATCACTGTCACACGTATTTAATTAACATATAATGTATAGCAGTTGTTTTAAAATATAAGATAAAACACAATTATCTGAAATAAAGTATCTCATCTAGGCAAAAAGGAACCTTCTTTTATTGTTACATTATTACAAATTGCAAAATACACGACTCTTGTTTTAAGACGGAGGCATATGGCAATCCACCACAATCAGTGACCTAGTCTAGTTAAAACATCAATGCAATGTGCTGCGCAGGATTGGAAGTCATCCTTACTTCGCCCGCCACTTATGCAACTTTTTATACAAACTTGCCCCTAATGAAGGGCGTGAACTTTTTGACGTCGTATGCCCACTTTTTTTTAAACATTTCCAGTCGTTTTGGCAGGCGGCGACGGAATTGTTAGAGCCGATGTTCCTTTTCGAAGGGCAGAATCCAAGTATAGTGTTGAACAAGTAGGTGTAACTGTTGAGTTCTATGGCTGCGAACTCAATGGAGTCAGTTATAGTGATCCTGCTACTGTGAAAAAATATGCTATACGCGTTCAATTGGGTGAAATTTTTGAATTAGATCGTTCGTTTTTTAAATCCGATGGTATTTTTCGTAGCAGTCCGCGGGGTTGGTTTACTTTTGGGCATGCTTTGTTTGCTTTGCCCTGCCTTCTTATTAGGTTCATTGGATAGGGAACTCCAAAGCAAAGTGCTTAGCTTCACGTTTTATGTTTCAAATGTTAAAAAATCAAAAGAAAAAAAAACAAGAAAAATAAATAGGTTGTTTTGTGGAAGGAAAAAAGAGAGAAATAATGAAAAATATCACATGTAGCATATATTATTATAGCATTCCAAAACGAAACTGATTATGACACGATCAACTACTGGCAATATTAAAAGCAGCTTGCTATTTGAACAAATTTTGTCCGAGCAAATAAATATTTTTTTGTTAAAAATAATTTTTTTTTCCTTTCATCTAATTAAAATTATAAATATAGTTAAATTTATCATAAGACGAAATTTAAATGTTAAAAAACACTCTAAAAAAATCACGTTTTTTTTCATTCTTTTTTTGAACCTGTAATCAAGTTTTAATGTTAATAAATATATTTTAGGATCTATTTGAACCTAAAATATAATTAAGTGACACTCTATACTTTTCCATTTATATGTGGGGCAAAGTCAGTTGTACATCGGGACATGTAATAACTATAGGTATGAATATTGATATATTTTTACTCATAATTTGAATTGTGTGAATTTAAGATTCGTACAATTGGTGCATAAGGGACATGCCCCACATATGGATCCCAAATACTTACTTCTGCAGCATTATTTCCTGACTAGTTGATTGATAATTAGTTACAGTTTATAACGTGCAACGCATCATCATCATCATTGTATAATATATAAATTCGCTTCCTAGCCCGCCCAATCCACTTATAATGACCCAACATATATGCGTGTGAATGAAAATTGATGATTTTTGGAGAGTTATACCTGTATAAAATTGACAAAAAATAAAAAGTTGTACCTTATTCTAACATAACTTTTTTCATGGGGCGGATGAAGTGGAAGACAAAGGAAACTAGGATTCATTAGATCCCTGTTTGTGGAATCGGATCGGACGGGCCGGTTCAACCGTAACCCAATCACTGGCTCAGTTCAATAAGGATATAAAAATCGTAAATGGTGTGTTAAACCAGTCAAAGTCGATAAAAAATCGGTCAAAACCGGATAAAATCGGACTGGTTGAACCGGAGAAACCGTTTCATACTTTAAATTTTTTTTTAATTTTTAATTTTGAAAATAATAATTATATAATATTAAATATTTTATTTAATTCTCATATATTTATTTATTATAAATATATATTTTCTGGTCCTTTAAAAAATTATGTCGTTTTCCAAATATAATATATATCTACGAAAATATAATATAATATAACATAATATAATATAATATAATACTCCCTCCGTCCCAGTTAAATTTGCATACTTTCTTTTTCGGTGTGTCACACTTAACTTTGCACACCCTTAAGAAGAAATTTTTTCTTACAATCTCCACCCTCAATCTCCACATTTGAAAAAGTCAAAGAAAAAATAAAATCTGTCTTTTCTTAACATCCGTGTTCAATCAATCTTGCAAATTTAATCGAGACGGAGGAAGTATAATATAATATAATATAATATAATATAATTAATTATTATTTTCGATTGAATCAAGGTTGAACTGATCGGACAAGTTAAACTGTACGTGAATTGGTAATATAAACGTTCCGCTCACCGATCTAAAGGGACTAGTTACTGAAATTTATTATATTTATATTATTTGATAGTTGTGGGACCCGTTTTATATATTTAGTTTAGATGTGACGGTTCCTATGGAAAAGTACATACTAAACAAACGAGGTTTCATGCATAACATAGCTCCCTCCATTCCATAAATATAAACTCATTTTTCATTTTCGTTCATCCTACAAAAATAGTTCTATTACTATATTTAGTACATCATCAATTTTTCATTTTTATCTTTATTCATATTTAATATATATCTTTTTACTAAATAAAGTAAAAATTTAATGCCCTAACTATAATGATTTTCTATTTCTTAGTTTGTGTAAAAAATCTGTAAATTTATCTTTATGGGGCGGAGGTAGTATAAGATTAGAACTAATTGCGTTTTGAAAACAAAGCCAAGGGTTGCCTTAGACGCCCATGGGACTCATGGTTAAGAAAATCGAGTGCAACTTTGTTAGTTGAGATCAGGGACGGACTTACATGGATCTAAGGGAGGGCCGGTCTCGGTGAAAATTTGTTATTATATAGATTTGGATGTTAGCCACTTTAATTAATTTTCTACAAGAATAATCTAAAGTTTGTTTTATTTTAAAAAAAGTATTTAAAGATAACTATTTTATTCAAATATTGAGGCTAATGACTTTTTGAGGAACAAAGTATTTTTTACTAAATTTTACATGAGGAGCTATGAAGGTACTACTAAAATCAAGATTGTTTGCCACTACAAAATGAAGTTACAAAAAAGGGAGAGTGGTCACAAAAATACTTTTTAGTATCCACATGTCTACATGTGCTTACTATAGGGTAGCTACTTATAGTAAGATGCAAAAAAAAATTTTTGCAACTACTTTGTAGTTATTAATGTATTTGTAACTACAAGTAGTTGCAAAATAGCTTCTCATATTGTAGCAAATTTGTTTAAAATTGTATGAAATATTTTATGTAACTACTAATAGGTACAAAATGATTTTTTTTAGTAACCACTCTTGTAGTTGCAAAAAGGGTACTGCCAAATACCATTTTTTCTTGTAATGAGGGGACTGGGCTCACTCGTATCACTCATCCGACATAATAAAAAGGTAAAGATTAGAGATGCTAAAAGGTATTTTTGTAACACCCATAAAATATTTTTATTAAAATGTCGAGCTCTATATTACTTTGGGTCTAATTATTTTGGAGATCATATTCTAGAATCAAGCCCAAACCCATGATTTTACTTAGGGGCCAAGAAAATAATTTCTTAATCCAATTAGGAGTCTAAACCCTAGGAATATAATCTATATATATGAGATTACCTCATAAATCAAAATCACGGTCAAATAATCTGATTTTCACTCAAAATTTTCGTCACACTATTTTAGAGACTTTTATTGTGCTACTTTCATCTTCAATCGCTCTTCCTCCCAATAGACAGATATTTCGTTTCCCTGTCTAAAAAATTCCAAAAATTATGAAATTTTACTATGTCGTGTATTGGTATGCCTAAAATATTCTGTAAACATTTCAAATCTATTGAGAGTATATTTTTGTTATATGATTTTTATACTACTGCACTGCAAAATCTGCGAATCTCTCTTCCGATTTACAAAATTCAATTTATATGTTGTCCATATACATGTTTTATATCATTTTGGTAAATTTCCAAATTATTCAACCAGTAGGTTTTGATTTATAAAGGTTTTACTACTGCTGGACAGAATTCTCAGTTTCAACAAATCCGAATTCAAATATTCAGAATCGATAGTTATACTTTTTAAAAAATTCCTAAATTTTAATATGATCTTTTCAAATGTGTATATTAGCTACTAGTAAATTCTCAAAGTTTTATCCCTTGTCATTTATAAAGTAGAAATTATTTATTCATCACTACGCAGCAAAATCCGTTCCTACACATTATCTATTTCTTGCAAAAGTTCCTAAAGTCTCTATGAAGCCCTAAATTTCTAATTTTCTCCCAATTTCAAAATCCTATATATATTGATGATAAGATAGGTTCATGTATGCCTAAGTGGAAGGAAGAACGGGACTATGAAAAGACTATGGACAATAGGAGCATGCATCTACATGCAAGGTTTCATCCATATTTTCAAGGTGGGGAATATTTTTATTCTATGGGCTATGTTTGTCTATTTTAAATGCTATGATTGTGATTTTAATATCTAAGCACAACATTCCATAGGCAACAGACAATATGTTATGCTATGCTATGCTATGCTAACATCTATTTTTCATTAATTATTACATGATTTCTATTTAAGGTTGACAAACTAGTGGGGATATTTCTATTCTATGGGCTATGTTTGTCTATTTTAAATGATATGATTGTGATTTTAATGTCTAAGCACAACATTCCATAGGCTATAGGCAACAAACTATATACTAGGTTATGCTATGCTTTGTGCTTTGCTATGCTAGTCAACAGGCAACAGGTTAATTACATTCTACGCTATACTATGTGCTATGCTATGCTATGCTCAACATGCTACAGGGTTATGTTATGCTATGCTATGTGCTGTGCTATGCTAACAACTATTTTACAGTGTGTTGTATGCATTCATTAATTATTGCATGATTTGTATTTAAGATTGACAAACATGTCCCCACTGAGCTTGTGGCTTGCTCACCCCATCCAACATTTCAGTTTCTACAGGCCATTGGAGCTGGATAGTGGTACGAGGAGGCGGTGAATGTTATGGTCAAAAGGTTCTCAAAACTCTTCTTATCTATTCGAGTCAAAGTTTTGAGCCAATTTATGTAATTTTATTCAAATTACGCTTCCGCCAACATTCTATTTAAAATGTTCAAATTGGGTATTTTCGAAGGATATGTTAATTTTTTTCAAATATGTCTTTCAATTGTTCAAAAACGTTTTACAAGTTCAAAAGATTTAATGCAGCTCACATCCCTTCAAAATAAATTGCCTTTTATTTAAACCTACGAAAATCGGGGTGTGACAATTTTAATTTTGTTTAGTATTTAAGTAGAATTTATGTTAGAAATTACAAATAGAATTTTAATACAAATTATGATCAATTACTTATATGAGTTTACGTGAATTATTGTTTACTTATAATGTAATCAAAATACTTTTAAAACTATTACCTTGTTTTAGTATAATTTTTTAAACATACGGGAAAAGAGATTGCACTAACCATATCGCCTTACTTGATAGTTATAATGAATTTCATTAAGTAATTTTAATGCGATAATATATATATATATATATATATATATATATATATATATATATATTTTTGGTTATTCTTAAAGAAATATATTTTATGTTGTGATCAATTTTATGTTATTGTGTCTAGCGTTATGTATTGAAGATTTTAAAATGTGACGATGAGATACTATAAATATTGTGTGTAAGGATGTATTAACATCTTTATGTAATTCAAATAGTTTGTATTTCTTTTTCTTTGTTATAATATGTCCTACATTAGATTTGGTTTGTAATTCTGCATATTATTTTATCACCACAGAAAATAGTTCTTTTACATAATATTCTTTTAGAACATAATTATGGACACTAATTATGAGTTATTTATCACAATTTTTTTATAAATTATTTAAGACAATTCTAAGACTGCTTTTAGAGACAATTAAAATAAAAAAACGGATGAAAGTTTGAGGCAGAGGCATTAATGTGATGAATGTTTTGTGAAGTACATAAGAAAGTTAAAGGAAAATTTACGATGTCAACGGAAAAAGAAAAAAGAAATATATTATACGTATTTTTACCTTAATCATCTTTATTTTATTTTCTCTTTCTCCTTAACAATTAATCCATGCGTCCATATCTTCTATGTATACATGCATATACATCCTGCCTCGTATATAGACGTGCAACCTACATATATACATCCATCTTTCTATAAATTAATGTCAACCATCAGATATGTGCATATCTTCTTAAGCTAGATAGCTGTCCCAGTTGGAAAAAAAACAAAGTGCATGTTTGGTTTGGGATGGGTACTGTTGATACGGGATAGTGGCTGGAAAGTAAAAAAATGATGTTTGTTTGGGTGGTTGAGGGTAGTGGTTATAATGTGAATTTAATTTTAAATTGTAAAATATAATGTGATGTGTGTAGAAATTTGTTAATAATGATTAATTTTATGATTAAAGTGATATTGAAATTTATAGTGATTGAGCCAACCTATGTAAACAAACATAGAAAAAGATTGAGCCAATCCATCAGAGACTAAACCAACCCCAATCAAACATACTAAAAAAAACTAAACACTAGCTTCTTCACTAATTCATTCATAATTGGCCTTCCACTTTATTACGTGCAAATCAAACATCCATCTATTATTATTATAATAATAATAATATATAAAAATCTCCATCACATGATATGCATATCTCTCTAGCCGATTTAAATGGCGTAAAAGATAAAATGCCGTCGAGGCTCAAACTTCATATTGATATAAAATCTTTTCACCTCCGTTCCAAAATAATTGTCATTCTAGCAACTGTTATCGTTTCTGATATTAAGGAAATAAAGCGTAGCTGAGTTAATTTGTTCAGCTCTTGTAATTTATGTTAATAATTCATGTTCACTCCTCATCACTAATATGGCTTCTATCATGATTTTCACTTATTAAACTCACGGTGAACATTTAAACTATTATTATATTGAGAGATAATTATAATTTGCCCATCAAATTATTAGCATTTTTATACTTTTATATATAAATTATTAAATTTGACTAAAACGTCACAAACCTATGTAAATACTACAACTTCAAAGTTGTTGGCCAGAATTTCAACCAAATACGTTACACGTGACTTGCAACCCATTTTGGAGGATAATTTTGAATTTTAGGAAAAAACTTAAAATACTTAATATATATATAAAATTAATTTGCTAATAGACAAATCACTCTGATCACCGTGCCGCCTCACCGATAGAAGGTCCGTAGTGTGACGGGCATCAACCGCCTATTCTCCTCTGTTGATCTTCTTCCGTTTCAGACATGAATCGGAGCTTCAAACGTCCAACAATGGATAATTTTCTCTGATGTACAAAGAAATCCCTTAGTTTTTGAAGATGATGCACATCGGTTCCTAACTTAAAAAAACTTAAATTGTATTAAGTATTTTAATTTTTTTCCAGTTAAAATATGAAATTATTCCCAAAACCAAGTGTACAAGTCACGTGCAATGAATTTGACCTGAATTTTAGCGGACAACTTTGAAGTTGTAGTAATTATATAAGTTGGTGGCGGTTTATTAAATTTAATAGGTTATATATCGAAGTGCAAAAGTGTTAATAATTCAGCGGTAAAATTATAATTATCCCTTATTCAAATATCAATTTCGTATGGCAAAAAATTGGGTACATATGATGTATAATAGTGCTTAATGTACATCCGAATTCAAAATTGTGCGTGGGTTGCGCGTGACCCGCATCAATTTTTTTTTTTTTTGGTGTTATTACAGTAGACTTATTGCGTTCTTACAGTAGAGTTATTGTGTTCTTACAGTATATTAATTTTGTGTTTAGAGTATACTTATTGTTCTTACAGTAGACTTATCGTGTTCTTGCAATATAATTATTTTGTGTTTAGAGTAGACTTGTGTTCTTACAGTAGACTTATTGTGTTCTTGCAGTATAATTTTTTTAAGAAAAACAGGGCGCGACCTGCGCGCGGACCCGATTTGCGAACGTGATTTTTTTATAAATCATATTTCAGCGATTTTTTAGAGTTCATGTGTTAAATTGTAGTGATGTACAATAAACCTACTGTACATCACAGCACACAGGTGAATTTAGTTGAGTAATTTAATAATTAATTGTAGTACTAGTATCTTTTCCAATCATATTAAATCACGCGCATACTACACATGAGTGATTATTTAATAAATTAAGTAATAATTAATTCATTATGTTACTTGGAATGTGATACGCAGCTTAATGTTTCAACTAATGATCTTCTCCTTAATTAATTATTCGGATACAACTAATTAATGCATGTTATATATAGATATAGCTACAGCTGGTACATATATAAAATAATGTTTGAATCGATTCGAATAAGGGATTGCATTGTTTTTTCTTTACGTAAAGACAAGCCCTTGAACTTTTTGAATAAATCAAATACACCCTGAACTGTTTAATTTGTGACAATAAGACTCTTCTAAATATTAAAATAATGAATAAGTTTAAGAAATATTGTCAACAAATTAAATCAAGAATATCTTTCAATAATGCAAGATGATAACAACATAAAATTTGAAATCCTATTTAACGAATTTTAAAAATATTTATTAATTTACGGATTTATTATGCTTTAATTTCTTTATAGATTCTAATTTTTTATTCTGTACTTCTCTAAATAGTTTCGTAGAACTCATTAAATGATTCTCAATATTTTTCTTGATTTTTTAAAATATAGTTTGATTAGTGTGTTAATTTTAAGATTTATTAAATATTCTACAAATGTATTGAGTTGTTTCTAATATTAAGAAGGGTTCTATTTGTATAGAATTAAAAAATTCAGGGACTTATTTGCCATATATATTAGTTTAGAAAGTTCAAGTGCCTATTAAGACCAAAAACTCGATCGTTGATGGTTTATTTGAACATAAGATATATATTGAGGAGCAAATATGTGCATTATATATATATATATATATATATATATATATATATATTTATTTATTTATTGACCTCACACAATTACATATGCAACATTACTTCATTACTATTTGATTTATAATTGTTCCACTTGTATTACGTGCAACACATCATCTATAATTGGATAATATATAAATTTCCCATTAGATATGCATATCTCTCTAACCCACCCAATTCACTGATCAAGACTGGTTCAATACTTTTAGGACCCGTTGTGGAAAAGATAAAAGGACCAGTATGTGTATATATAGGGAGATAAATGGGTCCTTATGTTTATGTATAGGGCTTAAAAGAGACTAATAAGGTACTTGATACTTGATTTGATATTGTTTGTTAAAAGTATGTTTAGATTATGTTTAATTAATTAAAAATATCAAATAACCTTGAACATATTTTACGTTTGATAAAATCTAAAGCTCGACTCGTGTTGGAGCTCGATCAGTTAAATTAAAACAAATATAAAAATGTCAAACTATTCAAACTCAACTGGTGACTTATCGATAGGCCCAGTCCACCGCTTAATTAACAACTAGAGATTTCTACTTTGTTGGGAGTATGTATGTCAAATTCTTAGCTTGCTGCGTCACAAAGGTTGAAATTATGTGCACATAAAGATGCATACACTACTTACAACAAAAAAGGTATTTGATCCAATAAAAAGCGATCTTAAATGATGAGTATTTGTCACATGGCTTTGATGACATCCCGCTGGCCGATATTGATGCGATTCCAGATGCAATGGTTACTGATTCTTCTGGAAAAGAGTCTATCAATCTGGATTACAGCCCTTGGCAGTGTAGGATCGAAATATGAACTCTTATGTTCTCAGTCGAAAACGAATGCTCTCAATCTTCGCTCTCAAGTTTAGACTCTTAAGAAGGTGACAAATCAATTCATGAATATGTGCTGCAGATGCGAGGCACTGCGGAAAATCTTGAAGCCGCTAGTCATACGATTACTGATGATGAATTAATGCTTTATATCGTGGGAGGATTAGGATCGAAATATGATAGCATGGTTGTGCATCTAACTGCTCACACTGGATCCATCAGTCTTTCAGAGGTTCACTTTCTTCTGCAAAGTCATGAGACTCATCGCTCACACACTCCTTTGTTTCCTCTGTTGTTACAGTGAATTCGATAGCTAATATTGTTACTAAACATGGCGGTTATTCTGGTAATCGTGGAAACTTTTAGAAGACCAGAGGTTGAGGTGGTAAGTTTCCTCGAGGTGCAAAAGTTTTCTGTCAAATTTGTGGGAAAGGAAATCACACAACATTGAAGTGCTACATACGTTTTGATGAGGAACTCACTGGACCAGAAGTTAATAACCCCCAGGCCAATGTATCCACTGCAGCTAATGTGTCCTGCCAATCTGCCCCTCCAACATAGGTGTTTCACAGTCAAGCACAACAGTCCGCAGAACTTGGTTTCGATTGGTTTATTGACAGCGGGGCCACACATCATGTCACATCGAGTCTGAATAATTTGCATCTTCAGCAACCTTTCCAAGTTAAGAAAAAACTTATGGTTGGCAATGGTAGCTCTATTCCCATTCTTCATACTGGTTGCATCTATATGCCTGTTTCTCTTTCTCATCTTCTTTCTCTCAAGCATGTTTTACATGTTCCAGACATTACATAAAATTTGATTAGCAATTCACAATTCCTTCATGATAATTCTGCTTACATGGAGTTTCACTCCACTCACTGTCTTGTTAAGGAGCTTCACACTCACAAACTCCTCCCGAAAGGGCGGCCTAAGGATGGCCTTTACCAGCTTGATCTCTCCCACATCTCTTCCTCTCCTCCGTCTCCGCCACCTACTTTACATTCTATTCCTACTGCCTTTCATCATTCACTTGCTACGACTCCTCGAGAAGCTAGAGCGGTGAACTTGTCCGAAAAAATCGTTCAACAGCGTTTGTTTTCGAATAGCCTTTCTTTCTCGCAAGCGTACGAAATCAGACAGAGGTAGTAATAAGTCGAACCACAAGGAGGACATCCGTGTAATCTACCTGAGCCATAATTTTCTTAAGTTTAGCTAATTGAAAGTGAGAGTTGATTTTTACTAAAACTGAATCAAAAGATAGAAATAGATAAATGATTAAAAATGCTTCCCGAAACTTGGTTTCTCCCAATTTTGAGGGGTAAATATCCAAACACAATTAAGTCAAGGTAAAAAAGAAATAAATGGTTGAATTCCTACCTAAATAGCGTCCCAATAGGTAGAAGTCCCGGAATATGGTTTAGGTGCCATATCCCCCTAGAGTTGGAGAATAAACAAGGTTCAATAAAGAATACATAAATGGATAGCAAACAAAGTCAACCCCGGGCCCTGGATTACCCATTAAGTAAACTAAAATAATCTAGTGTGGCTTCTCCTACATTATAGACCGATGTAGGGGTGAGATTTCTCTACATGCACAACTAAACTACCGTCATTTATCCCAACTGATACTTCCTAGTCTCTACTCCCCTTTTAATAGGTTTTCTCCTCCATAGATCTCTGTCCTATAAATCGGGTTTTAATTGATTTGAGTTCACGAATTAAATTTGCTTCCTTAAAAATCTAAGGCACAAAAATTCAATCTTAAGCTCATTTAAGATCAAATCGGATTTCCTCGAAAGAGTGGCAAACCCTAACCTACGTTCCAAATCATCATTTCTTAAATGTACAATCATACAAAAGAAGACTAAATTATCGAGAGCTCAAGCCACTGAGTCAAACCTATAATTATTCAAGCCTAATTTCATTTGAAAATCATAACAAATCAATTAAATCCAAACCCTACACCAATCCCAAATTAAATCAACTATCAAAATAACCTAGACATCAACTCCGAAGCTCGGGCTACTCCCTTGCTTCGGGAAAAAAGAAGAACTACTCACGAATCATTTGGTGCAATTGTTGTTGACTTCACATCACAATTCCAAGCCATGTTAACAAAACTAATAGCATCTTAAATATTATTTTTTTAGGATTTGGTGCTTCAACCTCAAGGCCCTGTAAGATGCTAGAATAAAAACGACGGCGATAATGAATTTTGAATGCACGAATAATTCCAGCATCACATGATTAAATCTTAGACGTGTGTTTGGAGGTAAGAAAAATAAATCTACATTTCTCAAACCTTCAACCACCTTTGAATGAGCGGGGTAATTGTCAACTATTAATAGAATATTCCTGCCATTCATTCTCTTATCAAACCAACCGACATATTCTTGAAAAATGAGCCAGTCATCCAAGCTTTCTTGTTGGATCGATATTCACAGTTAAGATTGTGCAAGTTTACATGTTTAAAGCATCTGGTATTTGCCTACTTTTCGATAACCCAAAGTGGCACTTTGTCGGGTCCATCTCCATTGCAACAAAAAGCAACAATAATTCTCTCCTTATCTTTTTTACGTCATTCAAGCTGCTTGGTAGCAAGTGAATGATCAACTTCTAATCGGTAAAATAATTTAGTTTCATCTATATTGTAGGTATCCTTCAACTAAAACTGATCTAGTTTTGATCATATTCCAAGTAAAGCATTTTTAATGTTCTCCATGTTAACAAAACCACTTTCACCAAAACAACGGTAAGATTCGATTCCATATCTTGCCTTGAAACATTATAACCATCCACTAGAGAAATTGAAATCCGGATTAGTTTCACCATACATTTTCTGCAAAAGCTCTCTTGCTTTTCCTTGGATAATTACTCCAGACATGTTCACTTTATCTTGCCTTTGAAGAAACCACTCGTACAAAACTTTCTCTAACTCAGGGTATTTTGCCGATTTGTGCCTTTTGACAACTGTATTTTTCATCTCAACTAACAAAAACTTTGACGACCTTTTGAGTGTTCGATATTGTTGATTGACTAATAGGAACACCAAATTTCTCTTCCACCCATTTTTGCAAATCCGTTTGGCTAATAGTTGGATTTTCTTTCTTATGCTCAGATATTTCACTCTTTATTTTATCAGTTAAAGCTTATTTTTTCACTCCTTTCAAATGGTGAGAAGGCATTGGAGCAGAAAAAGATATTGCATATGCTTGATCTTCAAACATCTATCTTTTATAGTTGAAAAGACTAAAGGTTCTATGAAATTAACTGGATGGATAAACATGTGGCATTAGAAGAGTTGTTTACGTAGGTTAGAAATTCAATGTAATATTCATATATCGATAAATGAATAATTTATTCATTTATTGATAAATGAATAGACTCGCTAAATGAATAATTTTCTGCGATCCTAAGTTTATTACTTTATCGAGGTCTAACTGTAGACTCAAATTGTTTCTTAGCTTTAACAATTTTTTTCTCTCTTGTATTATGTTTTTGTACTTGAGATTACAATAGGGCCTATTTGTACCTTTTCCCATAGAGTTTTTACAAGGGATACATGGGTGTAATTTATAGGGGTATTTCCATACTTGTATGGTTGATACATGATTGTCAGGTGGCAACTTGAGCGACACGCGTCTACCACCTATCCTGACCTGCTGCTGAGGTGGATCCCGTATGTAGCAGGCACATGGGGCAATCATTAAGCAAAGAAAAGTGGGCCCATATTGAATGTTGTCCTATTGTAGTGGATAGTCCTCTTCTCACTTTTATGGGATATCGACGGTCTACATGTTAGCGGTGTATACATGAGCGATCCAGCCCTGAGACGGTTTACTATTCATTTGTTGGTGATCATAACCTGTTTACAGAGATTGGACAACACGATCAATGATTTATGATGATTTAGGGATCTGAATCTTGGATGTTTATGCTATTGGATATTTATTTAATATTGTGAGTGAGTAGTCACTTTAATGAAATAATTAAGTGGTGAAAAATTTAATTTTGTAGGAATTAAACTTTATATGATTAATCTAAGTGTGGAGTAGATAATCGTAGGATTTTGAATTTCTCAAAATCGACTTTCAGTGAGTGAGAAATTAATTCATAAAGTTAGCCACTTGATCATGGATTAATGTGAGATCAAGATTAAATAACATTTAATATCCCACATTGGAACTTGAGCATATCGATTACCACTATAAATATAATGGCATCTTAAAATATATTAATTATGTTTGTGAGGGAGTCCCATTGGAAGCCCACACACACGCGTACACGCTCGGCTCGCCACGGGCACGGGCATCGGGCCTGGACTTGGACTCGGACCTTGGGGCTTGGACCTGGGGCTCTTATGTTTTTGGAAGCTGAAAGCGGCTGGGCTTGCCGGATGAGCTCTTGTGTAAACGGATGGGTTCAAACCTATAACATCCACAATTAACAGTATTTATGGTGGTATTCATTGGGCTGTCCCCCGCATGCCAATATATAGCTGCTTCATGCATGCACACAAGATACAACAAAAATTCATCTGAAAGCTCTCCTCTCTCTCTGCATCTGCATTTTAGTCTTAAGGGATTTTCAGTCCAGACGAACATACTTAGTTCACCGGAGTTTTTCTGATAGTGGTGCTACTTTAGAAAAGACGTAAATCGTTTTAAATTTGGAGGCATTTACGTCATTTTGAGAGCACTAGCCGGGACGTAATCTGTCTTAAGAGAAATGATTTTACCACGACTCGATTTTGTACCTTAAAGCTCGTTGGTATCTACATTGTTCAAATTGTACTCCAAATTTTTCAATATATGCGGTGTATGTCCACAAAAGTAATTTTACGTAGGCTCGTACCTTTCATCACCGGCTTGTCAACTTCTAACATTTTGAAATACAGTTGGATGGGTAGGAAGAAGTAAGTAACGATACAATTTACTTAACATTCATACTGCAAATCACTCATTTCTACTCCTACATATATACATACACATATATATACACCACATGCAAACATGTTGATCCATTATTTGCTCATTAGTCGCAAGGATTGATCTGGAAGAAAACTGAAATTCACGCAAAAGTCCCTTTGATTCCGTTATAATCGGGTATATTTCTTAAGCTGAATTTTGATTATTTCTTTTGCAGTTGCAGGGTTGCAGTGCCGCTGTTAATTCTTCTATTCTTTTTTTTTTTTTTTTAATGTTCGGAGAAGATGAGCTGTGTGCTTTGAGGCAGAGGCAGTATTGAAAAGATGAGAACCAAAATGGGATTATATAACAAAGTTAAAGGAAAATTTATGATATCAACGAAAAATAAAAAAGATATATACTTTTGGTTATAATTCACAACACAATAATAATAATATTTGTAGTTGGTAGTCGGAGATACACAAGGACTATGCGGATCAAGTAGGGGTTTGTGTGAGGTGATTTGGCGGTGCAAAGCAACGTGTTAGGCAGTTCCCGTCATCATCAGTGGCTACACTTTTGTTCATACAAGAACTCACCCGATCTATCTCGGCAGGAGTTAGATTACTTGCTTTTTCAGCCAATTCTGATAGGGAGTTGCGGAAATCATCTGTACATGGACCCAGCTCGAGCAGGCACTGCTTCATAGCTGAAGCATATTTTTTCACGTAATAGTTAGTTATTTGTTGAATAAACGATTCTGATGACAATTCTGCATCTGATACAGATGCGTGGAAGAAGAAGATGATGATGAGAAATACCGCAGTACCAACCTTGCTCATCTTTATTTATTATCTCTTCTCCTTAACAATTAATTCATGCCTTCATCTTCTACTATATATACATATACATATACCTACAGCTGGCGAGGATATATAAACGTGCAACTAATATATACTGACATCATTCTATAATATGTATCAGATATGCAAACACACAAACTAAAGACTAATTGATTGATAATTGGTTCCACTTTAAAACGTGCAAACCAAACATCCTATCTATAGTAATATTATATAAATCCCAAGGTTGCAGTTTCACCGGGCGGAAAGTAAAGGCAGAGCGATTTGGGACCGCCTAGCTAGTGCTTACACCGTTCAAACAGCGTCTAGAGAATTTTTATTTTTTTAAATTTAATTTTTACATGTTTAATTTAAAGATTTATACTTATAGTGGACCAAATTTTATTACAAAGGTTCATATGGTTAATCAATTATACAAGATGGAATGAAAAGAGAGGGCGACGGAGGAACTTGAATCGTGAGGGAGAGGGTTTAACTTTCTTTTCATTTTTGTTGTCATTGGAATGAGCAGAAACTTTTAAGGTTTATCTTTTTAATCTAATCAACTGTTTCAAGCTAAAAAAAGGACGACATTTTTAATAAAAATAAATTAATAATAAATAGGACCTCCTAGGTTCGTCTAATCCCAAAAAGGTCTAAGGAGGACAATTTGAAGAAAAGCGGAACGAATAGGTCGCGCCTATAACCTAGGCATGATAAATCCCCATCACATATGCACATCTCTCTACCTGCCACATGTGATGAAAAAGATAAATGACCTCTTTATGGTGATATAAAATTTTACTCCCTGCATTCCGCTTAAAGTTGTCTATTTGTCTTTTCAATCCGTTCCAACTAAAGTTACAATCCAAAAAAGGAAACAAATTCCCACAATTCCCACCCTCAAAATCTCAACCCTCGATCTCCACCTTTAAAAGTCAAAATGCTGTTTTTTCTTAACATCCGTGCTCGATCAAAGTGGCAACTTTAACTTGGACGGAGGGAATACTATATAGTATCCTTCCGTCCTATACCAAGAGTCATATTTTAGAAGAAAAAAAAAATTGTTCTAAAATAAGTCATATCAAAATTAAATGTCACAAATTTGGTACTCTCTGTTCAAAAAAATAAGTCATTTTTAGAAAGCAAATGCTCCTTAGCAACACGAAATCGCGACTGACATGGCTACACAGTCGAACAATATCATTGCCCGGTTGAGTTAACGCTACCGTCTCTTCTGTTGTTCCTTTTGGGTCAATCCAATTTCATCTTGGGTTGATCCAATGTCTCTTTTAAACCTAATTGCTTATTTCCTTCCATCTAGGTCTTCCTTTTACTCATTTGGCACTGGGATTTCACCGTTACTCCAAATACATGCTATTTTATACTGAAAACACTACAAAATAAACAAACAAGTGAATTCCGCCAAACTCATGGGTTAGGAAGCATTATTTCACGTATTTTTTGTATTATTTTAACTACGAATATAAGTCTAAAAATAAAAAAAATCCGCCTTTTCCAAATAAGCGTAAATTGCTAAGAATTACATAAAATAGGAAAGAAGGGGAGAAGAAATAAGGGAAAAGGTACAAATAGGCCCTTCAACTTTTAGCTCAGGCTCAAATTAACACATAAACTACTTTTTTGTCCAATAAAACACTTGGACTTGTTAATTTGGCCAAATCAACACCTAAACTTTTTTATTTAGTACAAATAGACACTTCCATTTAATTTAAAATACTTTTTGTCGATTGTCTTTCAAATACACGTGTATTGATAGTTTCATTTCACATTAATTGGTTAATGAGGTGAAATTTTATGTAACTTTTTCGTCTCAACTCTATTTTTTATGAGAATAATACCAAATTATTCATTTTTTAATGATGTTCGCTTCAAATTCATAATGTATGTATGTATATATATAATTAATTTTTTAAAATGTAACATATTTTTGTTCTTACTTTGAAACAAATATGACGGTCGTTAAAAAAATAGGTTACATTTTAAAAAATTAATTATATATATACATACATACATTATGAATTTGAAGCGAACATTATTAAAAAATGAATAATTTGGTATTATTCTCATAAAAAATAGAGACGAAAAAGTTACATAAAATATCACCTCATTAACCCACTAATGTGAAATGAAACTATCAATACACGTGTATTTGAAAAACAATCGACAAAAAGTATTTTAAATTAAAAGGAAGTGTCTATTTGTACTAAATAAAAAAGTTAAATTAAATGGAAGTGTCTATTTGTACTAAATAAAAAAGTTTAGGTGTTGATTTGTCAAAATTAACAAGTTCAAGTGTTTTATTGGACAAAAAAATAGTTTAGGTGTTAATTTGAGCCTGAGCTAAAAATTGAAGGGTCTATTTGTACCTTTTCCCAAGAAATAAACTGAGAGAGAGAGAGTTACAGAGTATCATAGAGAGACAATGGCAACTTCATTTTTGATAAAACTCCCGACAACTGATCCTTATAATTTTATAAATCTGATCTGATGGATTTGATGGACTTGGGCTTGATCTAACAGGTGGCAGTAATAGCCGCCTTGAATCTTGGTGTTAATGTAATGGGCTTCGGCCCACTTAATCTCTATTTCTTCTTCTCTTTTAATTGGTCATACAAATTAATTAATTGGGCATTAATTAAATAACGGATCTAGCACGTTATTCTTTTATTTGGGCTCTATATTTACTTTTCCGGTTCAACTTCACTTCACACCATTAATTGATCCATGATCATTTTTCTTAGTTCAAAAATATTTCAAAATTACTTAAATTAATAAATTACAATTGAGGTATTATAAACTAAAAATAAAATAAGTGAAAAAATATATAAATACAAATGATAAAAATAGATATAAAATATATTATAACCAAGTAAAATTATGTCCATTTTTCTGCTTATTACGAGGTTACTTGTGAGACCAAGTCCCTTGAAAGAACTAGACGAATTGAAAAAAATTAAAAGTAAAAAACAATTAAAAGAAAACGAAAACTAGAAAAAAAAAAAAGTGAATTGCACAAAAAAAAAAAAAACATTTAAAAATAATAAAAAATAAAGAAATTTAGATAAACAAAAATAATTCATAGGAGAAGTCAAGAAATAAAACATAAAATAGAAAAAATGAGCTCTGTCTCAATTTTTCTTTTTGTTTTTTCAGATTTTAACATTAGGCCTGGATAGGGCAATGTCTGAACTTTAGGGTAGGGATAGAACAATACTGTAGGATAATATTGTACCCATCAAATTATATTTGATGTCAATACAACAATATAGTTAAGACAAAATAAAAAAAAAGGGAATGTACACTTATACGTTGTACCTTACGTAGAGGCCAATTAAACCCTCTGATCCCGTCAAAATGTGTTATTATATATATATATATATATTTATCTGATACCAGGGATCGCCCCTAGGATCAGCGGGAGGGAGATTGTAATCAGAGAAAGATGATAATATAAGAATTTATGTAATGTATAATGTATGCAATATAAATATAGCAGAATAAAAATTTAAATAAATATGCAGAATTTAAGATCGTGGTTCCCCCAGTTTCTGTCAAGGCACACTTTTGCAAGGGCCTCCACTGATCATATGAACATAAATAAATAATTTAAATAAAAATAAATATTTTTAAAAACAACCTTTTATAGAATTTGATACTGAATTTGTAATATAGGATTGGAGATATAATTTCTGGCTACCGGAAGAAGGAATGACTCCTTCTCTCTTTCTACACATTTTTTTTTTTTTTTTTTAATATCACACACTAAACTATTACAATTGACTGGTGCAGGTGTTTAATGCTTAAAGCTCGTACTCTCTTTCTCTCTCTAAATATGTGGTGCCTTTCAAGTAGGAAATGGACTGGTATTTATAGACTTCTGGATGACATCTTCAGCAGTATTTGTACAGCAGTCGGAATCTTCAATAGTATTTCCACTAGTTAGTGGTGTTAAATCATGTCTTCTACTTTTTCAGAAATGGACAGGACTTGAGTGATATTTAGTTGGACAGCAGTTGGGGTGATATTCTTTTAGTATCCACTATGTCCAAACAGATCATCGTCTTCAAGGTTGAAAGAGTTTTCTGAGCCGGCTGGTGTGTTGGTCTTTGTAGGACAGAATTTTGTCAGAATTTTCTCTATCTCTTCAGGGGATTTTGCTGCGGCCAGGAGTGCTGCTAGTTGAGACTTGTGTGCTAAAAACTCGATTTGTTCTTTGGACTGAAACGGTATTTGTGGTAATCCAGGGGTTTTTGTTACCCAAGCTTCAACACTTTGTGGAAGGACACTTTTGACAATGTTACATTTGTCCCACCATTTGATTTTGTATTTTCTCATAATAACTGGATTGTGGTGTTCTGAAACGTCAAGAAACCATGCCATAATCCATGGCACATAGAACTTTGTACAGAAATTTGCAAATGCAGAGAATCTTCTTTCTTCCGGGGATGGTGGTACACGCGTTTATTTATGCACTTTAAGTCTGTTAGAGTGATGAATTGTGATGTTTGCATGTAGAATGGAGAGTATTTGGTTTGTTTTAGTGCCTTTGGACTATTTGACGTTTGTGTTTTCATTTTGAGCTAAATAGGTGATTTAAGGCTAAGTATTCGTACTCGGCCGGATGCACAACGAGGGAATGAAGTCCGGATGTCAAAATGATGGAAAAATCGCCGGGAAATGAGAACAGAGTACCGCGACCGCGGCACAATGGCACGGCCGCGGTCAAAGTGAAGAAATAAGAGTAAAAACTCTGGACAAGTAGCGCGGCCGAGGCATACTTACGCGGCCGCGGCGTGCTGCTGGACCAAGAGCGGGCACGGGCAGGGCCCATGAGCTCGGTCGCGGCCCGTTAAGACGGCTACTTAATCCTTGGGCCACAAGAATTCCGTTTTAAAGTCCAAAATCAACCCAAATTGACTTCCTCTATAAAAAGGGACCCTTATGCTCGGAAATAGGAGACTTGGACATTACAAGAGAGCGAGATTGGGAGATTCCGAAGGGGACGAGCAATCAAGATCGGCAACACTCGGGTTTTCTAGTCCTTTAGTCTTTTCATTATGTATTTTCAGTTTAATTTGTCTTTTGTCACCGCCATGAGCGGCTAGTAGGTTATTTCAGTCCTTAGTCGAGTCGAACCCTAGTTTTGCTATTCTGTGATATTTACAGTGGTTATTAATCAGTTTATTCCTTGAAACGTTGTTATACTATTTACTTATCCTTCAATGCTTGTGTGCTTATATGCTAGATTGATCACATAGGTTTATAATTGCATAAGTAATGCTAGGTTATAATCGTAATCCGTAATTGTTACGAACCTATAGCCACTTAGTAGCGAATAGTGAGTGATATCGCTAGGGTAGTATATAGCTCGGTCTGAATGGGTCCGAGCTTACGAGGTCCACACCGTGTCTATCCCGTTATCCTAGTTCTCTAGGCGTCCGGTTAATGAGATCCAAAGAGCTTATTCTGAGGTCACTCAACTGGATAGACTAACCAAAGAGCTTGTTTTGGTTAGTTAAACATAAGGGATAACGAGGTTAGCAGAGCTTGTTGCTAACCTCGGGGTAGGAGTTTTAAGGATAAAATTGTTTAATAATTGCATCTATCACAGGGTAGTAATAACTAGGGGGAGATAAGATTAAGGGCTGGGATTCGTTATTTTATAAGTAGAACAAGTTATAATTAATTTGCGTAATTTCTGTTTTAGTTCCTTAGTTTATATATATCAATTTACAAACCCCCATTATTTATATACTTATATACGTTGCTAGTATTAGGATTTACAGAAACACTAAGAGTCTTTCTGCTCCTTGTGGGATCGACCCTACTTACCACTTCTACGAGCTAGAAGGGTAGCTAGGTTTAATTAATTTTACCGCATCGCGACAGTGAGGTCAGATGGTTTATACCTGGACTTGAATATTTGGTAGGATTTGAGAACAATGGGTTTTTTAATTTCCCGCAGAGAACCGAAGGTATCCCACCAATGACCCCACCATGAAGGGTAATTGGATATATTTGTTTCTCTGGTATCAAAATGAAATAGCCATTTATGTTGGTTTTTTGGATTTTGAATAAGGAAAGAGTTGTACCAGGCTTGTTGGTAATCCCAGTAATTAAAGGTGGTGGTATAAAAAGGAAAGGATTTAAATTGTTCGAGAAAAGCCATTAGGTCTGTTGGATTGCCATACCAATCGCTGGACAATAAAAGTATGGATTTTACAGGTGGAGAAAGCTGGTTCAGTATGATTTTGTTGGAGGTATTTGTGACTAAATGTAGCGGATCCGGTTGCTTCGATGATAGTTTGATAAAAAAAGCGGAGTTTTTTGTATATCCCATGGTTTATAGAACCATCCCGTACCAAAATACTTTTGGATGGCTTGGAAGGGATCATTATGTAGAAACCCTTTTTCAAGGGTGACAATATATTGGTAGCTGGACTTTATAAAGTAATCTGAGCGAATTTCAGAAATTTGGGTTAAGGGGGTTTGGGTGTTTGAGGAGTCTGGTTTTGAAAAGGATTTAAAATAAGTTGAGGTTGAAGTGACGGACGTTTCTGACTTTGAAGGTAATAATGTGGCTACTTTAGTAGGTAATAACGGTTTGGATGTTTTAGAGGTGGATGATTCAGTCGTATCAAGGGTTTGGGAAAAGACTTTTCGAATTTCTAGGGAGGATTTCAAGAGGGCTGATATGAGATTTTGGGTAGCAAGGTTTGTAAAATCTGGGATTTGGGGTTCAGTCTGAGCTGTTTCTTCTAACATAACAGCTTCATACCAAGAGGCGGGCTTTTTTTGTTTCTGAGGGTGTTGTAGGCTTTGTATCTGTAGTTTTTGTAACTGGAACAATGGCCTTGCCTTTGTCAATTTTCGGTGGCATCCTTGCACCTGTTTTGAAGAAACTCTCTTGTAAGGAAATCTGGGACAAAATTTGCATCTGTTTTGATAAATTCAATATCAAAATAAAAAATACTTAAAATGGCTTGCCATCGGGCAAAAATTTGTTTTGATGCCAGGTTTTGAACATCTTTTTGTAAAACTTCTTTAGCACTTTTACAATCTATGCGTAATAAAAAACTTTGATTAAGTAAATCACTTTGAAATTTTTGTATGCATAAAACAATGCTCAAGATCTCTTTTTTGATAGTGGAATATTTTCTTTGAGTGTCGTTCCAATGAGCAGAAGTAAATTGTACTATCAACTCTTTATGATTTTGTTTTTGTTTCAGGATGCCTCCATAACCAATGTCAAAGGCGTCTGTTTCAACAATCTTTTGGAGGTGAGGATCAGCAAGATGAAGACAAGGAATTTCTAGAACTTGTTTCTTTATTTGTTGGATGATAGAGATATGGGTATTGGTCCAGGGAGAAGGGTTGTTCTTAAGCCTCTCATGTAAGGGTTTGGCAAGTCGATTGATATTAGGATAAAAATCAAGAATGTAATTTAAACAACCTAGAAATCTTTGAAGTTGTTTTTTATCACATATTTTATCAGGGAATTTGTTGGTAAACTGAAGGACCTTTCAATAGGAGTAATAGTTCCTTGGGAAATATAATGACCAAGAAACCTTATTTTAGTTTGAAAAAGGACCATCTTTGGCTCAGAAATAACTAAACCATTTTGTTCGATAATGTATAAAAAAGTCTTGAGGTGTTTGAAATGTTCATCTATGGTTTGGGAAAAAATCAGGACGTCATCAATGTACACAATACAGAATTTTGAATAATCATTGAATATGTCATTCATGATTCTTTGAAATTCTGAAGGAGCATTTTTTAATCCAAATGGCATTACGTTCCATTGATACTGTCCAAAAGGAACAGTAAAGGCAGTTTTGTAACGATCATTAGGAGCTATCTGTATTTGCCAAAATCCTGATTTCATATCGAATTTTGAAAATATAAAAGCCTTATGGAGTTTATTAAGAAGGTCTTTTTTATTAGGAATTGGATATCTAATCCATTGGAGAGCTTTATTGAGGGGTTTGTAATTAATAACGAGTCTTGGGACACCTCGCTCGATTTCAGAAGCTTTATTGACATAAAAAGCTGAACAACTCCAAGGAGACCTTGTTTTAGAGATGAGATTTTTTGGCTCAAGATCCTGGATTTCTTGCCGACAGTATTGCTCAAGTTCATTATTCATTTGGATAGGTCGAGCTTTTGTAGGGATGTCTTTTTCATTAAAAGTTTTTCATAAGGAAGATCAACAATATGTTTTTTGCGATTCCAAAAAGCATTAGGAAGATCAGAACAAACTTTAGATTTAAATAAATCAGATATTTTTTAGATTTGCTGTTGTGTAGCCTTGTTAATAAGTTGTTTATTGATTCTTTGTAAGAAAACATCTTTTTGTAATTAAAAAAGGTAAAAGTTTTTTACAAGTATAATGTTGTTAACAACATTTTCATGAATAGAGCAGGCTTTTAAAAGGTTTAAATTGTGGGTTCGAGGTTTTTCGAGGAAAGAAAAATGAAGTTTTTCTTATTATGTTTAAAAAATATAGATTCAGTACCTACAGTGTAAGGAGTGATTAAGTTGATAAAGGATGTTCCAAGAATAACAGTATGGTTTCTTTGACTAAATAGATAGTATTATAAATAAAGAAAAGAAAACAAGGAAATGAGCGAAAAATATGGAGACCACAGTACGGTCACTCACAAGAGACGAACTAAAAACCTTTCCATGCCACAAGCTGGCAGATAAAGGTATCGAGAGTCAATCTAAAATTAACTATAGAAAATCTAAGAAATTACAAAGCAAAGCCAATGAGTGCAAGTAGAAAACTAGAATTGGGCGGGACGACTGGAGAAGATAACCGGTTTAGAACTGTCGTCGAACATACTACAAAAGTCGAGCTCCCAATTATGTTGCCCTATGTCACAAAATCCGAGCGTGGGGGAAAACCATCGCTCCTCACATCGGCGTGAGTCCAAATATCCCTGAGAGAATTTTAATGCCTTAGCTTAGAGCTGTCAAATTTGTGAGTGCAATCCAAAGACAAAATCCAAAAACGTGTATCAAAGTACCAGCAGTAGCAGATCCCAAAATCCAGCTAAAAACTTTCGTTAAGTGAAAAATGAGCCACAAAATGGCTCAAATGAGCAATGATCAGCAGCAGCCATAATCGAAAAAGCAATCCATAATACGGCTGATATATGTGATCACCATGGCAATGAGGAAATCAAATGTCACACCAAATTAAAGCAGCCCCATGGTCTAAAAATTCTCAACATCCAAAACCATTAACTAGAAATAACAACTGATGATTGGAAAGAAAAAAGTAGCAGCTCAAATCAATGTCAATAAATCCGATTTCGCAAAAAAGGCGCACAGGCCTTGTGAAAAGCAAAACCAACATAGGCAGGAATGATCCTCTACTGATGCAGGTTTGTTTGTGCAGCAAATCGAACAACTCCAAAGTGAAATCAGAGCAGCCCAAAACAGTGTTGATTGCAAAAAAGGTGCACAGGCCTTGTGAGAAAACCCAGAAATTCAGAAATGCATACACCTGGAAATCGTGAAGAAAGAAGGCAGGAATGAAATCCTGCTATGGTGATAGGCATGTCACGACAGCTGCTTAGGTGGCCCCTTCAATATCCAAAGTGCAACCGGGTGCACCATCTTTACCAAACTCAAACAGGTGCGTGACTCAGTGAATCAAATAATAAGAACCGTCGATTAACCGAGTCGACTCAGTGAGTCAGGGCGGCTGACCCAGCGACAGATACCTTGAATCTGCTCCATCCATGGCGGCCGGCTGACCCGCAAACTCGGGCAGTCGGCTCAGAAGCTCAGATGAGCAGAGACTCACGCCTGAAATCGCGACCAAGGGGAAGACCAACTTGGTCGCTGCGCCATCGCAAGCCGCCATACTCTGATCGGAGAAGACGACTCGATGTGATCTGAGCCTCGATCGACGAAAGCCATGTGGTGAATGGCTGCTCGAAACCCAAAAGCTGAGTTCAAGCATCTTCTGGCATTTCAGATCTGGAGAACCCGGCCTGGTCCGAAATCAGCGGCGAAGAGAGCTGGCTCGCCTGAGGGCCTGGAACTCCAAAATCACCGCAAGTGAAATCGTTGGACTCCCAAAAGAGAGATGAGAGTGAATAGCGAAGTAGTCAAGACAATGAATCATCATATAATATTGATTCGCTTATACCGATGTGTCCAAAAAACACAAAGAACAAGAACAGTTCTACCAAATAAATGAAAAACTAAACCTAGAGAACTGAATAATAAATCCGTAGATATGAAAAAACAAGAGGAGAAAAGCAAGAAATAAAACAAAAACAAAGGTTTGGCGGCGGCTGCCGCCGACTAGGGTTTACTTTGTTTTAGAGAGAGGAGAGAGTAGTGTTATGACTCAACACCCTTTGAAACTGTAAACCCTTTAGTCCTCTCTGTTGATATCGCGAGTTGAGACGAGTATGGCTTCTTTGACAACAACAAAAGAAGTTTTTAGAAGAGTTCCATTATTAATAATGGATGCATCAACTTTAGAAGAGATAGTCAATTTAGAGTTATTAGCTGCAGAAATTTTTTCATGAGTTTTTTCTTGAAACTTATGAGGAACAAAACCTATTTTGATACAATTGAGATCAGCTCCTGTGTCAAATAGCGCAATGGTATCTAATTTGAATTTGTCAGAAAACTGAAGAGTGATTTTTATAATGTATTTTCGTGAAGTAATTTCTTTTAGGACAAAAAGGAAATCACCAGGGACATTTTGTATATTAGCAATATTCTGGAGTCCATGTGTATCTTCCTCATTATCAGTATCTTCTTCATGGGTTTCTTCATGATTGACTTTGAGTATATTAATAATTTGTTTAATAGCTTCGGAGTCTTGTTTTTATTTTTCTTTTAACTCTTTTAGTTGACTTTTGACTTCTTTTATTTCTTTTTGGAGTTCTTGGATCGTAACATCTTTGGTGTTATTCTTTTTATTTTTTGTAAGAATATTGGTTAAGTCATAAGTGTTTTTTGAAGTAGTTGGTAGGATAGTATCCTTAGTATGTTTTGTAGCAAAAGAATTTAAGAATTGTTCAAGATATTGTTTTTGTAAATCAGGGTTATCAATTTGTTTTAAAACATTAATAATGATTTGTTGTTCTTTGGAAATAACATTAATAGTGAGAGTATCAGAAACATCAGAATCTGTAGAAGTAATCTGAGTATCATCAATTTGGAGGATGTTATTATCTTCATCTTGGAAAGAATAATATCCTTCAGAGTTTTCATCTGAAGAGTCGACAAGAAGATTAGAGATTTTATTGAGAATATCCTCTTCAAGATTTAGTTCGTTTATCTTTCTTTTTAACTTACAAAATCTAGCCATATGGCCTGTTTTTTAACACCTATAACATTTAATATCTTTAAAAGATTTTCTATCAACTTTTTTGTAGGGTTTCGTATGAGTATTATTATTGTTGTTGTTATTACGGAAGTTGTAATAAGGTTCACGGGAAGATTTATAAGGTTTTCGATAGTTATTACGGGTGAAAGATCTTTGTTTGTTATGGGTTTTGGTGCAGTTACCACAACAAGAAGAAGAAGGTTTACTAGGGTTTATATGAAACTGTTGACAAAAGGAACCGAGTTCAAGATGGGTTTTCTTCATTTCCCATTTGAGATGTTTTTGAAGTTTTAAATCTTGGCAAATTGTTAGACCTTCTTGTTGGATTATACTGACTAATTGACCATAAGTGTAGAAATTATATGGTATAATTTGTTTTCCAGAAAGTTCACGAATTTTATTATGAACTTTTTCTCCTAATAACGTAGGAAGACCAGCAAGAAATTTTTCTTTCCAAAAAGGTTGGTTTGAGCCATCGCGAAGCATAACTCTTGTAAGAAAAGTATTTTTATAGACTTGGAAATCACTCAGTTTTTTACAGCGAAGATTTGAAAGAAGTTCAGTATTTCTATCTTTAATATGAGAGGGGTCTCCAATAAAATGAAGAGAAATGGTAAGGATGAGAATTGAAACGGAATCTTGTTGTGGATTTCCGTCCTTATCTAATATAAGATTATCCTCATCATCAGATTTGAAAGAATTCAAGATTTCATTTTGTTGGTCAGGGGTGAGATAGTAATCCCACCATCCTTTTAGTTGGCCGGAGAATCGTGCAATAAGAAGTTCTGAGATAGTTTTATCATGAACTCCATTTTTCGTTTTATAAGCATTAGCAGTCATAGTCATTTGTTGAAGCAGAGAAAGAATTTGGTATTCATTCATACCGTCAAGGTTCCAATTATAAACGGATGAAACATTAAAACGAGTTTGTGTTTGTGGTTCAGCAGGAACGATATCAGGAGGAATAGTTTGTATGGGTCTGGGATTCCAATAAATCTTATTGATGTTCGGTATATGCAAATGGTTCCTGATAATGGCCAGAATCAGAATATTGATCAATGGTATTAACATGTAAATTTGAGATTGTACCCGGAGAATCAGGAACAACTCTGTTTTCTGCGGAGGAACTAGTTGTCATTTGCTGTAACTGATTTTGAAGTTCTTTAATTAAAATTAGTTTTTTTATTTTGGATATTTGTAACAGAAGAAGTAGAGACTTGGTATGGTTTGAAAATAGGATTTTTCAAGATCTTTGAATTTTTAGAGGATTCTGAAGGATCGATAGAAACAAATGGTTGTTTTTGGATATGTTTTTCAAGTCTATCTAATTGTTTGCCAATGGTATTGATATTAGTATTAGTATAATTATTTTGGAGAATAATGTTTTTTATATTTCTTTTGTCATCTTCTCCTGGAGTTTTAAGGGGAGTAGCTTCAATAGATTGATTTTGTATATGAAGCTTAATACCTTGAAAAGGAGGATGAGTAGATTGGATTTTTTTAGAATCAACGAGAGTTTCCCATTCAATATTTTTAGAACGAATTGTGATAGGGCAAAGGGTTTTGGAAAAAGGATAACAAATATCATTATCTGTAGAGTAGATTTCAAACCAATAAAAAAAGAGAATATGTACTTTGTTACTAATAACAAAGTTATAATATTGATTTTGAATATCATTCCTTTGATCAAGAAAGTTTTTTGAAAAACCAATCTCGTTTCTGAGAATTATTTGTTGAATAAAAATCATCATGAAGAAGTTTTTTATTAACATAAAATTCTTTTTCAATGACATTCAATTCATTAGCCATATTTTCAGTTATTGCAGAAAACGTTGGACTAGAAGGGCTTTGTTCTGTTTGTTGGTCTGTTGAATTTTCATAGACAGGTTTTGGAATAGGTGAAGAGTAATTGACATTCCGAAAATTGTGGAGAATATCCAAAGTTGAAAATCGGGGTTGGAAAGAATTAATAACAGAGGGGATTTGTGAAACTCTACCTAGATCAATAGTATATGAGATAGAAAATGAATCCTCAGATCTTGAGCTAGTACTGACTCTTCTTTCAAAAGAGAGTTTGACTCTACCGTCAGTGTATAGGGTGATATTTTTGAGTTGAGAATTTGGTTTTGGTATCTCAATGGGTTGTCGTTGGACAATATTTTCTAAAATCCACTCGTCCGAAAGATTTATATCATTCCATTGAATAGATCTAGAGATAACCGCGTTGGATCTAGAGAGATCTGTTTGTAAGAGGAGAGTTTCTCCTTTCTTACTGTGAAATCTGCATTTTGTAGAAAAGGCAAAGATCATAGCTTTGAAATGGACACGAAAGACAATGGCAACTGGAATAGATCCTTCTAGCATCTTGTAATTATGGGTTTTTATTTGAAGAACAAGGGATTTTAAAATATTAGGATCATTTAATGATATGGAGAAATTTGGCCAACAATCAAAAGAAATTGGGCCTGTACAAAGGCTAGACTCAACAGAGCTTAAAAGAGAGTCCTCAAAATTTAAAAATCTAGTATCCCTAGGGACAACAAGGATAGAGGCGTTAAAACCCTCTTTTGTAAGTGGTTTGATTCCAACCTGAATCAATCCAATATGGATGTATTTATATGACTTGTTTCGGTGTTTTTGTAGTGAGCTAGAAGAGAGCAGTTGAATGGTTTCAAATGATTTTGAAAGTTGAATATCACGTTCCTCAGTTTTTATCGTAAAATCAGATTTGAAACTAAGAAATCTAGAAGATTCATAAATTTGGTTTTTGTTCACTTTAGGAATTTTCCAATCATCAAGAGAGCTATCGAAATCTTCAAATATTATTTCTTCTGTGTTTACAATCTTCTTAGAAGATTCTTGGGAAGCACTGGATGCAGATCCAGTAGAAGTAGTTCTACAAAATATGGTATCCATTATCCAATGTAATAAATTTTTATCTTGCTCTAGTTGCCTACAACCTTGAGTGTCTTTACAGAGGATGGATGCCTTAAAAGGACTAAAACCTCAGACACTACAAGAAAAATAACATAGCAACCAGGGAAAGACAAAGATAGACACTACTGCTTATTAATATATATATATATATATATATTAATACAACTTAATTAGATTAAATAAACATATATATTATTTAATTTGAACTAGATAGATGTATTATTATTTATAAGCAGTAGGAATAAAGATCACAAAGAATAATGATTATAGAAATATTATATCTTAATTATATATTTTTCTTTTGTAATTACGTCAATTTATTGATCTAGTCTATATTGTTAGTACTTTCTAATTTTTTTAATAAAGGTTGACTATTGTTGAGGCTCATGAACATATTTACAGGGCGGACAATGGTAGTCCTCCTTTTAGATTTTTTAAAATATATTTATTTTTAAATTTTTTACAGCAACAAATCTCGATTTTCATAATATTTTTTTCTCTTAAATAGACAAATTAAATAAGAGATCAAAATATAGGGATAAGTTTTAATTTTCATGCATGTTAAATGTAGAAATTACTTATGTACATCAATTCAATCAAGAAAAATAATATACAATAAATATATAATTAAATATGAGTAATTCGGTTTGCTTCGGCCGACCGAATTATTTTTGGTTAAGAACCGAATCGAATTATAAATTAATTCTAATATTTGAAATCGAACCGATTTTATATATAAAAATCAAACCAAATCAAGCAACTCGATTCGAATCAATTTTTCGATTTCGATTCAATTTTACTAACCCCTCCTAAATAATAAAACCAACTATTATAATAGGTAATCTCATGTGACGAATTATGCACTTAATTTCTGAACAAACTTCTCCAGAAATTGAGTAGCAAACCTCAAATTCAAAATGCTCTGAAGTTTATGATCCACACTATATTATTAAGCTTCTTGGAAAAGTCATCACTCTCGTATTCAACTCTCTCTTTATGGAAATGTGAAGTTTACGTCACCTTCAAACACCTTCAAACATACCACTTCGTCCGTTTATAAGTAAGTGAAATTTTTAGATAGAATTTTACGAAATTATAGAATGGACAATAACACCCCTTCATTTTTTTCTCTACAATCTTTTTATTTCGGCTTAATTGCGAAAACAAATATGAACTTTCATTAAATTGCAAATTTAACACAACTTTTCAAATTTTGCAAAATAAACCACGAACTTAATATAATTTTGCAATTTCAATCATTAGTCATTTTTCAAAGATAAATTATCAATGTGTATATCTATTTATACCATGTAATGCAATATAGGATGTAATACTGAGTTACAAAAAAAAAAAAATGAAATTACGGATCAAGTTGTTCTTGATTATACCGGAAATCGCGACGAACTTGTATTCTCAACCTGATATACCTGATTTCTCACACCTTAGTGATTATTTGATACAAAAAATCACTTATCTTAGAGAAAGAATCACAAATAAAAAATTTATGTCATGCTTGTTATAAAATGAAAATTAATTTTATGACACACACAACAAATTTTTAGTTCATATAATCGGATAATGCTCATTGCATTAGTAAAGAGAAAAAATGATTCGAGTTGAGAAGAAAAGTCTATTACGACTTGTTCACTTATGTACCACTTGATCCGATTCTTATTATTTTTATTTTTATTTTAACCAACATAACACCCTCCACGGCGTAAATAATCAACATAATGAGAATTTATCACTAGAAATTTGTTGATGATTAAAATTGCAAAAGTTTGCTAAGTTCGTGATTTATTTTACAAAATATGAAATGTTATGTTAAATTTGCAATTTGATAAAAGTTCGTATTTTATTTTGCAATTAAGCCTTTTATTTCCTTAAATTTCTTTATACCTTCTTCATTTAATATTATTAAGATTTGTATGAAATTTTCCTTAAATTTAGTTAAGAACAATACTGGAAGAAACATGAAAAAAATACTAGAACGATACTCTTTTATGAAAAAGTAATTTTTCCTAGTAGTCACTTATTTGTGAATGAAGAAAGTAGTCTATAAATTCATCGTAACACTCGAGTGGGAAATAGATTGGGCTAAACTCGACTTTACGTTAAATGACTATGGTTTGATTTGTAAACTTCAAGCCAAAATCTAACTATTATCAATAAAAAAAAATTGTTGCCAGGATTTGATATTTTCACGATCAAGCTTTATATGGACCTATTTAAAACATATTAAAGGTTAGCGATGGATATCTATGCATAATATATAATACATATTAATTATTAGGCAATTGAGTTAAATAAAATGAAGTTTTTGTGATGATTAGAGTTTATACATATGTATAATGTATTGTATATTATTATGTAAAATATATATATAATTTTATTTTGTATGTTGGGTATATTTTATTTGTTAAATACATTTATTTATTATATAGGTAAATAAAAACACATTTTACTGCCTCATTATAATAAGAGGTAGTATAAGAATATTATATTATACTATGTAGTGTGGATATTACTGTTTTGTTATTATTGTTACTATTATTATTAATTGGGCTTCGCAAAAAATTGTTCGCAAATTTTTCGTGAAAGTCAATTATGTTCAAACTCTACTCGTTTATAAAATAAACTCTAAAAAGAATTTGTTATTTAAATAAATAAATTCATTAATGAGTTGTTTTATGAAAGTTCTGGTTTTTTTTTCTGCTCTACTATTTCTTAGCATAAATCATGGGTGGAAGACTCTAAAACCAATTTTACAAAATAAACTTAGTTTCCAGGTCCCAACAAGGTTGCTACCATGCCAATTTAATTGGACTTTCAACATTAATTATCTATAATTTTGAATGTTTGCCAAACCATGTCACAGTTGTATAATGTATAACAAAAGTAATAATGTATATTGTGTTATTAGGTCCTTGCAATCGTTGTTTAATACAACGGTATTTTCTACTGTTGTAAAAATTCTTAAGGTAAAATAGTCTGAAATATTGTAGATTTAATTAATATTACTTTGTTTTTGTAACTATGCTGATGTCTCCAGTTTTATTTATTTACATTTTCTATTTTCTATTTGCATTTTCATTTTTTTTTTGTTTATCACTTTAGGTTATTATCACGCTTTCCAGATCACAAAACATAATTGTGGTGTGACGAATCTTTTCTTCTTTAAGATCTACGTTGTGATGTTTAGTAGCAGTAGGCAGAGAAGTCGATGAAGACGCAGTGGAATTTCAGGGAGTTCCGCGCGCCGTGAACACATAATGAAGAAGGATGCTTTGATACAAGGCCCAAACTAAAGGCCATGGTTGTCCAAATTCCCTTCATTTTTTTAAAATAAAATTTTAAAATGAATTCTTTATACTTTTCCCTGAATGTGCAGAAAGAGAAGAAGACTTAAAAGAGAAGGACACACAGTTATATATTTAAGAAAAGAAGAAATTTTAATAACAATTCACATTTTTTACACTCTTTGAATATTGTAGACATTGTACATCACACAAATACAATTCTTGTGATTATATTAAATAAATAAATAAAAAAGTCTGTTGTAAGGGACATTTCAGGGTGTAACTCACTATCTGCCGCCGACGGCCATCGGCTTCCCTCGGCCTGTTCCACAGTCGGGTGTTTCGGGAGCTCCAGCTCCACAATCTCAGTATTATGCTCCTGGTTATCAATGTCAAGCACTTTAAGCTATTGGAAATGGTGTTGGAGATTTGTCTCTAAGTTTCTAACAACATCAAAAAGACGGAGTACAACAGAGAATCAATTGGAGTGGGGAAAAAAATATTTGATTGATTTCTCAACATGAGCTAAAAGAAAATTAGGCGAAAAGAAAGATGAAGGGAATCTTCGTCAGGCGCATGGATTGACTAAGAAACTACAATGGTTAAAAAAGAATATTTGGTAAAGAGGGTAAATACAAACCGACAGATGTGATTTAACAAATGTAAATCTACGGTCGAGAATTTAGTTATTAATACAATGATTGCACCATAGACGGACCCTATCCATCAATATAATCAAATCATATGATTTATTATTATATTTATTATTTTAGTATAATATATTACTCTCTCTGTCCCGAATAAACTTGCACACTTTCCGAATTCAGCCGTCCTAAGCAAACTTGCATACTTTCTAATAAGGAAAGTTATAACACAATCTCCACCCTCAATCCACCTTTGAAAAGTCAACAAAATCCCCAAAAATTAACTTTTCTTAATATCTGTGCCGACCTCCCATGCAAGTTCGTTTGGGGGAGGGAGTATCTATTAAAGTTTTTTTTCTCCTAATCTAAAAACAAAGAAAAAACCCCTTCATTCTCCCCCAAGGTGACTCGAACCCAGGACCAAAGGCCTAGGTAGTAGATGCTCTACCACTTGAGCTATCCAACTTCGTCACGGAGGGAGTATCTATTATACTCCCTCCAACCCGGCCTAAATTGCACAGGTGGTCCGGCGCGTATATTAAAAAAAAGTTGCTTTTTACTGTTTAAGCTGACTAGACAACAAAATCAAGCTGCCAGCTTAGTGATTTTCATTTTGAATTATTCAACAGGTTTAAATTCTGAGGAAATGAGGGAAATATTAACAACACTTCCTCAGAATTTAAACCTGTTGAATAATTCAAAATGAAAATCACTAATGATGTAAAAAAATCAAATTCACCAACCCAACAATTCAAATTTCACCAAACTGTTCTAGGGAAAAATTCCCTCGCACAACAAAAATTAATAGGCATTACATCAATTTTTCCCTCTAAATACATTGGCCAATTACAATTCAAGTTTCCCCCTAAAAAATCAAAATATTAGAGCCAAAACTGCTCTATAAAAGCTGTTACAACAACATTTACTCAACATTTATGAGCTGCCAAAACTAGAACAGAAAAGTGATTATGCCAAACAATCGAAAACAACCTCACATCTCTCCATCAGACCGGACCATGATCGCGCAGTATCTGTTAGCCAACTCGATCGACGGGGTCATCAACTATGGCAAGATCGGGTCAGCGGCTACATCATATGGAGTCAGTCGATATGGGAATCTGCAAAGAAACAAATAGCCGACGGGTCACCGGTTACATTTTTAGCACAAAAACGAACTGTTAGTCCGAAACAACATAATTGGACATCGAGGAGTTCAAAGCTATTCCATTCAGTAAAAGGGGCAATATAAGAAGGCTAGCTAAAGAGTTGAAGGCAAGTAAAAGCTAAGTTGGAAGGTGGGTCAAGACAGGGGTAATCAAACCCCATACAAACACAATCAAGCCAACATTAACCGAAGCAAACATGCTACAGAGGTTAAAATTTAGTTTAAGCAACTTGCATCTAGATTCACAACTGGGAAAAATCAGGTACAATACCATGCACAACATTGTTCATATAGACGAAAAGTAGTTTTACATGCAACAACAACTGAAAGGGCATATAGATTGGAGGAAGAAGAGGATACATATAGGTCATGTAAAAGCAAACAGTTTATCACTAAGGTCATGTTTATGTGTGCCATTTCTAGACCTCAATTTTCGGCCGAAGGAGATTTAGTGTTTGATGGAAAAATTGGTATTTTTTCATTCACAACAACTGAACCATCTCTTCGAAATAACAGAAATCGAGTTCGAGGGACTTTAGTCACTAAACCGATTGAAACCATCAACAAGCAAGTAATCAGAGACTGCCTATTGCAACAGGTATGCTCTGCTATCAGAAAATTTTCGTCACTTAGCAAACATCTTCTTATAAGTCTCCTAAATGCAATTTCACAATAATATTAGTTGCATTGGTGACATTACAAAAAGTTTATGATTTTTTTTCAACATTTACTTCTATACGGGTTAAAATTTCAGATTATACCTGCTATAAAGGCAAAATGGCCAAGAAATGCAAGCTGACAAATTTTGATTCAACAGGATAATGCGAAGCCTCATATAAGCAATTTCGACCCCGAATTTAGACAGGCAGCATCAACAGATGGGTTTGATATTCAGCTAATGTTTCAACCACCCAACTCACCAGATACTAATATCCTAGACCTAGGTTTTTTCGGAGCCATTCAATCGCTACAGATTGAAACAACATCATATAATGTGGAGGACCTTGTAAAGAATGTCATAACAACATATGAACAACTGGAGGCATTCAAACTGAACAATGTGTTCCTCAGTTTACAAGCATGCATGACATAAATTATGAACAGAAGGGCCACAACAATTACAAGCTGCCACATCTGGGCAAGAGCCATTTGAGTAAGGAGGGGCTGCTACCGACAACCCTAGAGGTCGAAGAAGAAGTAGTGAGACAGGCTATTGATCATTTGATTGAAAAAGAACAGGCTGGTGGGAGTTATGAGATTGGTGGTCTAATGTGTGCTTTGGGTTATTAATAGATTAGAGCTTAGGATATATTTTTGGGTGGGATCATATGTTTATGGCATAATCATCATATAGATGTATAGATTTTGTTTAGGCCATAAACATAGAAATCAATATAAGTAATTTCAGTTTTTCATGCGTATACCTCCATGTCCAAACATCAATTTTTCATGCATAGACCTTCATGTTCAAACATAATTATTCACCCCACTTCACCCTCAGGAAAAATTCATCACAGGGTCACTTTTTTTAAACCAACATAGTTGAAGGGCAACCATAAACTAGTTTAAGCTGCCAGCTTCAACAACAAGACCAATTCAGCAAATCACACTTAACCAGCAACAAAAGGCAACATTGAAATATCAGAATTCTACAAAAACATGATTTATTTCAAGCTACCAGTTGTTTCATTCTACACCAACAGATTTTCCTCGTGTAAATGAACCCACACAGGGGATTTTTTCAACAAAAATATAACCCACACAGGGGATTTTTCAGCGTAAATGAACCCACACAGGGGATTTTTCAGCACATTCAGAACCCACATAGGAGATTTTTTCAGCATAAATATAACCCACACAGGGAATTTTTTCAGCATAAATGAACCCACACAGGGGTTAACAAAAGTCATGAACAATTTTACAGATCGAACATGCAAATAAATCGAAGCCCACACGGGGGCACAAGAACGCAGAAAACTGGATTAGATAAGAAACGTAGGCACATATAAACATCATCACAGCCCAGATCTGGGGTATCATAAACTCAAAAGGTTGAGAAAATTTCACATAGACCTTTTAAACTGCCGGAACCCAGATCGCAAGGCAAGCCAGGTAATGCTCCCGCCGGAGTTCCTTTATTCTGAGCAGCCCGCTACACGGAGCCGGAGGATCTGGAACGGCAACCCACTTCGAACACACCTCTTCGAAATCAACATTAGTCGCTTCGGATTCCAACAACGGCGCCGGCTCTAGCAACTGAGTCTCAGGGACGAAAGAATCCTCCTAATCGTACGCGATTTCATCATAAGGAGGAGAATCGTCCATTTTTTTTCTAGATCCGAAACCCAAAAAATAGTGAACAGATCTAGCAGATCCAGTAGAAGAACACAATAATAGCAACAATGGACCACAAATCCTAGATAGATAGGTGATTTAGGGGAAGAAACCCTAGTTTCACTTTGGCTGCCAAGAACAAGATCTAGGGTTTTGAAGAGAAAGAGTGATAAAAGAGAGAGTAATGTTCCAGAAAATGGGTTGGGTATGGGTTGAGTGTGTAAATTCTGTGGGTGGTGCGATGTTTTGGGTTGGGTTTGGGTAGATTAATTAGGATAGATTTTTGGGTTAATGAAATTGGGTTTTGGAAAAAACATAATTATCAGATCTCTTAAACAGAAAAATTAATGGCAATTTTGTAAATAGGTGTGTGTTATGAGGTTAATATATGTGAGTGAAATCTTTCCATTTTTTGGGTGTGCAAAATAGGCTGGGACAATCAAAAAAGAAAAATTGCAAATTAGGACCGGATGGAGGAAGTATAACATTATATCCTACTATAATAAAACTATTTTCACTCTATTATATAACATTATATCCTACTATTTCTTCCTTAATTTGTTAGAGTGAAATGTTGAATCAATTATAATTTCCAACCTGTACAATACTTTACATGTTTTTGTAACTATGTACCTAAAGAAAGCTTCGCACATTGTTTTTCAATATAGAGACCAACGGTAACCTCGAGTATTTATTCGGCTATTTTTCATGCAAGAAACTTAAAATAATAATTTTGAAAACCTTTATATAAGGAAATTGAAAAAAAAATACCTGGAAAACTGAATAATTTTCTGAATTATATTACGAACATATTTTGTAAATGAACAATAAACATTGAAGAGTAAAAATGACCCCCAATAAATTACATACAAATTTAGAAAACTACAAATAAATTATAAAAATTACGAATAATTACATAAATAAAAAATAAATTATGATAATAACAAACAAACAATATTTCAAAAATAAATTTTGAACTTCAAACAATTAAACTTGAAAATTAATATAAAATATAAAGTTGAAAAAATGGAAAGATGAATAAATAAATCTATAAAAGAAACAAAACTCAACCTGCATTAAGGGATTTTGGGTCTAGGTTTAATGGGTTCTCGAATTAAATGGGTGGAATTCGTGAAACGCTTAGGGCCCGTTTGGTTGGGGGTTTAGGGGTATAGAATGGGAATGAATGAAGACTCATTTTTATTTATGGTGTTTGGTACATAATGAATAAGTTAATCATTACCCCATTTTATTAACAATTTCCCCCATTTCGTTCCACAATATGATTGACCCTTCATTCATACCCATTGTCATTGCCATTGATGATTTGCAACCAAGCGGGCCTTTAAAAAATTGATAGTGGTGTTCAACATACTATAACCTAGTTAACCATCTTGCAAATTTATAAATTTGATAAGTTTATCATTATTATTTATGTTTTGGAATATAGATATAAAAGAAATCAAAGTATGTCAAAATTTATAGACTAAAGTCAATAGATAAAGTTATAATTCACAAAATGTTTTTGCATGCCTTGAATTGAAATTAATAAGAAAGTAGTAAAACTATAATTTTGTGCCAGTTCATTTAAATTTCAATTGTTCCACTATGCACTTCCTACATTTACCAAAATATGTCGATATTTACTTTTTTTTTTTTTTACTGATATTTAAAGAAAAAAATTACACCGGTAAAATATTATGTGGCAATTTTCGGCTCAACATGAACTTAACTTGCATTAAGGTGTTTGAGTCTAAGCTTAATGGTTTCTCACATTAAGTGGGTTCAACTCGTAAATGGATACCTCAAAATAATAGATAGAACGCTAGTTAGGTCATTTACAAATTTATAAGATAAAATTACAAAAGTTGTCCACTAAGTATAGGGGGTGACACATTTCTGCCATTATATTGAGCTCTGGCAATTGTTGCCCCATTAAGTAACGAAATTGTGCATTTTTAACTCAAATCTCGCCGGAATTCATAAAAAGCCACATGTCGTGTTATGTGCCCGACGAGATTAAAAAATCTGGCGTTGCACCTGGCAGCTTAGCCAACGTGGTGTTTTGTGCAACATTTGCCAAATCATCATAATTTCATGGGCAACTTTTGCCAAATTGTAAAACAAATTAAAAAATTAAAAAGAAAATAATAATAAAATTATATTCTAAAAATTAAAAAATAATAATAATAAAAAAAGAAAATGATGTACAAAAATATTATAAAATTCATTTAGAATTCAAAAAATTAAAAAAATTATTTCTGAAAATTATTTTGAAAATTCTAATTTTTTAAAATCCAGAAAATAAAAAAAAAATTATTCATAAAATTATTTTAAAATTTCTAAATATCTTTTATTATTCAGAAATTTAAAAAATATGTATTTTTTAAAAAATTCTTAAATTTACTAAAATTCTGAAAATAAAAACAAGAAATTTAATTTTAGATTGTTAAAAATAAAAATTAATTCATAAAATAATAAAATTTGAAAATAATGAATAAAAAATATATTTTTGAAAAATAAGAAAATAACCTATAAAATTATAATATAAAAGAAAATTATTTAAAATATTCTAAAATTGATTTAAAATTCAAAAAATTAATTCTGAAATAATTTTGTTTCACGTTCGAGAATTTTCCAAATCCTTCATTCAGGAACAGAAAGGTTGGGTTCACCACCCTTTGAAGAATAAAAAAGTCCAAATACTCCATTGAATGGTCGACGATGATGAGCTGAACGATAGATCTGAGGTTGATGGTGAAGCCAGGGGAACTGAGGTTTAATTTTCAGAAACAAATTTGCACTTTTTACAAAAAGTGCGAATGGATCTCCTTCTACAAATTGTGTATCTTCTACTGCAGTTATGCAAATACACGACAAGTGTGTATTTCTGAAGTATTAATGATATCATTTTGTATTCTCCCTCCGTTTCATATTAATTGACGTTTTAGGATGTTATTTTGTTTTTTAATTAATTGACGTTTTACATATTTTTCACCAATTCTACCAATTTTCTCCCTGGACTCAAAATATTCAATCCTTAATTAATTAGTTGAGGGTATATCTGTCAAAATATTCAATCCTTAATTCTTCTCTTTCATCCTAAAACACCATTTAATATGAAACGGATGGAGTATGTGTCAATGTATTGTGTAATTACAGTAAGAGATGTAATATAATTTGTAGGTGAAGATATGTTCCGACCAATTGGGATCGACGTGTCGGTTTGTTGTTCGATCTTGTATCAATTCGGGTTACATATTAAAATTTATTTGAAATGTTATAATTATTATATTTTAAAATAAATCATTACATTCGAATTTATTTGATTGTTAATTAAATTAAGTTTGAACGAACTTTAATCTAGCCAAATATTCTTGGACAATATACATTTGTTTTAACACACACATATACATATATATATATGTGTATACATATATGTGTATCCATAAAAGTCACTTTATTTCTAAATATTATTAAATTTTGATTTTATCATATATGTGTATGCATATATGTGTATACATATATATATGTATATATATATATACATATTACTTATCGAATTCGAGTTTTAAATTTTATCAAACGTAAAAATATGCTCAAAATTATTTAATATCTTTAATTGAACATATTTGAAATGAGGGTTTAAAAATGATCTTGGATCGAGTATAGTTGAACGACAACGGATTGTGAAGATGTGGTAGAAAATTTAGAGAGTATTTGCAAACACAATTAAGTCATCAAAATCATTTTTGAGAAGCCCTTCTAATTTTGAAGGAATTTTTGTAGTGTTATATTTGACCATTAAAATCATTTTGCAAAAGTGATTAAAATTTGATTTGAAGTTAAAAAACCCGGATTTTGAAAAGTTGACCATAAAAGTCACTTTATTTCTAAATATTATTAAATTTTGATTTTATCATAAAAAGGACACATTTATTTACAAATATCTCTCCTATAGTAATTTTGCATGTGACGATCTTGCACATAACGATCACATTGAATTCTATGTAGTATTCAAGATCCGACTAGATTAGCCAAGTTTAACCTAGTTTTTGCACTACGGCGCGTCAAATGGGCCGTGACATAAGACAAATTGAGAAATTGACACCTCCTCTAATTCAAATAAATGTTCACATGACTTGCCTCTTACAAATTTACTGCCAAATGTCACCTTACCTCAACTTACTACATTTTAATCTCTTTTTTCTAATTTTTCGATATTAAATCTTTACCCTCCAATTTTATATAAGCATTGAATAAAAACGATTCGGATCACGTCCATCGCATCTTTTTCTATAAATTGTGTTACATCTATTTTCGTACTATAGTAATACAAATATATAACGCATATATTTTGTAATATATTGTCATTTTGTTCATTACTGTATATTTCACAAAAAATTCCGAATTTAGGCTCTTCAACTCTGAATTTGGCAATTTAAGTTAGTATTACTAAGCTCAATCTCAACTCAACTAACATTAGGTTAAGTTTAAGTAGCTCATGAGCTGTATCTACTATTTACACCACCCCTACGTGCAAATTTTTAATATCACGTTTCTAAAGGTGGTATAGTTAAACAATAGTAGTAGCAGTAAACAATCTATAAATGTAGCCATATCCTAAACAAAAATTGAAGATTGAAACACAATCACATGCACTAAAACCACTTACTGGCTGAACACACATCATCATCTGACAAAAACATTGGAAACTAAACCACAATTAAATCACTTCTCATCACTTGTCTTTTACAATGGCTTCTTCAATCCTAAACAACAAAAACCAAATAGCCATAATCGGCGCTGGAATCAGCGGCATCCTTGCATGCAAGCACGTCGTTGAAACGGGCCTCGCCCAATAGTGTTCGAGGCCCGTGACTTCATCGGTGGAGTCTGTAGAATTAGGAATTCTTTTCTTTTTGTATTAGCTGATTAGTAGGAGATCCCCTCAATTAAGGGATCTTGATTCTTTTCTTTATTTAGACATATCATTGTACTATATATAAATTCCCTTGTACATTGTTTAGAGAAATACAACAGAAATACAATAATTCTCCCTTCTATTACAGAAAATGAATCCTTCTTGTTCTTTCAACATGGTATCAGAGCGGAGTTTCGATCTTCCTTGAAGTCGAACTTTCGTTCTCATCATCTACCATGGCAAACCCGACCGAAACAACACTTTCACAACCTTCAGAAACAGATATCTCAACCCTTATCCAGTATCTTCAGAAAAATACCATGAACCAGAACCCGACAATCGAAACATCACCATTGATGGTGAATATGAAACTGAACGACCGAAATTATGCAATTTGGTCGAAACTGATGGGGATGTTCATCAGAGGAAGAGGACGGGGCAACCACATCATAGGCCATCCTTCGCCCCCTTTCGTCAGTGACCCCAGCTTCTCAACTTGGGATACCGTTGACAATGCCGTAAAAGGATGGATTATCAATTCCATCAAACCGACTCTAGTGCCCAATTTTTTACAATATCCGACAGCGCAGGCAGTATGGAAGGACTGGAAGCCACATATAACAGTGGCACCAACTACTTGCAGATCTTCGAATTGATGACTCGAGCAAGTCAAATCAAACAGGGAAATCAAACATTAGAACAATATTATAGCAATCTTCAAGCTATATGGGCTGAAATCGACCAAAGGCAACCCAACAAATTTACGGGAGAAGAAAATATACAACTATATAATCGTCTAACACAGGAAGGGAGATTGTACCAGTTTTTTGCCGGAGTAAATGACCGATTCGATCCCATCAAACGGGATATTTTGAACCAGGATCCTCTTCCTTCTCTGGCAGCCGCGTATGCTACGATTCGTCAGGAAGCACTCCGAATCGGAGTAATGATGTCTTCTAAAGAACGTCAAAACTCAGGGGAGGCTTTCGCCGCAAAAGGGTTTCCCAAGGGAGAACGATCAGTCTCTCAGAGATCATCATCCCGCCAAACCGATAACGATAAGCTCAAGTGCACTCACTGTGGTGGAAACAAGCACACCAGGGAGACGTGTTTTCAGTTGAATGGGTATCCCGAATGGTGGGACGAAAACCGTCACCGACAGAGGAATAACGGCGGAGGAAGGGCGGCGACAGCCACCACCCGCGGCAACTCTGAACAAGCCACCAGCGACGGTGGCAACATCCCATCGGCATCAACCAATGGGGTCGCCGCCTTCATCCATGGCGGAAACCCCGAAGACGGAAAAAGACACGAAGCGGTGGAAACCAGAGGAGAGAGGAACGAAAGGATAAATGAAGGTATGAGGGATGGGGGAAGGGTTTATAACCCTAATGGGAGCAAGTTTCCTATTTTGCCCCCATCCCACTTACAAAATTCCAAAATGACCTCTAAGCCTATTTCTAATACATTACATGTGAAAGGTGAAAATGATAAAAAATGAATTTTTTATTGTGTCACGACGGACACTATGACATTTGATCGAAATGATATTATTGATTCATCAGAACCGAAAAAAACTTTCATTAAAAATGCTAATAGAGGAATTTTTCTGATTCAAGGGGCAGGGTCTGTTGAAATCTCTCCGAAAATCAAATTGTCTAATTGTCTCTATGTTCCATCTCTATCCTGCAAATTATTATCCATCAGCCAAGTGACAAAGGAGCTTAACTATGTGGCACTGATATATCCGAACTTCTGTTTGTTACAGATATTCGTTCGAGGGAGATAATTGGGCGTGGTTCTGAACATAATGGACTGTACTATGTAAATGAGCTGTCTGAAGGAGGAACTGCGTATCTAGTTCAAGGATCTCAAAACCGGCAAAAATGGTTGTGGCATCGTCGGTTAGGTCATCCCTCAGATAATTACCTTAAACACTTATTTCCTTCCCTTTTTTCAAAGAATGATCGTGTTTTATGCGATACTTGTCATTTGGCCAAAAGCCACCGAACTTCTTTTTCTTCTACGGATAATAAAAATTTTGTGCCGTTCTCGCTTGTTCATTATGATGTTTGGGGGCCCGCTCCTGATTCAATAGATACTGATTTTCGGTGGTTTGTTTTATTTATTGATGATTGTACTCGCATGACTTGGGTGTATTTTTTGAAACAAAAATATGAAGTCCATAGTCGGTTTGTTGATTTCTTTAATCTTGTGAAAAATCAGTTTCATAGCACTGTCCAGATCCTTCGATCCGACAATGGGGGGAAGTATGTTAACCATGACTTCAAAACCTTTTTTCAGAAAAATGGGATTGTTCACCAAACCACTTGTCCTTATACACCTCAACAGAACGGGGTAGCTGAATGAAAAAATCGCCATATCTTAGAAATCACCCGGGCTCTGTTACTTGAATCCCAAGTGCCAACCAATTATTGGTTTGAAGCCGTTGCCTCTGCTGTCTATCTTCTTAATAAATTACCCACACGGGTGCTAAAATTCAAAACCCCTCTACAAGTCTTCTCCTCCAAATTTACTCTATCCTTCATCCTTAAGCTACAACCTAGGATATTTGGGTGTTCTATGTATGTCCACATTCCAAAAATCCATCGAAATAAACTTGACCCTTGTGCTGTGAAGTGTGTATTTCTTGGTTATGGGATTCATCAAAAAGGTTATCGGTGTCTCGATCTCATCACCAAGAAACTTTATGTTACGATGGATTGCGAGTTTATCGAAACAGAGTACTATTACGCCTCTATCAATCAGGTGTTGAGAGGGAGAACACAGGTCAACACTCTGATTGGCTGTTTACAGAAAACTGGGAACCGAATTATTCTGAAGAAGTACAGTCCACTTCAATGAACCTCAGCCCAACATCTCTCTCACCGAATATCTTGGAGGTACAAAATTCTGATTCTGATCCCGAGACTTATGGTTATCCTCCAATTTTTGTATCTTGTCCTAACATCACAGGTCAAGACGAGAACTCTTACTCTCTCCCACCAAGGCAGAACAGAGGGATTCCCTCTCAGAGGTACAGTCCAGAATACAAGCCGAAGAAATCCAGATATCCCATTGTCAACTTTATTTCTGGTGGAAGCGGAAGAGTTCAATGTTTCAGAGAGAAGCTATCCACTACATGGATACCTAGAATGCAGAAGAAGCACAGAAATATCCAGAATGGAGGGAGGCAATGAAGAATGAAATGATAGCCCTCGACAAAAGTGGAACATGGGACAAAAGCAAGTTACCACCAGGGAAGAAACCAGTTGGTTGTAGATGGGTCTTCACCATCAAATATAACCCAGACGGCGAAGTAGAAAGGTATAAAGCACAACTGGTCGCTAAAGGATACACTCAAGTGTATGGAATCGACTATGCAGAAACTTTTTCCCCTGTGGCAAAATTAGATACAGTAAGAGTTTTGCTCTCAGTAGCAGCAAATCGTGACTGGCCCCTATACCAGTTTGATGTGAAGAATGCGTTTCTCCATGGAGATCTGACCAAAGAAATATACATGGAAATTCCACCAGGCTTTGAAGGAGAGTTTGAAGAAGGAGAAGTATGTCGATTAAGGAGGTCACTTTATGGGCTGAAACAGTCACCTCGGGCATGGTTTGGAAGGTTCACTTCGGCGATGAAGAAATACGGATATACTCAGAGCAACTCAGATCACACATTGTTCCCGAAGAGGAGGTATTCTAAAATCAAATGCTTAATCATTTATGTAGATGAAATGATTATTTCAGGAGACGATGAAGAAGAAATCCAACTCCTTCAAAGGAATTTGTTCTCCGAATTTGAAATGAAGAGTCTTGGTGGGCTGAAGTACTTTCTCGGGATAGAAGTGATGAGATCTAAGGAGGGAATATTCCTGTCTCAGAGGAAGTACGTTTTGGACCTTCTTGCTGAAACAGGGCTCCTAGATCGTAAACCAACAGAAACTCCGATCGCCGTCAATCACGGGCTAAGAGGGTACTCGAGCAATAAGCCAACAGATAAGGAGCAATATCAGAGGATTGTTGGTAAATTGATCTACCTTTCACACACAAGACTAGACATAGCGTACGCAGTTGGGGTCATAAGTCAGTTCATGCATAAACCCTTGGTGGAACACATGGATGCAGCCATAAGGATCATGAGGTACCTAAAATCATCCCCGGAAAAAGGGATATTCTTCCGGAAGAACAAGCACTTGGATGTTTTCGGGTACACTGATGCTGACTGGGCAGGAAATATCACAGACAGACGGTCTACAGCTGGATACTTCACTTTCGTAGGAGGTAACCTTGTGACCTGGAGGAGTAAAAAACAAAAGGTGGTGGCACTCTCTAGTGCAGAAGCAGAATTTCGAGGAATCGTAAAGGGGATTACAGAATTGTTGTGGATAAAGAAGTTAATGACTGAGATGGGTCTGTTGGAAACAAGAACCTTTAAACTCTACTGTGACAACAAAGCAGCGGTTAGCATCTCACATAATCCTGTACAACATGATCGAACCAAGCATATAGAGATCGACAGACACTTCATCAAGGAGAAGTTGGATAATGAAGATATCACTCTTCCATTTGTCAAATCTGAAGATCAACTTGCAGATATCTTAACGAAAGCTGTCTCTGGAAGAACCTTCCATAGAGTTCTTGGCAAGTTGGGCATGTGGGATACTCCACCTACCAACTTGAGGGGGAGTGTAGAATTAGGAAAAGATTAAGTCTTTTATTCTTTCCTTTTTGTATTAGCTGATTAGTAGGAGATCCCCTCAATTAAGGGATCTTGATTATTTTCTTTATTTAGAAATATTGTACTATAAATTCCCTTGTACATTGTTTAGAGAAATACAACAGAAATACAATAATTCTCCCTTCTATAACAGAATATGAATCCTTCTTGTTCTTTCAACAAGTCTGGGCAGCTACCATAGACTCCACCATACTGCAGACTCCAAAGGAGTACTTCCAGTTCTCTGATTTTCCGTGGCCCGACCACCCCTGCCTCATTTCCCGCGGCCTCCGCGGCAATGTCCATGCGTGGAGGTGGTTCTTTGTTTCGGGGCTCTGGGACGAACTCACCCGGCGAAATGCAAGGAACTCTTGGTCTTGGTCCACCTCGCAGTTGGAGATCTCCTCGGCGCTTAAGATCTTCTTCTTCTCCGCCAGTGCCTTCACGAGGGGCCACTCCGGGACACGCGCCAGGGCTTGATAATATGCCTCCTCTACCCCTCCCACTGCATTGAAGTCATACCCGAACTCTAGACGATAGACGTCCACGTTCGGATAGACTTCCTTGATTTTCTCCAGCAGCATTGATCGGGTGGCCGTATCCCGACTGTGACAAAGTTAGTCTGGAGGTCGAGAAAGGTGCTCGTCTGGAACAACTTCTCGGCAAACGCTCTCAACATTGCCTCTTGACCGTCCACCACAGCCGCTTCTCGGGCCTTTATCTCTGCCCGCAGTTCAGCCGTTTCCCTACGGAGAGCCCCGGCCTCCGCCTCCACTTCGCGCAGCCGCGCGATCTCCTTCTCCACCAGGGCGGCCCTCTTGCACGCCTCGGACAGATCGTGTGTTAATCTGTCGTTGCGCGCGCGCAGCTCCCTTGCCACTTCGGCCAGTTCCTCTTTGGCCTCCCTCTTGCTCCTTCGGCCGAGGTCCATGATCCCCTGCGCTAAGTGCAGCAACTCCTCGGCATCCGCCCCCTCCAAACCCAACACACTTATGGGCCCTTGCCCCTTCAAAACAAAACACCGGGGTCCACATCAGCTCAATACAAAAACTATCCGCAGGGTTTTTCACCTCAGCGAAGGATTATGTAACTTTACCTCAGCGCTCTGCTCCGTACGGAGTCTTTTGGCCGCCCCCTGAGGTGTCACGGACGGTTCCCACCTCCTTTTAGTACCGGGGGTTGACCCCGTTGCCACTGCTCGCTCCTCCGACCCAGCTGATGGCCTTGGGCTGGGCGACACCCTCCCTCTGGGAGACACTTCGGTCGCTATGCCCTTTTTCTTTGCTGATACGGGCACCGCGGGGCTCCCAGCCGGTTCCTTTCCGAAGCGTCCCACTGCATACAAAAATTGAAGTTAGTCTTGCACAAAGACCAATATTACACAGATGTAAGAGTTCCTACCCTCCTCGGCAACCCGGCTCCCGACTCCTGCCCCCGGGCGGAAACCCCCTCTGCATCGCCCGAGTAATATGGGCTCAATCCTGCCTCTTCCAGCTCCGCCTTGGTGCAGAGGGTCTTGAATATCCCCAATGCACGGAATGGCCCCACCTCCTCGGTCTCTGGTTCCACCACCGGGGAATTATCCAACACCTCCTCCCTCCTCCACCTCGGGAGGGCCACGCCTGTCTTCACATAGAAAAATTTCCCCTTCCACCCCTCCACCTTGCTCGGGTTTTGTACTTTGAAACCGCCTCGGGCCCGGGGGCTGAAGGAGTACCAGCCTTTTGATTTCCCGAAGGCCTTCAGTTGGAAGAAATACCGAAACAATTCTACATTTGGTTCTACCCCGTAATTCTTGCATACCACGGTAAACTCGACTACTTGCCTCATGGCATTGGGCGCTAATTGGCTCAGGGCGATATTATAATACCTCAGCAGCTGTATAACAATGTCCCAGAGGGGGAATCTTAACCCTATCTTCAGATGATCTATATATACGCTAATGAAGCCCTTCGGCGGGCAACAAGCCCTGTCGCCGGGCTCCGGCACTATGTACTCTAAGTTAAACGGAAAGTAAAATGAGGGGATCAGGGTTTCTATTTGCACCCGTGTCAACGTTTCAGCAATATCTTGCACACATGAAGATTGAGAAGTACTTTTTATAACTAAATCATCAACATATACCTCAACATTACAACCAATTTGACCTCGGAAGACGTGGTCCATAAGGCGCTGGTAAGTGGCTCCCGCATTTTTTAGCCCAAAAAGCATTTTCTTGAAGGCAAAGCATCCGAAGTCAGTGATAAATGCCGTTTTGAGTGCGTCCCAACGATCCATGTGGATTTGGTGGTATCCCTTGTATAGATCCAAGAAGTAAAGTGCTTTGTGCCCAGTAATGGCTTCGGCTTTTTGGTCGATAGAGGGCAAAGGATAACAATCTTTTGGACAGTGCTTATTAAGATCAGAAAAATCTATGCACATTCTCCATGCCCCGCTGGACTTCGTTACCATCACCGGATTAGATAACCAAGAAGGATAATGTACTTCAAACAGGATGTCTGCATCTAGAAGCTGTTGTACTTCAATTCGGATTGCTGCGTTCCGCTCCGGAGCGAATTTCCTCCGCTTTTGTTGTATGGGCTTCACATTGGGGTCGATATTCAACTTGTGAGTTATGACATCCGGAGAGACCCCGGGCATGTCTAAGGGAGACCATGCGAAGACTTCAGAATATTCCCGCAAGGTCTGGATGATGGCATTATGTAACCACGGCACATCCACAGCCCCGACAGTTACAGTTTGCTCAGGCTTGGCTGGGTCAAGCGGCACCTGAACAGCGTTGTCCCCTAGCGATGTAGATGAATCAGGTGTGAGAGCTGAGGTTGTTACCTGAAACTATAGCTTAGGGGGAACCTTTGTTGCCTTTTTGAGTGCGAAGTACATGCACTCCTTAGAGACTCGATGATTGCCGCAGATAGCCACCTCGCCATGTGATGTAGGGAATTCAGCACGAGGTAGTATGTGGAACAGACGGCTCTCGCCGGAGTAAGCCAGTCCCGACCCAAAATCATGTTGTATGGGAGGGAGAATTAACCACATAGAAATCCACCAAGATGGTTTTTATAGCCGGATAAGTTCCAAGAGATGGAGGGAGGTTAATAACTCCTTCAGGTTGGACTTCACCCTGGGTGAAGGTCTGTAACTGCCCGGGGGCCGGTCGAAGCTGCTCACGAGGAATACCCATTTTTTGAAAACAGTCGGTGAATATGACACTAATTGCGGCTCCATTGTCGACGAAAACTCGCTTTATTGTAACATTAGCTACAACCATGGCAATGACGATGGCGTCGGTATGCGGGGTGAGCTCGGGAACAGGATCTTTGTCAGTAAAACTGACGGTTTCAGATTAGTGGAGGCGTTTATGACGCGGCTCCTCGGGAGGAGGCCGGCGTGCTTCCACTTTCAAGGAACTCCGGGAAGTCCCGGTGGGGATGGCTCCATAAATCACGTTTATAACATGAGTAGGCGGATTGTCTCCGGGTCCTCCCCGAGGAGGCGGTGGCGGTAAAAAGTGGGGTTGTTGACGATTTCCTTGGTCCTGCCGCGCATAGTTGTTGTGCCTAGGCCTGTTATTCTGCCATTGCGGCCTGTTTTGACGTGAACCACGGTCATTATAGCTTCTGCCGTTTTGATGTGAACCTCCATTCTGGTCTAACCGAGACCTATCGTCGGTCCGAGCAACATACTGCCGTAGGAAACCTTTCTTTAGACAATCTTCGATTTCTTTGCCGAGCTCCCTACACTCCTCTGTTTCATGTCCATGATCATGGTGGTACACGCACCATTTTTCGCGGTTGCGCTTTTCTGCCGGAGCTGTCATCCGCGGACACGGCCGCAGATCATTCTTGTGAACAGAAAGAATTTCGGCCCGTGATTTTGTAAGCGGAGTGAGTTGTGGGATATCTCCGCGAGATTCTGGACGTCCTCGATTTAGACGAGAGAAGGCACTAGGTCGAGTACTGGGGCCGGCTTGTGCTTTATCGGACTGCCGTTTGCTAGCATGCTTCTCACGCTTACGGCGAGTCTGCTCCTCAGCCTTAGCATATCTGCACACAATGTTAAACAAAGCCCGGGTTGTGGCTAGAGGGTTCCGGACCAGCTCGGTGTAGAGCGGTCCGGGACGAAGGCCATTCATGAAGGCATTGATGATAACATCATCCGACCGGCTCCCCACTTTAAGACTCTCTGCTGTAAAGCCATCAAGAAATTGGGTGACAATTTCTCCATCCCGCTGTTCCATATTCATAAGGTCGGCCAAGGTGGCCATGGGCTTTGCCCGCGTATGAAAACGCACCCAAAACTGTTCGGCAAGATCGCGAAAATAAGTAACGCTACCCCGCGGTAGAGAATCGAATCAAAGTCGAGCCTCGTCCTGGAGATACTCAGGAAACACCTTGCACAGGTGGTGAGGAGTGCAGTTGTGGTTGAACATAGCGTACTTAAAGGCGTTCAAGAAATTACTTGGATCCCCAGTGTCGTTGTATACGACCACTGGGGGGAGTTTGAAACCATCAGGGAGTGGGACAGCAAGAATCTCGTCAGAGAATGGGGTGATGATCTCCATCAAGACCCAAAACCTTGTCAAGCTCCGCGGTAAATTGGGCTTGCTCTTGTTCCATGGGATCCAGCACACGGGATTGGTCTAGCGAGCACGCTTCGGGACGTCCGCAGGTCTTCGGCGATGTACGCCTTCGTGGACGTCTCGGGGCCTCGAACCATTAGAACTGCGGTTATCCATCGGAGAAACTGTCGTCCGTCGCCGACGCTCAAGCCTCGCTCGATGAGGGGGATCTTCGTCCAAGTCACGTGACAAATCACGGGGTGGGTTTCTCACATGCTCCGCGCCATTGTTGGCACGCTCACCGGAGTGGACGCGCCGGTCGTTCCATTCTTGGAACAAAGCGGCGTGTTCCTGAAGGAAGGCCCACTGCACCTGCGACAACTCGGGGGCTGGCGGGGGACACCTTGCGCCGGATCATCGGCAGGGGGATGATTCGGCAGGTTAGCATGCTCCACTGGCGGATCTTGGTTCCGTTGACGGGGCGGTGGAATCTGGTCCACAGGAGGATCACGACGGGACCGAGTTGGATTAGCGAACCTACGAGTATTCACCATAGCGATTGCGATGAAAAACTAGGATTTTCTTGCCAAACGTTCCCACAGACGGCGCCAATTGATAAAGCGCAATCCGGTTATCAAATGAACTATGAACGAAAATCAGTTTGTAGCGTAAATCAATGCGAGAAACTTAAAGAACACAGGATGTACGTGGTTCGATCCGGAGATCTACGTCCACGGGCCCGAAATGTCACCTGCCGAGGTGTTTCTTTACTATCCTTTTCAAGTTTACACGTAATAGTTTAGGAGTACAAAGTGCGAACCCTAATTCTGAGTACAATTCTCCTATTTATACTACTCAACTCAAACCCCAACTAAATCCCTACAATTGCGCCTATCATCTCTGCATGGAAGTTGGAAGAAGATTGTGGGGATCTTATTTTCCAAATACGCCGCGATTGGGCTTCTCAAGGTTCATGCGAGCTTCTGGGCCGGTTGTTAAGCTTGCTTTCCTGAGCTCAGCTGCTTCGGGTCGGGTTGATCCGGCCCGGAGTGTTGACCCGACCCGGAGTTGCTGGGCCATACCTATCACTACCCCTTTGGTTTTCTACTTGAGCACACCAGTCTTTAAAATTTAAGAATGCCTCACTCTTCTGCTTTAGGATGTATACCCACACCTTTCTGCTGAAGTCATCTATTATTGTCATAAAGTACTTGCCACCACTTAAAGTTTCTGTTCTAGCAGGCCCCCACACATCAGAGTGTGCATAATCCAGAATCTCCTTGGTTGTATGTGTTGTTGTCCCATATGCTAGCTTCTTAGACTTGCCCATTGCACACTGATCACAGAATTCCAAGCTGTTTGCACTCATATTGCCAATCACTCCTCTCTTTGACAACTCCTTCATTCCCTTTATGCCTATATGACCCATTCTTTTGTGCCATATCATCACTTCTGATTTATCTAAAGTGAAATCCACTGACCCCATAACTGATTCTCCAAGTAGAATGAACAGACCATTTTGTTTTTCACCTTTCATTACTACTTTGTTATTCTTAGTGATGTGAATATATCCATTCACTGTACTAAATTCACATCTAGTTTCATTCAAAGAACCAAGAGATATCAAATTCCTTTTGAGTGATGGTACATATCTCACATTTGAGATAATTGTTGGGACTCCATCATACATTTGAATCTTCACAGAGCCCACTCCTTTGACTTTACAGGATTGATCATTTCCCAGAAGAACAATTCCCCCATCTGTCTTAGTCAGTTGTTGAAACAGATGCTCTTGAGGACACATGTGAAATGAGCACCCTGTATCTAACACCCACTCCTTGGTTATTCTTCCCTCTGATACATTTAAAACCTCTGCTGAATCATCTGCTTGTTCTACTACTGCAGCATATGCTCCCTTTTTATCAGTTTTATTCTTCCTTGATGGACAGTTCTTTTTGAGATGTCCAGTCTGTTTATAAGAATAGCATCTCCTTCTCTCCACCCAATCTGATGGCTTCTTGAAATCATCTCCACCAGTTTTATGGTCTTTCTGACCTTGACTGTGATGCTTCTTCTTTGGAAATTGCTTCTTTATTTTCACATTCAAACCTTCAGCAGCAAGATTGAATTTCTGATCACCTTGGAGTTGTAATCCTTTGGTTTTCAGGGAAGTTACTATTACATCATAGCTTAATTTCTCCTGTCTACCAAACATTAAGGTATCCCTAAAATTTCCAAGTGACTTAGGTAGGGAGTTTAGTAACATGAGGGATTTATCATCTTCTTCCAGATTTACACCAAGATCTTCAAGATCATCAATCAAATGATTAAAATCATCAAGTTGGTCAATCAACACTTTGTCCTCAGTCATTTTAAAGGACAACAATTTCTGTTTAAGAAAAAGTTTGTTGGTTACCGTTTTTGATTGATATAATTCCTCCAGCTTCGACCATGCCTCCAAAGCTGTTTTACATCTTGATATTTCTCTGAGCGGTTTATCTCCCAGACAAAGGATAATCGAGCTGAGAGCCTTCTGGTCAGTTTCTTGGAATTTTGGCCTCTCAGCAAGTGGCCAATCTTCTTGAGCCTTCAATGCCATGGATAACCCATTCTGAATCAGAATTGCATTCATCTTTATCTTCCAGAGAGCGTAATCATTCTTCCCAGTAAATCTGTCCACCTCCATCTTCATGCCCGCCATGGATCACTTCTCAGGTTTTAGTTTCCCACAGACGGCACCACTTTGTTAAGTCTACCCACATAAAATCACCGATTCCGTTCGGCCAGAAACTAAGAACAACGGCCGAACAAAACAGACAAATTCAGACGGAACAGAAAATGAAAATGAATCGCGTAACAAGAAGAGAATAAAATCCAACACACAAGAAGTTTTACGTGGTTCGAACAAATGTTCTACATCTACGGAGGATTAACACACCTTAATTTACTATCAACACCTCAAGATTACAAGAATTATTCCAGAATTACTCAATCCCCTCAACTTAGAACCCTAAACTGATATCGCAACTCTAATCACTCAATTCTCTCTTGAAGTTGACAAAACCAGAGGGAAAACTGTAAATTGTGATTGATTACATCATTTCTCATAACTCTATATAAAAGAAACAACTCGAATCATGTAGATGAGAAAACTGCAAGCTGAACTGCTCTGCAACGGTTTTAAAACCGTTGTCTGTTTGTCTGTTGCAGCTGATTTCATAATTGCCCTGAACCGGTGGTTATGAAATCGGTTCTTCTTCTATTTTTACTCCTCAGACCGGTTCCCAAGCTCCTTGATCTGGTTCCTGATCCAACACCCCATTTTATACAAAGTATGAACACCTTTGATGCAATTGACACACTATTCACAAAATCCCCATCACATATGCACATCTCTCAACCTGCCACGTATGACGAAAAAAGATAAATGGCCTCTTTGTGTTGATATAAATTTTATTGTATAGTATTCTTCCGTCTTATAACGAGAGTCATATTTTAATAAAGAAATTATTCTAAAATAATTAAGGTTCATATTTCAAAATTCAATGTAACAAATTAGTTACTCTCTGTTCAAAAAAACAAGTCATTTTTTATAAAACAAATGCTCCTTAGCAACATAAATCGCCACTGACATGATTGTACTAGTAAGATTTGTCATATAATCTAAGAGTATAGTTGAAAAAATTTACCCTATGAGACGAATTTCAAGATCCGTTTATAAATGGAGACCCTCAACTAAATTTCTGAGTCCGTAACTGAATAAAAGTAATACATCGGAAGTGTATTTTGAGACAAGGATATTTTAGAGAGAACTATTTTCATAATTACTGTAGCAACTTATAAAAGTTATATGTCCGAATTGGTTTGCAAATTACTTAATGGGGTTTGTAAAAAGTTTTCTAACGGGTCTCATTTTACTGAAGGACTTCTGTAACGGCTATCAAACGAATGTTTAAATCTAATCATATATATACTCATCCTTTTTTAAGGAGTTTCTTATTTTTGTTCAGCAAAATGTATTTAGGAGCATTAAAATGACAATTAAAATGACCCAAACAAAACCACACAATAATATAATAATAAGTTATACATAGATAATTGAGTATTTAATAATTTGATGAAAATAGGTTAATCCCCAAATTTTTAGAAATTATATTAATTGAGAAGGTGGACACTTGTCTGAAATCACTATAAAAAAGAGGTTTTTTGTATAACATTTTTTGAGACCACAATTGTGATTACTAATAATATGGCACTGTAACAAAAAAATTCGTGTATAAAAAGTATAAATACGAAAAAGATGTACAAAATTTAATATTCTGATCAAAGAGTAAATGGATAATGTTTACAACTTGTGAGTTCCTATCTCTATTTTTCCTCTGATTCTTCTCTGCATCTATGTCTTCAAATTTGTTGACTTGAACAACGCTAATCCAAAGTTTATAAGCTTAATTTTGGATTAAACGCCGTTTGTTGCCTATTTTCTCGAAGAACGTCGAAGAACGTCGAAATTCCTTTGTACCGGAATTCGTCGCTTGATTCTTGATTATTCGATGAACTTTGGACTTTTGATCCGCACCGAATATGAGTTCTTCAGTTTATAACGTTAAATTCAAGGATTGGAGTAAAATCTTGAATCAAACGTTATCACGAATTGACTTTGTACTGCCGAATTTTGGCTTTGTAACGCCGGAGTCTCAAGATTGGTTTTGTACCACCTTTCTTGAGCTTGTGTTGTTGTGATTTTGGTGGAGAAAGAGGCCATATTTATAGTTGTAGGATGGGAAAACCCTAATGGGCTTGAGTCTGAATGGAGCGATATGATTGGTCATTTACAATATCATTATCCGTAAAATAATTATTAAATTAATTATATTTAATTTAATAATTACTGCAACAACTTGACACATGTAGCGTTTTGATTGGTCCACCATGACTTGATGTTTATCCTCATCTTCTTGGATAATTAATTAATTTAGTAATATCCGCATCATCTTGACACGTGGCGTCTTCCCATTAGTCCATAAAATATCTAACAAATCATCAACTAAATTAACTATTTAATATAGGAATTATATTTTATTAATTTCTAACATTAAAATAATCAATATAAAATTGATTCTCAACATATATTTTATTACGTGACACATTTTAATTTGATATGAAATTTGCGTATCAACAAATGCCCTCTCGAGACTTGTTCACGAATGATGTGTCTTGGAGTGGATAAGTCTTGAACTGACTTTCGAAATTCCTCTGGACATATTGATATTTTTATACTCGTACCAAGGAGTTCTTCATTTGAACTTGGATTTGGATTTGTAGATAGTTTATACTCGTATCAAGGAGTACTTCATTTGGATTTGAATTTGATGATAGTTTATACTCGTATCAAGGAGTTCTTGAAGTTGGACTTGAATTTTGAAGACCTTTTAAACTCGTGTCAAGGTGCCTTGATTTGGATTTGAATTTGATTTAAAGACCTTTTAAACTCGTGTCAAGGAGCTTTGAACTTGAACTTGAAATTTGTTGGTAGTTTATACTCATACCAATGAGTTCTTGAATTTGAAAGTTGAATCTTCAACATAGTAGATTTGGACGGAGTTGACAAACTTGACTTGGAGGAGTGGATTTATCTGAAGTTGAGTTTGACCACTCAATTTGACGAAATCAGATAAGTTAATACCCTCGGAGAGGGAAACACAATATATGTATTGTGTTTTGGTTTTTTTGGGGGATTGGTGTCATCCACAGTTTATACTCATGCAGGTCAGGAGTGATTATTTTTTAACCACTTTAGCCAAAGTGGGGTAAGTTAGCATTTTAACCACATACTTTACCTTTGGTGGTTGCAGTGCACAATTTATCCTCATGCGGGCCACGTACACCATGTTCAAGTTCAAGTAGGGTCTTTTCAACATCTTCCTCTTCTACATGTCTATCTTCGTATTTGCTTCCTTGTTTGTCCATCATGTAGCATAGGGTGTCACCAAGGCCATTATCTTCCAAGATAGCTGTAAGATTTGTTGTTGCATTGCCTTCATCTAACACTATTTTCCCTTGTAAGGCTAACTGCATGACCTTGTCCTTGATATGAAGCAATCCTGGATTGGATGCCCTACCAAGCGATGGTACTTGCAGTATTTTGGGTCATCAGTTTGTCCAGCTTCTTCAGGCCGCTTCATTTCCGGCAACTCAATCAGATCTTCTTTGATCAAATCATCGAATATTCCAGAGACATCGGAGTCCAAGAACGGATAAGTCCTTTGCTGTTTCTCCTTCAAAGTTGATTTCCTTTTTCCTTGTCTTGAGGGACATTCTTTCCCGTGGCATCATTGCTTCTTTGGAATTCGATAGGCATCACACTAACAACCATGGAGTCTCTATTTTGATTTTTGGCAAAAGACTTGCCCCCGTTGTTGAACTTATGAGACTCGTGAATCGAGGGTCCATCGACTCCAACTTCAGCCATACTTAGCTCCATATCATGAGCTCTACTTGCTAGTTCTTCAAATGTCCTCGGCCTAATCCCTTGAAGGATATATCGGAGGCCCCATCGCATGCCTTAGACGCACATTTTGATTGCTGAACTTTCAGATAGTCGATCTCTGCAATTGAGACTCAAGTGTCTCCATCGATTGATATAGTCAATAACAGACTCATCTTTCCACTGGCGGGAGTTTGTCAACTCGATCATGCTCACAGTCCTTCTTGTGCTATAAAAACGATTGAGAAACTCATGCTCCATTTGCCCCCGACTATCAATTGAGTTCGCCTCTAGGTCTATATACCAATCAAAGGTATTCCCCTTCAAGGATCGGATGAACTACTTCACAAGATGATCACCATAAGTTCCAGCGTCGTTGCATGTATCGACAAAATGTACAACATGTTGTTTTGAGTTACCTTTACGATCAAATTGCTGGAATTTAGGGGGTTGGTAACCTATCGGCATCTTCAACTTGTCAATTCTCTAAGAATATGGTTTGGTGTAAGTTACGGATGACTTAGGCGTCCCATTGAACTTGTCTTTGATGGTTCCAAAAATGATCTCTTTCAATTGGTCAGCAGGGACCAAACCATCAACGGAGACTTGTAGCTCATTCAAAGTTCTCTCCTTTTCAACTGGTTGATGTTGATGTCCCGTAGACTCTTCCACTTCGTCTTGGTCCTCAACATGTTCTTTCCCAGGAGTGCGACTTGTATCACTATTGTCGACTTTGCTCATCAGCTTTTCTATCTTAGAGTCTTGCTCTTTGACGTGTCTCGTAAGACCTTCAATAGCTTTAGTTAAACTCACAAGTTGTTCTTCAAAAGTTGAAGCATTTGTTGTCATGATCGGAGCTGCTTCTGAACTTGATGAAGAAAGAGGAGTAGATTATGCAGAGTTGTCATTTTCATCTCTATTGCTATCAAAAATGTCTCGCAAATCCTTCTTAGTAGCCCCGGAAGAAGTATTTCCCTCTGAAGATGCTAACAATCGCGAGTTGCTTGACATACTCCTTGTGACAACATTGACGTCTGCAACTGAAGAATCTATTGCAGCGAGTTTCGTAATTATGATCTTGTGAGGTGTCATAGTGTTGTCTTCAATTTTGGTTGAAGAGAAGAGATGAGAGGTAGAGATAGTCCCACTGGGCGTGCCAAATTTGTAACAATAAATTTCGTGTATAAAAAGTATCAACACGAAAAGGATGTACAAAATTTAATGTTCGGATCAAAGAGTAAAATGGATGATGTTTACAACTTGTGAGTTCCTATCTCTATTTTCACTCTGATTCTTCTCTTCATCTATGTCTTCAAGTTTGTTAACTTGAACAACGCTAATCCAATGTTTATAAGCTTAATTTTGGATTAAACGCCGTTTGTTGTCTATTTTCTTGAAGAACGTCGAAGAACACCGAAGGACGTCGAAATTCCTTTGTACCAGAATTAGTCGCTTGATTCTTGATAATTCGATGAACTTTGGACTTTTGATCCGCACCGAATATGAGTTCTTCAGTTTATAACGTTAAATTCAAGGATTGGAGTAAAATCTTGAATCAAACGTTATCATGAATTGGCTTTGTACCACCGAATTTTGACTTTGTGATGCTGGATTTTAGTTTTGTACCGCCGAATTTTGGCTTTGTAACGCCGGGGTCTCAAGATTGGTTTTGTGCCACCTTTCTTGAGCTTGTGTTGTTGTGACTTTGGTGGAGAATGAGGCCCTATTTATAGTTGTAGGATGGGAAAACCCTAATGGGCTTGAGTCTAAATGGAGCGATATGATTGGTCCTTTACAATATCATTATCCATAAGATAATTATTAAATTAATTGTATTTAATTTAATAATTACTGCAACAACTTAATACATGGAGCGTTCTGATTGGTCTACCATGACTTGATGTTTATCCTCATCTTCTTAGATAATTACTAAATTAATTTAATTTAATTTAGTAATGTCCACACCATCTTGACACGTGACGTCTTCCCATTGGTCAATAAAATATATAACAAATCATCAACAAAATCGACTATTTAATATAGGAATTATATTTAATTAATTCCTAACATTAAAATAATCAATATAAAATTGATTCTCAACATATATTTTATTACGTGACGCATTTTAATTTGATACGAAATTTGCGTATCAACAGGCACTATAGACTTGGTCATATCAATCAGAAAAGAATAGCAAGAGTGAGAAAGTTAGACTATCTCACTGTTGGGAAATAAGCGATCAAAGCAAATAATAAGCGTGAAGAAACAAATAAGAACACACCAAGAATTAACGTGGTTCGCTAACAACTTGTTAGCTACGTCCACGACCAAAAGGGAGGATCCCAAATTCAATATTAAAAGAGAGTTCAAACAAAGATCAATAATCAAGTATCAATCAATTGATACTTGACCCAAATTATCTATCAACGCTCGAACAATCAAGCCAAAATCAATACCAAGAAATTCCAAAACTCTCTATCTCAAAGGGCTCCAATAGGACTTATTTATAAGCCCCCAAAACCTAATCCTATACAGAAAATGAATCAATTTGGGTCTAAATCGCCTAAGCCCAAAAAATCTGTCGCCTATCGTGTCGCCCCCACGACCAAAACAGAACACTTATTTCGAACTACTGCGCAACCTCTGCAAATGTCAACTTCTCGCCTCGGCTGAGCCCACAAGCTGCGGTCGAGGCCACTCTCCAGCACCAAACTTCAATTTCTCGTCACAATTGGCCGCAGTTGCGACCACCCGTCGAGGCCGCGTCCTCCGACGCGACCGAAATAAAAAATGTTCAAATCCAAGCCTCCACCTCGGTACAAACTTCGATTCAAACCCAATTAGATTTAAGACACAAATCCTAACTCTCACATCATTTTATTTCGAATCATATGGTCTTTGTGAATCTTGTCTCAAAGGAAAGATGATAAGTAAACCATTTTATGGGAAAGGGCTGCCTGCCAAGGTTGTGCTCAAGTTGATCCACACAGATGTGTGCGGACCGTTCCCAACTCAAGCAAGAAGTGAATGTTCGTACTTCATAACTTTCACTGATGATTTTCAAGGTATGGATATGTGTATCTCATGAAACATAAATCTAAGGCCTTCGAGAAATTTAAGGTTTAATTTAGAAGTCGAGAAATAACTTAGGAAAAGTATTAAGACTCTCCAATCAAATTGAGGAGGGAAATACTTAAGCTGAGAGTTTCTTGATTACTTGAAATCACATGAAATCCGGTCAGACTGGATGCCTCCGAGTATACCACAGATGAATGGAGTATCTAAAAAAGAAATCAAACTTTATTGGATATGCTTCGATCCATGATGAGTTTCATGACTCTCTTTATTCCTATGAGGTTATGCGTTACTTACCACAGTTTATATTCTAAATAGAGTTCCTTCTAAATTGATCGAGAAAACACCATATGAGTTATGGTATGGCAGAAAGCCGAGTTTTAACCATATAGGAACATGAGGTTGTCCTGCTTTTGTTAAGAAGATGATGACTGATAAGTTGGAAACTAAAAGTGAAAAATGATATTTTGTGGGATATCCTAAACAAACTAAAGGGTATGATTCAACTGCCCTGGAGATCACAAGGTGATAGTTTCCAAGAATGTGATGTTTCTTCAAGATACTTTAATCTCTAAAGAACAAGGTCACAACATGGTAGATCTTGAAGAAATTCAAGAACCACAAGATAACATGGAGGATGAGTTATTGCCCAATGGAGTGGACAAGAACTCAGTGGGGGTTTTTGATAATCTATTGGGATGGGAAATTACTCTTAGAGGGTTACCTTAAGACAATGAGATGCATCAAAGACAAGATATTGTATCAACCCCACCTCAAGAAAATTATAGTGAAATTCTTGAGAATATCTCAATGTTGAAAACCTCAACATGCAAGAACCTCCTCACGATCAGAATAAATCGCCTGAACCAATGCAAAACCAACTCAATAGGCCTCAAAGAAATCTTCGTGCACCTGAAAGATTAAATCTATTGGTTCAGAACCAAGATGATGAGGTTGATTCAGAAGACAACGAACGTAAGACCTATATCGAAGTGGTGTTGGGCCCCGATTCGAAGATGTTCGTCAGTAGATAATGAAAGATTTGTTGTATCATTGACAGTAGTCACAGTTGTCCCTAGATCAAACAGAAGACGAAGGTAAGGCCCAACATTTTGATATACATAAGGAACCATCCCATTTTCACCTAGGACCACGACTTGCATAGCTTCTAGCAAGTCCCATGTAAATTGGACCTCGCCCTTTACCGGCACCATATCAGCTAAGTCAATGTCATCAAATGTTGTTGCTATTGGAGTAATCAAACCTCCAATCATGATGCTATCCTTCTGCTTCCGGATGACACTTGCGAAGTGCTCCATCAGTATCTTTGCATAGTCAACTTTGTGCCCGTGAAGGATGTTCCAAAGCATGTGGAGTTCATTTTGTCTCATGGAACCTACTTCACATTGTGCAAACAAGGTGTAGGCGAGCATCTTCTATATGTATCTGATAACAGGATTGCGAATCCACGAGGCTTTTGTAGACTTGAATACATACTATTGTGCTGCCACAAGTGGGGGAGCAGCTGTCAGCGAAACCTAAATTTTTTGGTGATCGAATAGCTCTCGTGGCTCCTCCCTAGCGGCTTTCGGAAAGCCATACATCTTGTCTAACTGGCTATATGTCAAGGACCGAGCTTTCCCCATCAGCTGGAAGGTGATACCGTCCATTCGGCGTGACTCAAGGGAACTGGCCACTGTAATGCTGAAGGTGCTCAAGAACTCAATAGTGATCCTCCTGTACGTCTGCTGAACACTCATAAACCGAAGTAACCCAGCTCGGGTAAGCAAAGCATGGACATTATCATGGATGCCCATTGCCTGAGTCAGGGCGTCACTGCTAAATCTAGTCGGTACAATCGTGCGATGATGGAGCTCATCAAACTGAATCTTGTGTTCATCTCGTGCCAATGAAAACCTGAAAAGAGCTTGACTGTTATTTGGATTGACAGCTGGGGTTTCCTCTACCATTACGTGCTTTCTCTTGCTTCGACTAGAGCTACCTTTTGGTAGTGCCATTTTAGTGAACCTACACACACAACTCAACAACACACAAATCAACAATCACACAATCCTCAATTCATCACAAATAATGTCTAGAAATAAAGAATTCCTAATGAATCAACAAGATAATCATATGCTAGTAACACCCGAGCAACTTGCACATTGTATACCCCCTATTATATGCTCAATTTCTAAATTCATTATTATGTCACACAAGAACGCATAACAAGAGGCATCAACTAAGCAAAACAGTTCATTCTGAATCATGCACACAACATGTTCGATAAAAGTCCCTAATGATTAAAACACATGAATTTCAATCTTGTTGTTAATATTCCATTCGAACCACAATTTTTACTTCAATTCCAACTACAATCAACACAACTTTCATTCATACTCAAGGCCCAATTGAATTTCTAGTAAGTTCATATTACAAATAGCAATATTTCTCAAATATGCACTAGATTGTTCTCACAATTCGAAATTAAACATTCTCCAATACCAATTAAGCATAAGAAATAGATTGGAAGCATACAAAATCCGGGTTAGCTTCACTTACCGGAGAAGTTTAGGCGAAAAGGTAGAGAATACAAGTGTGCCTTAATTCCGTCGATTTGGGTCAAAAATTTCGACTTTGTTGGTGCAATGAGTGAATAAGTGTGTGTGCTTGTGTTTGTGATTGAATGTGTGATTTGGAGTGTGTTTGTGCGTGATTCGTGAAGTGTGTGTGAGAGTGTGTTTGTCTTCGTGTGTGCAAGAGAGAGGAGAGGAAGGAGTGATAAAACCTGGATTTTTGCATTTTAAACTAACTGAGGAGTTGACGCGACCGTGTTGGATGATTGACGCGGCCGCATTCAATTTGAACTAAATGCCTTATAGGACACGATTCTAATACGGCCGCATTGCATGTCCAGTGTCGAATGCATATGTTGAAGGCTTTTGACGCGGCCGTGTCCAATGTGTGACACAGCCGTGTTGAGTTGGGCTTTAAAACTGACGTTGGCCTGGTTTTTTTATACGGCTGCATCCAGTGTGTGATGCGGCCTTGTTATGTATATGACATGGCCATGTTGATTTCTTCTCCCTTCGCTCGAGTTTTTCGTCTCTTGGACCCCCGTTTCTTGCAACACTCGTCCATATTGATACCAATAAACATAAAATACTAAAAAAAAAATTAAAATAAAATAAAATGGTAAACATCGGGTTGCCTCCCGACAAGCGCTTCATTTTACGTCTCAAGCTGGACGACCTTTTTTGTTCTAATCCGGCTTCTTTAGCCGCACTTTCTTCTTAACTGCTTCCCTCATCATTGGATTTGGCTGTAGATGCTTAGGTAACAGTTCAATGTTTTCGTCGTCTTTGTTCTCTTTGAATGCCTTCTCAACTTTCTTTTTCTTTTTACGCTTTTTGGCCAACCTTCTTTTCAAGATTAGTAGAGTCATGGTAATCAAGATTAGATATAGAATCAACAAAGCATACTTTAGGGTAGTACAATCACTAGGTGAGATTATGTTCTTATTTATTGTGACTTCTAAAGACTGTATAGAGCCACATGTTTCAATGTGATTCACCCTCTCACCCTCGTGTTGTTTTTGAGCTTTGTATATTGAAAACGTAATTTTCTCCTCTTCTACCCTCAACGTTAATTCCCCCTTTTTAACGTCTATAAGTGCGCTACCCGTTGCTAGAAACGGGCGACCTAAGATTAAGGGAATTTCATTGTCTTCTACCATATCTAGATATTTTCCAACCATTTTTCGTTGGAATTCGGCACGTGACTTACTCGTGATAAAATTTTAAAGGTGTCTCTTTGTTCAAACAATCTTTTTAATAGGCCAAAAGTATAAAATAATTTTACACCTTTCTTTTCCTTAACAGTTTATTTGAATCACCAACAATTCTCTTCCCCAACATCTAGAATCTACATTATTGAAGATGAGCAGCTCCTCTACCTACTAAAATGGTTGTTTGGACAAAAAAACACCCCTAAAAGTGTATCACGCACAAGTCATGTGCAGAGTTCTGACAGAAAATGGTCGAAAAATAAGTTTGGTGGTTTATTTACCAAACCATATAATTTGTATGCATCGATGCCAAGAAAAAAAAATTAATGATTTATGTATAGAAGCGCTGATAGTTTGATGGAATTGTTATAATTAACCTTACTCATATTACAAATGTTTTTGTGAGGTAACTTTAAATGAGATTAATCACATAAAGATTGTATTATTAATAGATATATCATATATATATATATTATATAATGTAATACATAATAAATATAAAAATCACCATATTCTAGGGTGGCTCATGACATATTGATGATATAACAACCACGCTACTATGGCCTACCAAGTAGTAAAATGGATGACTCATATACCTCAAGTCATGACGGGCCTATTAGGATTAGGGTTTTGAATGGATCGAGTCAACTAAAAATATAATTGTTCGAGTTATTTGAAATATTATTAAGTTTTTAATATTTTATTTAACCTTATTAATTAAATTAAGGTTGAATAAACTTTAATCAAATCAAATTATACTTGGACATTCTACATTTGTTTTAAGACAAAAACTTATATGAGACCCACATGGTGTGACGAGAAAAAAAACACTTTTTGTAGTAAAAATATCATTCTTTTTGAACAAAAAAATGTATCACTTTTTGTAGCAAAATTATCACTTTTATTTGTAAAAGTATTAATTTTTCCTGTAAAAGTATCAATTGTTTTGTAAAAGTGTTTCGTCGCACATGAGACCACACAAGACTCACTCTTGCTATAATATGCTCAGAATTATTTAATTGAACATAGTTGAAACGAGGGTTTAAGAATGATCTTGGATCGAGTATAGTTGACCGGCAACGGATTATGAAGATGCGGCAGAAGATTCAGAGTATTGGCAAACACAATTAAACCATTAAAAATTATTGTTGAGAAGCAATTCCAATTTTGAAGATATTTGAAGTGTTATACTTAGCCATTAGAAGCACTTTGCAAAAGTTATTAAAAACTGATTTTAAAGTTAAAAAGACCCAGATTTTAAAGAAGTTGATCCTAAAAGTGAGGTTTACCACAAAAATCAAATTAACGCACATTTACACATATCTGTATAGTAATCTTGTATATGACGGTCACATTAAATTCTATGTAGGATTTAAGACCCAGCCCGATTAATCGAGTTTGACCTATTTTTTCCACTGCCGCGCGTCAAATGGGCCGTGGCATAACATAAGACAAATTGAGAAATTGACACCTCCCCTAATTCAAAATCAAATATGGTTAGTCACATGACTTGCCTCCTACAAATGTTACTGCCGCGTGTCACCTTACCTCGACGTTCTACATCTTAATCTCTTCTTTTCTAATTATTTCGAAATTAAATCTTTGCCCTCCAATTTTGTATAAGCATTGGATAGTTTCAGTTCGGATCACGCGCATTATATCTTTCTATAAATTGTGCTACATCTCTATGTACTATAGTTATACAAATGTATAACATATATATTTTGTGATATGAATAATATTCCTTCCGTCTCGACTTATCTTGCACTGAAAAGTCGGTACGGGCATTAAAAAAGTTATTTTTTAATTATTTATTGACTTTTCAAATGTTCATTGAGGTTGAAGATTTAGGGTGGAAATTATGTTATAACTTTCCTTTTTTAGGCTGTGCAAGATAAGATGGGACGACCGTTTAAGAAAAATGTGCAAAATAAGATGGGAAGGAGGAAGTACCATTTTATTTCTGTGTCTATGTATATTGAGGCTACACATCCTCATCGAAAATTCCGAATTTGGGCTCTTCAACTCTGAATTTGGCAATTTAAGTTAGTATTACTAGGTGTGTTTGTTTTGGATTGTCCTCACTCTATTGAGGAAACTCAATCTCAATAAAGCACACTTGTATACTTTCTCATCTAACAGTGATTCAGCACTCCACAATTTTAAGCAAATACACTCTAAACTCAATCTCGACTCAATTAAGTTAATTAACGTTAGGTTAAGTTCAAGTAGCTCACGAGCAGTATCTACTATTTACACCACCCTATGTGCAAATTTTTAATATCGCATTTCTAAAGGTGGTATTGTTAAACAATAGTAGCAGTAAACAATCTATAAATGTAGCCATATCCTAAACAAAAATTGAAGATTGAAACACAATCACATGCACTAAAACCACAATTAAATCACTTCTCATCACTTGTCTTTTACAATGGCTTCTTCAATCCTAAACAACAAAAAGCAAATAGCCATCTTCGGCGCTGGAATCAGCGGCATCCTTGCATGCAAGCACGACGCTGAAACGGGCCTCGACCCTATAGTGTTCGAGGCCCGTGACTGCATCGGTGGAGTCTGGGCCGCTACCATAGACTCCACCAAACTGCAGACCCCGAAGGAGTACTTCCAGTTCTCCAATTTCCCGTGGCCCGATTCGGTGACGGAAACGTTTCCGGGCCATGATCAGGAGCTGGACTACGTTAGATCCTATGTTGTCCGTTTTGAGGTTGTGGAAAGAATCAAGTTTAACTGTAAGGTTGTGGCCGTCGACTATACGACGTCGTCCGATGAGCATGTGTCTGGTTGGGATAGCTGCGGCGGTGAGGCGTTTTCACGTACTGGAACATGGAATGTTGTAGTTGAAGATGCTTTGGATCCTATGGTACTGTTTGTGTGTGTACGAGATTGCTTCTGAATTCTGATTTGTTTGTCTGAAAAATTAAACTTTGAAAGCCTTAACTCTTAAGTTATAAGTTTCTATATAGATTTGGTAATTTGAACCGTCCGGCCCGACCCTAAGCCATCGGGGAAATGTGATATGTTGCCCCGAACTGAAACAAATGAGATTCTCTATTTCAATTCGTGTTTCATCTTGTATTAAAAAACAATCACTACATGTCACGTGTATATGATGATATCTGTGAAGTATTAAGCTCAAATCATCATTGGAAGCTCCTTAAGATGGTTAAGTATCAGTTAAAAGGAAGTTTAATCTGATTGGACTCAACCTACAGATCACAGGAGTCATTCAAGTCAGGATTAACACAAGTAGGAAAGGTCGGGTATTGTTCGGCCTATAACTGACCGAATTGCATTACAGATTTCAAACCCGTTTTGACCGAGTTTGTATGTATCTGTTCGGTTCATTAACGGTTTGCATGGGCCGAGAATTGCGATAACCGTTTTCTATTATGTTATAACTGATTGGAAGAGAGTGACTGATGTAGAGGGTCTTGATTGGTTAGGAGAAGGGCGGTTGCTTGATATAAGTGGGAAAACTGTGAATCAAGAGACTCATAACCTTGCTTTTGACAAAGAGAGGAGAAGGAAGAGAGTGAGATACAAAAGAGAGAAGAGTGCATTGTATTTTGCTGTTTTTCTGGTGTGATCTTTTGTGATAGACTCTTGTAATTGTTTCTCCTTGGAATCAATAAAGGTGTGAGGATTTTGAGGCCGTGGATGTAGGATTCACATTGAATCTGAACCACGTAAACACTCTGTTTTCTTTTCTTTCTGATTTCATATCTTTCTTGCCTTGTGTGTTGATTGGAAAACTAGCAGTAGTTGTAGTGTTCTTGAGATATACATTGTGTGTATATTTGGAGTTAAAACCAACAAGTGGCGCCGTCTGTGGGAACGCCATGACTACTGCTCGGTTTGATGTGGAGAAATTCAATGGGAATTCAAATTTTGGATTATGGAAAGTAAAGATGAAGGCTCTCATGGTGCAGCAAGGTCTAGCAGTTGCTCTTAAGGGAGAAGATGATCTCCCTATTGCAATGAAAGCGGAAGAGAAGCAATCCTTGCTGGAAAGAGCACACAGTACCATCATCTTAAGCCTTGGAGATAAGGCTTTAAGGGAAGTATCCAAAGAAACCACTGCAAAAGGTGTGTGGGAAAAATTGGATCAAGTGTATATGGTAAAATCTGTAGCAAATAGACTATTCATGAAACAGAAGTTATTTGCCTACAAGATGTTTGAAGAAAAGTCAATCACAGATCAGATCGATGAATACAAGAAGATACTTGATGACTTGGAAAATATTGAGGTCAACATGGATGATGAAGACAAGCATTGATCCTGTTAAATTCATTGCCCAAATCATATGAAAATCTGAAGGATGCTTTGCTATTTGGAAGTAAAACGAAGCTATCCTTGTTGGAGGTCGAAGGAGCTCTTAGATCCAAAGAGTTGCAGAAAGGAGCTGATAATCATCAGAGTGAAAGGCAAGCTGAAGGACTGATTATCAAGAAAGCATACCACAAGAAACCAGCTCATCAAAAGAACAAACAGACCTGGAAGAAAGGGGATCAATCTCAGGACATGGATAAGGAAACCAGAAAATGCTTCAAGTGTCATAATGTGGGACACCTAGCAAAAGATTGTCCCACCAAGGCAAAGAATCAAATTAAGAAACCTCAGAATCAACATCAGAAATATCAACCGACCAAACCTACTGCAGACATGACATAAGCCAAAGATGATACAGATTATGCCGAGGTATTAACTATTTCCTCAAATCCTGTATCCTCATAATGGGTGTTAGACTCAGGTTGCTCATTTCACATCTGTCCTATTAAAAACTGGTTCAAAACTATAAAGTATATAGATGGAGGATCTGTGTTGTTAGGTAATGATGTTGAATGCAGGGTAAAAGGGATTGGATCAGTTATGATTAAAATGTTTGATGGAGCTGTTAGAATTTTAGAAAATGTGAGGTTTGTACCTCAACTCAAGAGGAATCTTATATCTCTTGGAATGTTAGATTCATTAGGATTTAAGTTTCAATCTGAAGGTGGTGTTCTAACAGTGTCAAAGGGGTCCTTGGAAGTGATCAAAGCAGTCAAGAGAAATGAGCTATACTTCCTTCAAGGAAATACAGTTCTGGGAGAAGTTTCCATGACAAAAGAAAGAGATAACACCCTACTTTGGCATAAAAGACTAGCTCACATAAGTGAAAAGGGTCTGGAAGAGCTGAGTAAACAGAACTTGTTGTGTGGTGATAAAATCACTCACATGGACCTATGTGAATCTTGTGTATATGGTAAAGCAAAGAGACTGAAATTCAACAAATCAGAACACACAACAAATGACAAGCTAGACTACATACATGCTGATCTTTGGGGCCCATCCAAGGTGCAAACAATCAGTGGAGGAAGATACCTTCTGTCAATCATAGATAGAGCTGTCAAAATGGTCGGGCCGGGCCAGCCCAGCCCAGCCCAGTCGGGCCAGCAGATAAAATCGGGCCGGGCCAGATTTTTTCGGGCCAGATTTTTTCGGGCCGAGCTCAGCCCATCCTCGGGCCGTCGGGTTGTCGGGCCAGTTTCGGCCCGCTGTATTTTATACATTTTTCTAAGAAAATTTGTTCAATACCAAATTCCCACACACAAATTAAAATTATTAAAAATTCAAATACGCTTATATAATAAAGAAATAAGACTAGCATTATGAACTATAATTAAAATATTTTTATAGACAAGCAGTCACTTTCTTTCGCTTTTTTAATTGCTTGAAAATGAAAATAAAGCATCCTTCCGTCGTGAATTAGGAAATATATGAGAATTAATTAGTTATAGAAAGACTAATTGTTTTGAAATTCACACTAATCCATAATAGAACTTATGAAGGAAGTTTTCCTCTCAATTTTATGGACAATTAATTTTTATTTTTCATTAAAATTTTAATGGCATTATTGGACATTTGGACTCTTGAAATAAAAAATGAACTTGTTATTAAAAAGGCCCACTCAAAAAATATGGAGGGGCTTTTTCCTCTAAAAATTAATTGGAGAAAAAATAAAAAAAAATAATAAAAAAGAAGAGAAAAAAAAAGAGTCGGGCCACTTGGCCCATCGGGCCAAGTCGGGCTGAGCCCATCGGGCCAGTCGGGCTGCTCGGGTCGGGCCAAGTAGGCCCAGTTTTTTTTCGGGCCAGAAAAACTCGGGCTAGTCCAATTTTTTTTTCGGGTTGATCGGGCTGGCCCATCGGGCCGGGCTCATTTTGATAGCTCTAATCATAGATGATTACTCAAGGAAAGTTTGGGTATACATTCTGAAAGCCAAAAGTGACACATTACAGAAGTTCAAAGACTGGGCCATTGAGGTTGAAAATCAGACTGGAAGACAGATAAAACACCTCAGAACAGACAATGGTCTAGAGTTTGTTTCTGAAGAGTTTAATGAGTTTTGCAGGGGAAAGGGTATCAAGAGACATAAAACGGTTGCAGGTACTCCTCAGCAAAATGGTCTGGTGGAAAGAATGAACAGAACTCTCCTAGAAAGAGTAAGGTGTATGTTGATCAGTGCTGGCTTAAGTAAAAGTTTTTGGGGGGAAGCTGTCACAACTGCTGCCTACCTAATAAACAGATCTCCTTCCACTGCCTTGTCCTTTAGAACCCCTGAAGAAATGTGGAGTGGTCATCCAGCTAACTATTCAGAATTGAAGGTGTTTGGTTGCTTAGCCTATGCACACACAAAGCAAGACAAGTTAGAGCCAAGAGCTCTAAAGTGTATCTTTCTGGGATATCCTAAAGGAGTGTTTAGACTATGGTGTATTGAACCAGGGAATCAAAAGTGTTTGATTAGCAGGGATGTCATATTTGAAGAATCAAAGATGCCACTTCTGAAGGAGAACAGCAGAGAGAGCAACAGTTCAAATCCCTACCAAGCTCAGCTTGAGGTGGAGCTTGACAATTCCAAATCACAACAGGAGTCTGATTCAAATACAGCAGAGGACACTTTAGAGGATGTAGAAGCTGATACCATAAGATCATACCAGTTAGTGAGGGATAGACAGAAAAGGCAAATACATGCACCACAAAGATATGGTCAAGCAGATATTGTGTCTTATGCTCTATATACTGCTCTAGAGGTTGAAAGCGTTGAACCAGAATCATACCAAGAAGCAATGGAGAGTTCAGAAAGTGACAAGTGGACAGTGGCAATACAAGAGGAGTTGTTATCCCTGGAAAAGAACTCCACCTGGGAAGTGGTCAATAAACCAAAACTACATAAACTTGTGGGATGCAAATGGATCTTTAAGAAGAAGATAGAGTCCTCTAAACCAGCAAAGATCAAATGTAAGGCTAGGTTAGTTGCAAAAGGGTTCACACAGAAAGAAGGGATAGATTATACAGAAATATTCTCACCTGTAGTAAAGTACTGCTCTATAAGAATTTTACTTGCTTTGGTGGCTCAGTATAATCTTAATCTACACCAGATGGATGTGACTACAGCTTTTCTTCATGGGAAGCTTGAAGAAGAAATCTACATGAAAATTCCAGAAGGAGTACAAGTCCCAGAACCAGACAAGAAAGCCTGTATGTTGAAAAGGTCCTTATATGGACTCAAACAGAGTCCCAGACAATGGTACATGAGGTTTGATGAGTTTATGCTGAGAATTGGTTTCAAGAGAAGCAAGTATGACAGTTGTGTATATCTCAAAACCAACTCACAGTCATCAAGGGTATTTTTACTTCTTTATGTGGATGACATGTTGATTGCTTGTGAGACACAAGCTGGTATTCTTGAAGTGAAGAATTTACTGAAGACTGAATTTGAAATGAAGGATCTTGGAGAGGCAAGAAAAATCTTAGGAATGGATATTCTAAGGAACAGGAGTAGAAATGAAGTGTTCTTGTCACAACAAGACTACTTGGTTAAAGTCTTGCAAAGATATAATATGCATCAGAGCAAGATAGTTTCTACACCCCGGGGACAACATATCAGATTATCTCTTGAACAATGTCCTAAATCAAATCAGGAAGAAGAATATATGAAAAGAGTGCCATATGCAAGTGCAGTGGGCAGTGTGATGTATACCATGGTCTGTTGCAGACCAGACCTTGCTCATTCTATGAGCCTTGTAAGCAGATATATGGGGAATCCAGGAGCACAACTACTGAGGTATGTGAGAGGTACAACCGAGAAGGGTTTGATGTTCCAGAAGCAAGACAGCTTGGACAAAGCATTAATAGGATATGTTGATGCTGATTATGCAGCTAACATAGATACCAGGAAGTCTATTACTGGGTATGTTTTCACCTTATTTGGAACAGCTATCAGCTGGAAAGCATACCATCAGTCCGTAGTAGCTCTGTCAACTACTGAGTCAGAGTATGTAGCTCTAACAGATGCAATTAAAGAAGCAGTATGGTTAAAGGGAATTGTGAAAGAGTTTGGCTTATTACAACATCAAGTAACTATCTGCTGTGATAGTCAAAGTGCTATACATCTAGCCAAACATCAGAGTCATCATGAGAAGACAAAACACATTGATGTCAGATTACATTATGTAAGAGATTTAGTGAGTAAAGGATTGATACATGTGAAGAAAATCTCTACTGAAGTAAATCCTGCAGATTGTTTTACTAAATCTCTTCCAGTAACAAAGTTTCAGTTGTGCTTGGATCTTATCAATATGAGGAGTTATGTTGAGGAACAAGATCAGAAGGAGTCAGCCGAGACAAGTCAGTGATAGGCTTGGGAATGATGGTTTGGAGCTTAAGGTGGAGAATTGTGAAGTATTAAGCTCAAATCATCATTGGAAGCTCCTTAAGATGGTTAAGTATCAGTTAAAAGGAAGTTTAATCTGATTGGACTCAACCTAGAGATCACAGGAGTCATTCAAATCAGGATTAACACAAGTAGGAAAGGTCAGGTATTGTTCGGCCTATAACTGACCGAATTGCATTACAGATTTCAAACCCATTTTGACCGAGTTTGTATGTATCTGTTCGGTTCATTAACGGTTTGCATGGGCCGAGAATTGCGATAACCGTTTTCTATTATGTTATAACTGATTGGAAGAGAGTGACTGATGTAGAGGGTCTTGATTGGTTAGGAGAAGGGCGGTTGCTTGATATAAGTGGGAAAACCGTGAATCAAGAGACTCATAACCTTGCTTTTGACAAAGAGAGGAGAAGGAAGAGAGTGAGATACAAAAGAGAGAAGATGGCATTGTATTTTGCTGTTTTTCTGGTGTGATCTTTTGTGATAGACTCTTGTAATTGTTTCTCCTTGGAATCAATAAAGGTGTGAGGATTTTGAGGCCGTGGATGTAGGATTCACATTGAATCCGAACCACGTAAACACTCTGTTTTCTTTTCTTTCTGATTTCATATCTTTCTTGCCTTGTGTGTTGATTGGAAAACTAGCAGTAGTTGTAGTGTTCTTGAGATATACATTGTGTGTATATGTGGAGTTAAAACCAACAATATCACTAATTAACACATGGCCTATAGTGAATATAATGAAATACTAGATGAAACATAAATTGGAATAGATGATTCAATGGCCCATTAGATCATGCCCGATGGGCCTACAGTACTTCCACACAGATTGTTATTCAAGATGCTTTGAATCCTATGAAGTCACCTACATTTCTATATGTGTGTACACTATGGATGAATGTGATTTTGGTTGTCTATAAAAGAAAACTCTTATAGTTTTTCTCTAAGTTTCTATATCTTATATTCTATAATCACAGATGAGATCATATATTTTAAATAGTATTAATTCCATCTCCTATTTCACATGTATTGATACATGACACGTGTATCACGTATGTAAAATGATATCATTGTGATATCTCGAATAATTATGTGGCGTATGTTGATTAATTTGAAATAGATGATCTCATTTGCTATAATTAAGGATTAATAGCAAATGATTAAATATAGTCCCTTAGATCCTAAAATACTAGTTGTTTTAGATAAAATTGCTTAGTTGCAAAAATAAGTTATTATAGCACCATATTTTCTCCAATATTATCCCATGCATACCTCGTTAGATCTCTGAAGAATTTATGCAAGATAATTCATAAAATATATGATAAACATTGAATGTGAAAGGCAAAGATCAAACATTCAATATATTCATGAAACTGAGTGTTTACAGCAGCTATTCACTCACTCATACATTTACAAAGTAGAGTTGATCACTATATATATCCTTACAAAAGTTGCCCTAGAAGTCATCCTAAAATAAGACAAAACTCATTAAGGAGTTGCCAAAAAAGAGATGACGTAAAATCTGCTTTTGCATGTAAACATATAGCCTAGCTAAATGTGCAGATTCACAAAAAAGGAAAGATTCCTGCAGTAGTCATAAAGCTGGATTAATTAGCTAAAAACTGTTTCATTAAGAAAGACAACGTTTAGTGATGCAAAGACAACGGTTAACAGTTGAAAGACAACGGTTAACAATTGAATTCGGCATTATAATTTCAACATCCCCTCCTCAAGCTGGATGTGCATAGAGTCGCAGTCCAAGCTTGGACAGAACAAGGTGAAAGGGCCCTGGAGGTAGTTGCTTGGTGAGCAAGTCAGCTAATTGGTTCCTTGAAGAGACCTGCTCGAATGATAAGAACCCATCCTTGAACTTGTTCCTGACAACGTGGCAGTCTATGTCTAAGTGGTTTGTGCGCTCATGAAACACTGGATTTTCAGCTATGTGAACAGCAGCTCTGTTGTCACAGCTGAGATGAATGGGTTTAGGAACAGGAACGTTCAAATCTGCAGAAATGTAATCAATCCACATGAGTTCACAAGTAATGGATGCCATGGCTCTGTATTCTGCTTCCGCAGAACTTCTAGAAACTATAGTTTGTTTCTTCGATTACCAGGATATAAGACAGTGACCCAGAAATATGCAATAACCAGTGATGGACTTTCTTGTGTCTAAACATGATCCCCAATCAGAGTCACAAAATCCTTGAACTGAGAAAGTGCTGGATTGAGGATAAAATAACCCAAGATGAGAGGTACCTTGTAAATATTTGACCAAGTGTAGGGAAACAGTCCAATGTGAGGTTCTAGGTGCGCTCACAAATTGGCTCAATTGTTGGGTAACAAATGTGAGGTCTGGCCTGGTAAGATTGAGGTAGAACAGCCTGCCTATGAGCCTCCTATAGGTTTCTGGATCTGGTAAAAGAGAGCTATTTGAGGAGCTAAGTTTCTGGTTATATGGTAAGGGAGTGGAGACAGATTTGCAATTGTCCAAACCTGTGTCATTAAGAATGTCTAGGATGTATTTCTTCTGGCACAGGAAAGTTCCAGAATCATTTCTAATCAATTCCATACCAAGGAAATGGCTGGCTTCTCCTAGATCTTTGATGGTGAACTTTTCATCCAAGAACTGTTTCAGATCAGCAATAAGAGTGTTGTTATTTCCAGTAATAAGAACATCATCCACATAGACTAAGACAGCTAGGAAGTCACCATCTCTCGTCAGTGTGAACAAGCAATGATCATGTGCGGATGGCTTAAAACCAAACAGAATGAGGGTGGTGCAAAATTCTGTATTCCATTGTCTGGAAGCTTGTTTGAGACCATACAAGCTTTTCTTGAGTTTACATACCTGAGTGGGATCAGCTTTGGTGTATCCATCTGGAGGTTTCAGATACACTTCCTTGTCCAGAAAACCATGCAGAAAAGCATTGTTGATGTCAATATGATGCAAGCCCCAGTTTGTGATAGTAACAAGTGCAATCAGGTATCTGACAGTAACTGGTTTAGCAACAGGGGAGAAGCTGTCATCATAGTCTTCTCCTAGGATCTTGTTATACCCCTTGGCAACTAGTCTGGCTTTATATCTCTCAATAGACCCATCTGGATGTAGTTTGACTTTGAAAATCCATTTACTCCCTATGGCCTTTTTGCCTGGGGGGAGAGCAGTGATGTCCCATGTCTCGTTTCTTTCAAGAGCATCAAGTTCTTCATTCATAGCTTGAAGCCATTCAGGATGTCTACTGGCTTCTTTGAAGGTAGTGGGTTCAGGAATGGAAAGGTGTTGAGTATAAAAGGCTGCATGGGAGGGTGGTGGATGGAAGAAAGAGTTGGGATCCATGTCATCTGGAATTGTAGCAGTGGTTTGGACAAAGTCTTTCAAGTGGGCAGGTTTATGGGTCAATCTGGTGCTTCTCCTAGCAGGGGCAGGATTTGTTGTGGGTAAATCTGTTGGAGTGTCATCCAAAGGTGTGGTGACTGGTGGGGGTGTGGATGATGATTCACCTCTTGGTCTGGTGAAGGAGTAGTATCAACATCATCAAAGAAGGGAAATGGCAAAGTGGGTTCAGCAGCAGGAACCTGAGTTTCAGAATTGGCAAAGGGGTAAGTGGATTCTAAGAATATCACATCTCTAGAAGTGAGCACTTGGTGAGTGGTAACATCATACAATTTGTACCCTTTTTGATGAGGAACATACCCAATAAATATGCATTTTTCCCCCTTTGTTCAAATTTGGTTTTGTGTGATTGAGTATCTGCAGCATATGCTAAACACCCAAAAGGTTTCATAGTTCCATAAGAAGCTACAGTAGTGAACATTATTTCATAAGGTACCTGCCAATTCAGCACCCTAGTTGGCAATCTGTTGATGATGTGGGCAGCAGTGAGTATGGAATAAGGCCATAGATAGTGTGGTGTTGATGGTTCTTGCATCAATGCCCGTGCCATTTCAAGAAGGTGTCTGTGCTTCCTTTCCACCACTCCATTCTGTTGAGGAGAATACACACAGGTCTTTTGATGGACAATTCCTTTGCTAGACAAGTAATCTTGGCATTCCTTGCTCATGAATTCAAGTCCATTATATGTCCTTATTTTCTTCACTTCTAATTCCAACTGGTTAGAGATCATGTTGATGAACTGTTTGAGAGATGTGACGGCCTGTTTCTTGCTAGCCATTAAGTTAACCCATGTCATTCGACTGTAATCATCCACTACAGTAAGGAAGTTTGAAGTCTCAGTGATACTAGGTTGGGAGTATGGTCCCCAGATATCAACATGTAGCAACTCTAAGACTCTGGAGCTGTTGTTTGTGCTGAGTGGAAAGCTGATCCTTGTTTCCTTGGTGAGGTGACATATATCACAGTGCTTGTGTTCTTCAATGATAGGAGGTGTACACATGTGTTTCAGAAAATACAAGTGCTGCATTGCCGTTGGGGATGCATGACCCAATCTCCTATGCCAGGAAACATTTTCATTTAGTGAGGAGCACTCACTGTGTATGCTGTTATAGCTTCCTTTGAGAAGGTTGGTTGGGCCACATACAGTTTACCAACTAGCTGTCCAGTCATAATTATATCACCATTTTGACTATCTTTTACCACACATGAGTTGTGGTTGAATATAGCTTGAGCCCCATTCGTGGTGGTCAATTGTGAGATGGACAACAAGTTGCATGTGAAGCTCGACACAAGATAGACCTCCTTCAGTGTCAATTTGTCAGATAAAATCACATCCCCATAGTTTGTGACCTGCTTTTCTCCACCATCTGGAAGTGTGATTACAGCAGTGGTGTGGATAGGTGTCAAGTTGGTCATTAATGTAGCATCATTGCACATGTGTCTGCTGGCTCCAGTATCAATGGTCCAAGCATCATCATGTATTCCCTCAATGAGAGTGAAAGCAAAGTGAGAGCTGCCAAGATGAGACATATCCTGAGTCTTTGTTCTTGGCATATCAAATCCATTTTTAGAGTTAGGTTGAGCTCCCAATATTCTGGCCACTTCCTTCTGTACAATTGCAGAAATATCTGTGGTGTTTCCACTGTGGTTCTGTCCTGTTTCATTGTGGAACTTAGATGCAGAGTTTCCTTCCACCATATTAGCAAAGCTTCTTTGTTCCTTTGGTCGATAATACCAGTCCGGGTAGCCTTTGAGTTTGAAGCAGTCTCCAATGAGATGCCCATGAGTGCCACAGTGATCACACAATAACTTGGCTTTCTCCTCTTTGCTCAATCTGGAAACTCCTCTTCCTCTTCCTCCAGAAAATCCTGCCCTGCTGTTTGAGTTGCCTCTACCAGGGAGACTTCTTCCATATCCACCAGATCTTACACTCATAGCTGAGTGTTCATTAACTTCACTTCCTCCAGTCCCAATATTTCTCTGTTTTTCAATCCTAAGTACCATAGAATAAGCCTTGTCAACGTTTGGCAGCAGACTCATCATCAAGATCTGGCTTCTTATGGGATCATAGCAGTCATGTAGTTCCATCAAGAATTGAATCATTTTTCCAGACATCTCAAATTCTTCCCACTGTTTTGTTGCATCACATGTACAGACTGGTATACACTTGAGCAATGATAGCTCATTCTAGAGTTTGTGGAGATGGTTGTAGTAAACTGCCATGGGTTGGTTCCCTTGTGAGAGATTGTAGATCTCTTTCTGGATTTGAAACAGCTGGGGACCATTGTTGTCACCAAATCTGCTGGCTACCGTATCCTATAAGTTTTTAGCATTCTTAGCATATAAAAAAGTTTCTGAAATTTCCTTTGCAATAGAATTGATTAGCCATGCTCTTACCATCCTGATAAAGTGCAATCCGTTATCAAAAGAATATTCACGAAAGATAATAAATCAGAAGATAACCAGACAATAAGACACAAGGTTTACGTGGTTCGATCCGGAGATCTACGTCCACGGGAAAATGATGTCCCTACCGGGCTCCTTTTCTTCTCTCTTTCTTTGTTTTTGTTTACAAGTGATCTCTCTTTGATTAAAGTTCCAACCCTCTTTCTCCCTCTAATTCTACTATTTATATCATACAAATCATAGCCCTAACTATATTCCTACAATTAAGGCCACAAAACCTGCCTTTGTGATTGAGAGGAAATCGTGGGTCAAATCTTCAATCCCCCTTGCGCTGCCATCGCAACTTAATTACCAAATCTGTATTTGGGCCAATTCTTGGGCCTCCAACTCTAGACAAATTGGGCCGGCCTGCAGCCTGAGGCAACTTGGGCCATACCTACCAGATGCCCCTCCCCCAAAGAAGCCGAAGCAGAAGGATTCGGCTTGTAAAGTAGATAAGGTAGACCAGAAGTGATGTGAAATAGAAAACCAGATTCCAGGAGTTATGGGATTGGAATGAGAAAAAAGGCAAAAACACCAGTGTCCTTGAGATGGACTTAGGAAGGAGTGAGAAACCCGGAGTCACGCAACCGGAGTCGAGAAAAGTAAACTCCGAGGTCCCTCAACCGGGGTTGAGAAAAGGTAAGCCCCGAGGTCCTTCAACCGGAGTTGAGAAAAGGTAAGCCCCGAGATCCTTCAACCGGGATTGAGAAAAGGTAAACCCCGAGGTCCCTCAACCGGAGTTGAGAAGAGGTAAACCCCGAGGTCCCTCAACCGGAGTTGAGAAGCTTCTTCAACACGAGTGGTGAACACAACTGAGGCGCGTGACTGACAGATGTACACAGTATTCGAGTAAGCGCGTGTGAAACGGCGCATATTGTTGGTTTCGAGGCGCGTGTATGGCACGTGAAGATCAGGACCGTTGATTTTAAACCATCGAATCTTTACCGTTGCTTAATGTATAAGAAAAGGAGGGAAATCGAAACCCTTCACCTTCTTCTCTTGCAGTTATCTGAATCGCGCATCAGAGAAATCTACCATTGTGCCAACTTGTGAAGATAGAACATCACACCAACCAACCAAAGAAAACAAGTAAGTATGTCTATCTCATCTTCGTCTTCATCTAGTGTGGAGGAGGTAGGCAAAGAAGGGGAACCTTTTAGAGCACCTCCTATCCGGGTCATCTTCCCCGTGAATAGCGAAAGTAGACAAATTCATCGGGGTGATCTTAGTGAAATCAGAGTGGAGGCAGTAAGTTTTCCCCACTGTGAGGAGGAAGCAGAAGGGTTCGAAGTGGCCGGGATAAGACCCACTGTAACTGAGACTCAAATTAGGCGATGGATCCCAAATTTTTTCTTACCCTTTGATCTGGAATTTATTATTCCCGAAGATAAGGACAAAGCCTGTTGCCCTCCCAAAGGATTCATTTCCGTATATATAGATCAGCTGGCTGTAGGATTAAGGTTTCCTTTGTGGGGTTTTTTAGTAAAATTGTTGGAGTACTATGGACTAGCTTTGGGGCAGTTGGGGCCCAATGCCATAAGGCAGGTGGTAGGTTTCTTAGTGGAGTGTAGTAAGGGGGGAGTAGTGCCTAGTGTTAGTTTGTTTAGGCATTTCTTTCAGCTGAAAACAATGGGGAGAAATAAAGGTTGGTATTACCTTAACCCTAGACCAGGTAAGAGATTCAAAGTAAAGAATCCGAGTAAGATTGAAGGATGGAGGAGCAAATTTATTTATGTTAGGCAAGTGACAGTTCTGCCGAAGTGGCGGATACTAGAGGTAGTAGATAGTGCCCCTGTAGGGGAACCTAGAGGTGTTGACGTATTAAAAAGAGCCGGTGTTCTGGGGTCCAAATTTTCAGAAGAAGTTCTGGACAGAGCTGGGTTGAGCCCGTATTATTCCAGCTGGGCTGCTGGGACTTCGGATTCCCAAGAGAAAGATACCCCAACCGGGACTGATTCTGACAGGACACCAAGCATATCCGAGAGAGAGAGGTCGAGAACCGGGGCAGAATTAGAGGGTAGGGCTTTTATTTCTGTATAAATTGTGTAAGATAAACTTGTCAATTCTCTGAACATATGGCCTGTCGTGTGCAGTGGGTAAGTTCAAGAGTGCTGCGAAGAAGAGTACAGAAGCCAGCTCCGGGGGGCGAGATGATAGGTCTAAAACCCCGGAGCTACAGAGAACGGCAGCTGGAGGTAGCCACGGAGATGACCACGAGGACAACATTCCACTCTCGGGGTTGACGCCGAGTGCCAAGAGGAGGATCACCTCTCCAATAACACCACCGCCTCCCAAAAAGACGCACATGACCCCGGCTCACGAGGTATCTTCGTAAATAATGTGTTATTACACATCGCACACGCCCATCATAATAGTGAGGCAATGCAGGGACAAGGAGCGGAGATAACTGCGGCCGGAGCCGAGCTGGAAAAACTGCTGGAGCCAATCCGCGGGCTGGTGGGAAGATTGGAGAAAGAATCTTCCCGAGACAGAATAGCCGAGCTGGAGGCCGAGGTCACCAAATTACGGGCCGGATTCGCGGAGGCCCAGAAGAGTGCCAGAGTAGCCCGAGACAGGGCAGTACTTGCCGAGAGAGAAACAGCCAGGCTATGCGAATAGGCTGTCGAGGTTGCTGTGATTCGGGGTGACTTAATTGCGGCACGAGAAGAGCTGAACAAAGCGATCGTGGGCCAGGGAGCTGTACTAGAAACTTTCGCCGAAAAATTGATGCAAACAGAGACATTCTTGAAGTTTCTGAGCACATTCGTGGCTGCAGGTGACACAGCTACAAAAAGCGAGCTGTTGGAAACCATATATGATAAATACCCGGAGGTCAATGTTTATGATGAAGACTTCGGGTAGAACTATGATGCAGTAGGGAACGAAGATGGGGCATATTTCGAGGCGTTGATGAAAGCTCCGAAGTGGCCGTTGATCGAGGCCTTAGCTAAGAAGAACACACTCTTAACTCCCGAAATTATTAAACGGTGTAATGAAGACCAGGATAAGGACTTCTTGGGTTTTCGCAACGGTTTTTATGTACGGGAGTTAAGGAACCGAGCTCCTATTCCCCGTAAAGGAGCTGTAATGCCTACCGACATGATTGAAGGCTCTGGCAAGGCAATAGAGGTAGCTAGTGACGTTGCAGAGGCCTCGGGTGGAAAAGGGACCACCCCTACCCCTGGAGAGGTCAGTGATCTTCCAACTCATGAGCAGAATGTAGAGTAGATGATCCGTAAAAAAGATTCCGTTGTATTTTCTTGCTTTGTAATGAACAACTTTGTATTTCCAGAGAAATAAACAATGTTGAAACATTTTTATGGATATCAAATGTTGCCATATTCTTACTCGTAACAATGTACACGTATTCGTAAGGTCTAAAAACCGAGGTGTCTCCTTTGCCAGGAAAATATTGAAAACCCATATGAGGTAATAAAGCAGCTTCAATCATCAATAGTCTGGTTACAGAAAGACCGAGATATTTGTATGTTGCACGAAGTCCCACGGTTATCGAAGAATTTAGTATCAGTAGAAAAGAGATGCGTAGAAGCAGAGAGCTCATGGAAAGAATCCGCACAACAGATGCGGCAGTATAAAGCGCAGTGCGTGTTAAAAGATCTGGAGTTGGAGCAACTCCGTATAAACCAACAAGAGTGTGAGCACTTGCTTGTTGATGGCGGGCGATTATCAATTCAAGAGATTCGAGTCCGGAGAGCAGAAATCCGGGGAGACGTCCAGCAGCGGAGCGAGCAAGGTGATGCCAATAATCCTGAAGTCATAAGGAACCGATTGGTATTAGGATTTCTGGTAGAGCTTCAAAAGAAAGTGGAGGCCAGGAACGAAGCTTTAAACATTGCAGAGCGAGAGGAACAGGAACACAGCCGCAGGAAAAAGCATCGGGGCAAGAAAACAAAGACCGATACTCAAGAGAAGATGTTGTCCGAGGACCAAACTGTAGGTGCAGGGAAAACCAATAACATGCCCGAGGTAATGTCGAGCGTGCCCCAAGAACCGGAAGAAACACGTGTGGTGGAGCCGGAGGCCAGCGGGTCAACAGTTGTAGCTTTGGCCAAGGAGATTGATGAGATGTCTGTTGAGGAGTGGGATGCTATAGAATGGGCGAACACTCCGGGGAGGGGACGAACAGTAAAACCAGTGTCTCGGAAGACACCAGAGTCTCCTCATCATAAGACCAGGGAATACATAACTCAAACCCCCGAGGTGATGGATCCTTTGGCGCCACTAGAATGGGGCCATGCGGAATGGATCAATATGTCGGGGCCAAGTAGAAGATCCAGACATACTGCAACAGACCGGGGTCCTCAAGGGACAAGTTATAGGCATGGGACTGGAGTCCGTGACCGAAGCGAAGTAGAGCGTCGTCGGAACGCGCAAGAAACTTCCCGGAGGACTAGGAATGTTTGATCAGAGACAAGGCGACGAGGTTTCGCGTTTTGGTTCGGAGAGGACTCCGAGCAACGTCAGTAGGAAGTAGAATAGCTAATATCCGACCAAAATTAATGTAGTGAGAGAATAATTAGTCTGTTGTAACTTATACATGACTAGTTAAAAAACGTTGTTTGTTTATTCTTTTTTCTTTTTTTTTTTTTGAAAAACAAAAACACTTAAATAGATTATCAAGAGTGTGTAAAGAAAATGAGTTGAAGTCCGGAGACAAATTAATAACGCCTTGTACTCTTTGATCGAGTGGGATAGAATTTGAACAAAACCCTGAGGTTTAAATATGTAACTTGACTGAGTTGAGGAAGTGAGTAATGGAGTCCGGAGACATGTTTTATATACGACGGATCGAGAATAAGTGTTCGGAAACATGTAATATAAAGATATCGGGGCGTCCCCACGGTATCATAAACACATAATAGATAAACAAGAATAGTATGGTTGACTGAGCAAAACTTATCATAATAGAAACAAATTATGCAAGAGATAGAAGATCGAAGTAAAACTAACATTGTTTAGAGAAAAAACTTTCGAAGGTTAGTAACATGCCAAGTCCGAGGCACTGGGGTACCATCAACACGTGCAAGCTGATAACTCCCAAGGGAATGGACAGTAACCACACGATATGGTCCTTCCCATGCTGCATGGAGCTTGCCTTCAGGCTGGGCCTTACTGGCGGAGTTGCGTCGGAGCACAAGATCACCGACCTTAAACTGTGTATACCGAACTCGAGCATTGTAATACTTCGATGTTTGCTGTTTATTTTTGGCTTGTCTGATAAGAGCTTGTTCTCGGCGATATTCTACTTCGTCAAGGTTGGTACGGAGAGCATCCTCGTTCTGTTCTGGGTTGAAATTCAACACCCTAGGACTGGCTACTCCGATTTCCGCCGGGATGACGGCTTCGGAGCCGTAGGTTAGGCTAAAAGGAGTTTCGCCTGTAGCAGAATGTGGCGTAGTGCGATAAGTCCATAATACCTGAGGGAGGGCATCAGCCCAAAGTCCTTTAGATTCGCCTAGGCGTTTCTTGATACCTTCAACAAGTGTTCGGTTTGTCACCTCGACTTGGCCGTTAGCCTGGGGGTGGGCCACCGAAGTGAATGCCTGTTTAATGTGTAACTCCTCGCACCAAGAGCGGAAAGGGTCATTCGCGAACTGTTTCCCATTGTCAGAAACAATGGTGCTAGGGATACCGAATCGGCAAACAATATTCTTCCAAACAAAATTAAGAATTTTCCTTCCAGTGATGGTAGTGAGTGGTTCGGCCTCGACCCACTTGGTAAAGTAATCCACAGTGACCACTAAGAATTTAAAACCACCTGGAGCTAAAGGGAAGGGCCCACGATGTCTATGCCCCATTGAATAAAAGGCCATGCACTCTGTATACCTGTCAGTTCAGTTTGAGGTAAGTGTTTAATCCGTGAGTGCCGCTGACAATTCTCGCATTTTGCCACTAGGTCATGCGCATCATTAAAAAGAGTAGGCCAATAATATCCCCACCGGAGTGCTTTTTTAGCAAGAGTCCGGGAACCAATATGGTTTTGCGCATGAGCCTTCGTGTAATTCCTTGAGGATGTAATGAGCCTGAACCGGGCCGAGGCACCGAAGACTGGGCTGGAGATAAGATTGTCTGTACAAGACCCCATCATGTAAAGTATATTTTGGTGCTTTCAAGATTACCCGTCGAGCTTGTAACTTGTCATCGGGTAGGGTTCCATCCTGTAGATATTGGATAATGGGTGTCATCCAAGTAATTTTGGAGTCAGTGATTACCGAGACAGGCTGTTCGTAGATTGACTGATGAGACATCTCTTCTACAAGTACATCAGAAGGTATACTTGAGGGAGCCGCGGAGGCCAGTTTGCTGAGAGTGTCAGCTTTTGTGTTCTCTTCTCGGGGAATCTTGTGAATGTGGGCAGAGGCAAATGTGTGTAGGAGACTTTGAGCTAAAGCCAAATATCGTTTCATGGTTCCCTCCTTTGCTGTATATAAGCCATTGATTTGACTAGAAACTACCTCGAAATCAGTGTATACTCGAATATGTGCAGCTCCTAAAGTCTTTGCAAGAAAAAACCCGCAAGAATCGCTTCATATTCAGCTTCATTATTCGTGACTTTGAAGTTGAAGCGTAGAACATACTTGACTTCGACGTTGTCAAGTCCATTGATGATGACCCCGGCACCACTTCCCCGTGTAGCGGAGGCACCATCTACATGAGCATGCCATCGTTCGGTTTCGACACTGGGATCAGTAGGGGAAATGTGTTCAAGATATGAGTTGGAGTCCGGGCGCTCAAAGGTAGCTTCGGCTAGAAAATCAGCCAGGGCTTGGCCTTTAATAGCGTGACGAGGAAGAAATTGAATGTCATGCTCTCCCAACTCTATTGCCCATTTGATGAGTCGACCTGAATGATCTGGCTTACTCAGGATTTGACGGATTGGTTGGTTTGTGAGAACGTTTATAACATGTCCCTGAAAATAGGGACGGAGGCGGTCGCGCCATAACCAATGCCAATATGGTCTTTTCGATGACTGAGTATCGGGTTTCTGCTCCTTGCAAGGCCCGGCTGGCAAAATACACAACCTTCTGAGTCCCGTGGTCATCGTGGACAAGAGCTGCGCTGATGGCTTCATCAGAGGTGGACAAATATAGATACAGGGGTTCTCCAGCAATCAGGGCGGAAATAATGGGAAGTTGACGGATGTGCTGCTTTAAGGCTGTCAAAGCCTCCTCACATTGGGGAGTCCACTCGAATTTCTTAACCTGCAGAGAACCTTAAAGAAAGGAAGTTTCCGTTCAGCCGCTTTAGATAGGAACCTGTTTAACGCGGCTAATCGTCCAGTAAGGCGTTGAACATCTTTTTCTTTCTGGGGTGTCTTGAGATCGAGGATATCCCGAATTTTGGAGGGGTTAGCTTGTAGTCCCTGAGGAGAGACCATGTATCCTAAAAATTTTCCTGAACCGACCCCGAAGGTGCATTTCGCTGGATTTAAGCGGAGATTATGGCGTCGAAGTACATCCAGTGTTTCAGCAATATCCCGAACACATGCATCAAAAGTTCGACTATTGATGACTAGATCGTCGACATAGACCTCCACATTTCGACCAACTTGGTCCTGAAAGACATGGTCAATCAACCGTTGATAAGTGGCTCCGGCATTCTTGAGCCCGAAGGGCATCTTTTTGTATGCAAAGATGCCGAAGTCCGTTATAAATGCTGTCTTGATCGCATCCTTCTTATCCATGTGAATTTGGTGGTATCCCTTGTATAGGTCCAAGAAACAGAGTGCGGGATGTCCGGTGATGGCTTCAGCCTTTTGGTCGATAGAAGGTAGTGGATAGCAGTCCTTCGGGCAATATTTATTCAGATCAGTAAAATCCACGCACATTCTCCACGTATTATCAAACTTCAGGACTAGAACAAGATTCGCCAACCAGGTCGGATAATGGACTTCGAAAAGGACATCTGCCTTTACCAATGCTTCAACTTCTGTGCGAATAGCAACTTTTCTATCGGCAGCAAATTGTCTGCGCTTCTGCTGTACCGGTTTGACTGTTGGGTCAATGTTCAATTTGTGAGTAATCAAATCTGGTGAGACACCGGGCATGTCCAAAGGTGACCAGGCAAAGACCTCGGAGTATTCTCGCAATACTTGAACAATGGCACTGTGAAGTAGAGGTAAATGTATAGCACCGACCTTAACAGTTCGCTCGGGTATGTTTGGATCAAGAGGGACTTCTACTACCTCATCACCAAGAGGTTGAATTGGTATTGATTCAAGTCCGGCGGTATCTATTTGAAACTGGGGTTGAACGGTCTGTGTAGTTCGTGGTTTGAGTGCAACCAGCATACATTGCTTAGCCATCTTCTGATCGCCACGGATGGCTATGGTTCCGTAAGGTGAAGGACACTTCATCGTTAAATGAAATGTGGAACATATGGCTTGGGCAGGAGTAAGCCAGTCTCGTCCAAGAATCATATTATAAGGAGACGTAGATGATACCACGTAAAAGTCGACAAAAATTGTTTTGATTGCAGGATGAGTACCTACCGAGGCTGGTAGATTAATAATCCCTTCTGCGCGAACTTCCCCCTGTGTAAATGTCTGCAAAGGTCCTGGAGCAGGCCGAAGCAGATCCCGAGATATGCCCATTTTTTCGGAAACAATCTGAGAAGATAACACTCACAGCTGCACCATTATCAACGTACACCCGTTTGATTATAATATTTGCCACGGCCATATCAATGATTATAGCATCAGTGTGGGGTGTGCGTTCGGGTACAGGGTCGTCCTCGGTAAAACTTACTGTTTCAGTATTATGGAAACGCTTGTGACGGGGTTCCTCGGGAGGAGGTCTGCGAGCTTCTGCAATAAGAGCTTTGCGGGACACTCCTGCTGGCTGTGTACCATAGATCATATGGATAACACTATTAACAACACGAGCTGAGGGATTGGTCCCTTCTTCTTGAGGAGGAGGAGCTGGCAATAAGCGGGGTTGTTGCTGTTGAGTATTGTGTCTGCTTCCCTGATCTTGTTTTGGGTAATGGCTATTCCCGGATCGATTATTCGGCCATTGTGACCGACCTTGTTGGAAGCTACGATTGTTATTGCCAGCTCGGTTCTGGTGTTGGTTTCCACTTCGGTGCTGTTGTCTATTGTCTGATTGAGCAATATACTGGCGAAAATATCCCTGCTTTATGCACTCTTCGATTTCTTTGCTGAGTTCTCGGCATTCTTCAGTATCATGTCCGTGGTCATAGTGGTATTCGCACCACTTGGTGCGGTTTCGTTTGTCAGCCGGGGCTGTCATACAAGGGCAAGATTTTAGATCAGCCTTGTGGATGGCATGTATTTCGGTTCGGGACCGATTTAAAGGTGTTAGTTGGGGTAGATCGTGACGAGTGTCGGGTCGCCCTCTGCCCAATCGGTTGAAGGCACTGGTACGGGCATTAGACCCAGATGGTCCTTTATCTGATTGTCTCTTGGCAATAGATTTTTCCCTCTTACGCCGGGTTTGCTCATCTGCCTTAGCGAACCGCCCAACCACATGATAGAGAGCTCGGGTGGTAACGGGAGTATTACGGACTAGCTCAATGTATAGTGGTCCGGCCCGTAATTCGTTCAAGAAAGCTGTGACAATGATGCTATCTGGCTGATTGCCTACCTTCAAACTTTCAGTAGTAAAACGTTCCAGGAACTGAGAGATGGTTTCTCCTTCTTTTTGTTCCACATTCATCAGGTCGGCCAAAGTGAACATATGCTTTGCACGTGCTTCGAAACGTGCACAAAAGTGTTCAGCAAGTTCTCGAAAAGAGGATATGCTATTGCGGGGAAGAGAGTCAAACCAAACTCGTGCCTCATCCTGAAGATACTCAGGGAAGATCTTCCAATAGTGAAGAGATGCGGTATGATCTCGACTGAGCATGTTATGCCTAAAAGCCCCAAGAAAATTGTCCGGATCTCCAGTGCCATCATAAGGTGGGATGGCGGGCCTCTTGAACCCTTCAGGAAGGGGCGTAGCCATAATTTCTTGGGAGAATGGGGTGATAATGTCTCCCCTGGCGTCAAGGCCTAGAATTCTATCTAGTTCAGCATTGCGCTGTACTCTCTCATACTCATGAAGATCTGGAGTATAGGGATTGGCATGACGAGCTTTCTTAGTCGCGTTAAGCGGACGGCGACGATCAACATCAGTAAGTTCGTCATTGCGCTGTTTTGATCCGTTAGAACTCCCATGGTCCTCGGGAGAACCAGGTCGTTCTCGTCGGCGGTCCTGTCGCCCATGGTGCACTGGATTTTGTTGGTTGGGCAGATTCCGACGAGGAGGTTGCGCTACGGGGTTGATGTTATGTCCAGCAGGGCCATCAGGGTTTAATCGGCTGACTGCCCAGTCTTGGAGAACATTAGCATGTTCTTGTAGGAAGGCCTGGAGTACTTCCGGAGTCATCTGAATATTAACCTGTGGTTGTGTAGTAGCAGGACCAGGATTTTGTATATCTTGTGGAGGTAGAGGTAAGAATCCGTCATCCGGATTCACAGCCGGGCCTTGGTTGCCCTGATGGTGAGATGTATTCCGTATTATCGACTGCCTCGGTGGCAAGGTTTGATCCACGGGTGGATCTTGATTGATTTGATCATCTTGGCGAGATTGAGTCAAGCGAGTGGTTACCATGGTATTACCAGTACAATATCAATATTAAAAATCCAGTCGACCTCGAGTTCCCACAGACGGCGCCAATTGATAAAGCGCAATCCGTTATCAAAAGAATATTCACGAAAGATAATAAATCAGAAGATAACCAGACAATAAGACACAAGGTTTACGTGGTTCGATCCGGAGATCTACGTCCACGGGAAAATGATGTCCCTACCGGGCTCCTTTTCTTCTCTCTTTCTTTGTTTTTGTTTACAAGTGATCTCTCTTTGATTAAAGTTCCAACCCTCTTTCTCCCTCTAATTCTACTATTTATATCATACAAATCACAGCCCTAACTATATTCCTACAATTAAGGCCACAAAACCTGCCTTTGTGATTGAGAGGAAATCGTGGGTCAAATCTTCAATCCCCCTTGCGCTGCCATCGCAACTTAATTACCAAATCTGTATTTCGGCCAATTCTTGGGCCTCCAACTCTAGACAAATTGGGCCGGTCTGCAGCCTGAGGCAACTTGGGTCATACCTACCACATCCCATCCACTCTTTCCCACTATTCTTTAAGTCTAGGATCAGTAGGTGCTTCAGTTCCCCCAGTTATGAATCCCAATTTGTTTTTAGCTAGCAGTGCAATTTGCACAGATTTGCTCCAGGGAAGATAGTTATTTCCACTCAGTTTGGTAGATACGAGACTCATACCTGGGTGATCCGATCCGTGAAGGTTGAGAGGATCATTTTCTGAAAGGTTTAGTGCTGCAACAGCAGATGTTGTTTCTCCTGCCATGAGAGCTGGGTTGTTGGATCTAGCTCCGAGTTGTGGCCATTCATCTGCTGTATTTCTCCAGGTATTTGTATTTGAACTCATAGCTATCAACTATGGCTCTGGTACCATGAAGAATTTATGCAAGATAATTCACAAAATATATGATAAACATTGAATGTGAAAGGCAAAGATCAAACATTCAATATATTCATGAAACTGGGTGTTTACAGCAGCTATTCACTCACTCATACATTTACAAAGTAGAGTTGATCACTATATATATCCTTACAAAAGTTGCCCTAGAAGTCATCCTAAAATAAGACAAAACTCATTAAGGAGTTGCCAAAAAAGAGATGACACAAACTCTGCTTTTGCATGTAAACATATAGCCTAGCTAAATGTGCAGATTCACAAAAAAAGAAAGATTCCTGCAGTAGTCATAAAGCTGGATTAATTAGCTAAAAATTGTTTCATTAAGAAAGACAACTGTTAGTGATGCAAAGACAACGGTTAACAGTTGAAAGACAACGGTTAACAGTTGAATTCCGCATTATAATTCCAACAATCTCTCTAAAAATCTTTTAATTTAATCATTTCTTCGAAAATTACACCAATATATTATGGTATGATGATTGATCACAGGAGACCCCGGACAACATTAAAGGTAAGGAAACATTTTTAGAGAGGAAAAAGGGAAAGATTTAGATCTTATAATCTTGTATAAATAAGGTATGGAGAAAAGATGAAAAAAATTATGGTAATAAAAAAATTAATGAAGAGAAAATTGGAAGAGTGTTGTTGTTTATTCCATAATTTCTTGAATTTCACCTGAAAGTCTAAAATGACACTTATTTGTAAACGAAGGGAGTAGTATTTAGGTTAGGATGAAGTATTTGTTTGATATGCAAAATATTAAGACACATAAATTAATTAGAAATTATAAAGAATTGTTGAATCTTTAATTGGTCAATATGAGTGAAAGCCTGCATGTTTTTTTAACCATAAACAATTTTTATCATGAAATAATGATGTTTCTCGTGATTTTCATTTTTTTAATGATTTCAGGTATATGAAGTGGATTTTGTGATTCTGTGCATTGGAAAGTTCAGTAACTTGCCAAACATGCCCAATTTTCCGAAAGGCAGAGGAATTGATGTGTTTAAAGGAAAAGTTATACACTCTATGGTATACGCTGCAATGGATAAAATTGAAGCTGCAAATTTTACTGCAAATAAGAGCGTTACCGTTGTTGGTTTCCGTAAATCAGCTCTTGATATTGCTGCTCAAATTGCTACAAACAACGGTAAAAAGGCTCTCCTTAAAGTACTTTCTTCGTCTCACAGAGATAATTTTATTTTCTTTTTATGTTTCAAAAAGATATATACATAAGTCTCATTTTTCACTAAGGGCGTATTAAATGCTCGTTTTTGTAACATACTCGTGTTAATTAATTTATTGAAAGGGGTTGTGGCTTAACACCACCATTTCCTCTAAATACATCTCATAAGAAGTATTCGGTCTTTAGCCAAAAAAATACAATTATATTTGTTTATACTAGCCGAACATGTCATAAGATGTCAGGTTGAAATGACGAACAACTCATTTTCACATTTTTTAAAGTGTTTGGTAATAATCAACCAAAAGCTTACTAGCCGAACAAGTGAAAAGAATAAATAAATACAGTTTGTGTTTTGTTGAAATGACTAAGCACCTCATTTTTACGTTCTAAATGTGTTCGATCATTATCAACAAATTAATGGCCCTCTCTCTCTTCCCCTTTCTCTCTCTAGGTCCGAAGTATCCATGCACATTAGTTTTCAGGAGAGCACACTGGACTGGTTCAGAAAGCTTAGTTAAATTCACATTCAGAAATCTCAACAGATTCTCAGAATTGATGATTCACAAGCCTGCTCAAGGACTAATACTCTACTTCATTGCACTTTTACTTTCTCCTTTGGTATGCATCTCCCTTTCTCCTTTGGTATGCATCTCAACATTAATGGTAATCATTAGGATGGCAAATCGGCTAGCTCCATGGGTTCGGTTGACTCAATCCGTCCGAAATTTTAAGTGGGTGGGTCATCTTGACCTGAAGTATCACTGGGTTCAATAGGTCCAATACAATGAATCAATAATCGGATGGGCCTAACCTAACAAATGATCCTTGTATAGTTTAAGAGGATGTGTTGCTGGCCTGAACTCTCTAATTTTTGGGTCCTACAGAATTTCGATCTAATTTAGTTCAACATAGTAGAGAATTCGAATTGTCTAGAGGTGGCAACAGGCCCGAGCACACAAGGCAAATGCCACATACGGAGCCAAACTGGCCCAAAGTTCCATTGGGCTGAAGAATGATGAGCCCTAACTCGAGCCACCCTCTAGAATCCTATGATTTGTCGGCCATTGATTCATGGGGTCAGTTCTAGTGGGTCCAATGATACTTCAGGCTATGATTTTTATGGTCCAATCCGTCTAAAAGATCAGGCAGGCATTACCAATTTTTCCACCTACATTTTTGAACTACCATCATGCACATTTTGAACTAATAAGTATCCAACATAAACTTACTCTTTGAATTTATAAATTCTAGCGTAGGATCTTCGCTAAAATGGTGGAATGCTACCTCAAATGGATCTACCCGTTGAAGAAACACAACATGATCCCTGATCACAATTTTCTCGGACAGATTTACTCGTGTATGTTCATGATCTTACCCCTATTTTGAAGCTTAAAACTGAACCTTTTGATATTGGATGGCCTTGATATTTGACAAATATATTTCAAATCTAGCTGTAGTTAACTGTGGATATTCTGAAATGAGGTACAATCAATAGATATGTAGACATTAGATTTCAAATTCGGTCATAAGTTACATTTGTTTTGCTTGCTTTGTGATTTTTGTATTTTATTTATTTATTAATGTTTAAAAATGAACATATTGTGAGTATTGTTGATATACGGATTTAACCTAAAAGAAGACAAACTTGACAGTATAAGGTTAGTATAAATATATGAATCTATATATTCAATATTTTGCTACATATTCTAATATGTTTTCCTAAATGTAATATATGAATCTATATATTCAATAGTTTGCTTAGATTCCCACTTTAGAATGTACGTTTGCTGGTGTTTTCATGGAATACATATTTTTTAGGAGAAGAAATGATATGTATAAGGACAGACATCAGAACTTGGCTCATAAAGCATTCAATCAAACTGGTTTCATATTCAAAACCACATAAGGCGCCTAAATTTTCATATATATTGCTTTTGTGTCTGTGTGTGAATTGGGTACTTTAAGTTTATCTACAGATAGTAAAAAAACGAACCAACTTGTATTGCTTTAAAAATCTGAGAATCTTTAAGACTGCTGATAGCGCCTTATTTGAAATCTTGCTGCACTAGTGTGGAAAATTTGTAGTAAGAAATACACCTGTCGACTTAAAATAGAAAACGGGTTGAAAATATGACATCAATCCTGTATGTAAGCTTCAATGTCTAGAAGTTGTAGATGATATATATATGAGTTTAAGAAAACTCATTTAATATCAATAAATTTAAAAAACGAAAAATTGTAACCATAAATTAAAAAAAAAAAAAAAAAAAAAAAAAAAAAAAAAAAAAAAAAAAACTTCCTGCATTGTGGGAAGTTACTTTATTAGATCATTAGTCTGGAGAAAAATGAAAATTATATTTATTTTATTTTATTTTGTATACTATATTATATTTAGCGCACATAGTGTGTTCAATTTTTTTTTTTAACTTATTATTGTATCACATACAAAATTTGTTCATTTAGTATTTATATAATATAATTATAAAAAATGTTAAACATTTTATACGTACCAAAACAAACATACTTACTAATGTTTTATTGTATGTATGAAAAGTAACAGGTGATGGTGGATGTTGGATAAAATTTGAGAAGAAAGCAGTCAAATTAGCAAATATGGCAAAAAAAACGAATATCTGGTGTTGTATCACAACAAAAAGGTTAGTATTAATTTTTTTACTCTGTCGACAGAAGGATATTTTTATTGATGTTTTATGTGTATCAATGTAGTCAATGTATGATTAGAATAATGATATTGTCATAAATTAAAAATTTTGTATGAGTATAGAAACTAAATGAGCGCGATAGTTGACATAATTTCATGAATACTAATTTCAAACAAAATGTAAAAAAAATAACCACCGTTAGGTTGATTGTTTAAAAAATTGAAAAAAACATTGTACTTAGCAAATAGTAAAAAACAAAAAAAACATAGGATTGTGAAATTCATCATGAGAATAATTCTTTTGATGATATCTTCTGTGTGTTGCATCCATTTCATGTTTTTTATCACTTTTCCTTCAATCACGTATGAGGTGAACAATAAGACATAAATACGCATACAAGTATTGACGGTTTTATCGGGTCGGGTTGGCTATCGAACTTTTATTGATTCGTGTTTGGATTGAGGTTTTGAGCTCAATAAGATTAATGGGCGGGTTAGGATTAGCCCTTATTAATTTGCGCGTTATAGGATTGGCACGATAACAACCCAACCCGCACGATTTGCCACCCCTAACCATCATACCCCCAATAACTTGTGTCCTATTTTTGCAATTTCCACTTTAATTGCAACCATCTTAGTGGCTGGGGTAATTTATCCTATCCAGCTCAGGTGAGTCTGTAAGCTCATCCCTAATAATAAATAAAGATTTGTTGTTACAATTCCGATATACTTCGGGTTACAATTCCTACTGCGGAATATTCCTAAAATATTGAATGGCTGATTGGAGGGCCGTCAGCTCGCACCAACTTTGTCACATCTAGATCTTATTGAAATTTAGACAAACACTACAACAAATTTTCATTTATATTCAAGCAATGTACTAATTTATATATATAAAAGTAAAATGGAGGGTATTAATGTAATCTTATCTTTCCCTCCAAAAATTTTAGACCATAATTGATAATTTTTTCTTATTTTTGGTAAGTTCATAATTTTCTTTTATTTTTCTAAAATACAAATAATATTTTCCTTTTAATCCGATTTTTATGCATAATATACCAAATTATTCATCTTTTCACGATCTTCGATTTGACATCAATATCACATATATTATAATGAGATATTTGATTTGAATAAATAGATTATTTGTTGGTTAATTATTTGTGCTAGAATTTATGTTTATTGTGAATTGTACTATAATATTTTGGTTTTAGTTGCAACTAAAATTAGTAAAATAATTTCTTTATAACAAATATGAGTATTTTTTTATTTTATTTAAGTCATGCAGGGAGAACCCCATTGTTTAAATAATGAAAATCAAAGGAAAAAAATAATATCTATATTATAATCAACTTATTACAATAGTTATTGAAATTATTTTTAGTTACCTATTTATATTTTTAATAATGTGTATTTTGTTAAAATTACTCTTTTAAGGAAATTTATTATTTGTAGCCTAAATTATGACTTTTTATTATATTTGGACACTCTTTTTAATTTTTTTATTTTTACTAAAACTTCAATGCTTTTCTTATACTTGGTCGCACAAATCAATATCGAATGCCTTTTTTACTCTTAACAATCTAAATAAATTTGTTCGCATTAATCAATTTTTATCTTCAAATAAATAAAGTATTTATAAGAAGACTATAATATTTATATAAATAATTTACAATACCAAATAAAATATGGAAATAATCAAATATTTTGAAGTAATCAAAAACTTTAATTTGTTATTCGAATCATTAAATAAATTTTGAATTTTATTTTGTTAAAATAAGATTTTATTAAATAAAAATTATTTAAGTATATTTGAAATCATCAAATGAAATGTTAAAAGTTGCAAATGAAAATTCAATGTTATAAAGAAAAAATTAAATATTTATAAATATAACTTGAAAGTTTATTCAGAAAAATTAAAATTTAAATATAAAATAAAAGTCAGGGACATAATGAGAAAAGTATTAAACTTTGCATTACATATGATCCAAATAAAATATCATTGTTCCTTTTATTATAAATTTTATGGTTATTTTTAATTATTTATAGTTAGAATTTAAAAATTATTTTATAAATTAAAAAAATCTAGCTCTATATAATATATATATATATATATATAAGTCACAATAGTGACAATTCTATAAGTAACACTTTCCAGCCTAAAATTTTAGACTATGATTGGTAAGTTGTTGTCACATTTGGTAAAGATTAAAATTTATTTTACTTTTTAAAGTTGCAAATATCTTTTTTTTCATTTCTAATCTATTTATTATGTATACTATATCAAATTAATCATCTTTTGATGATGTTTGATTTGACATCCATATAATATATATAATAATAAGATATTCTATTTTAAATATTATATTATTTGTTCTTTGATTATTTAAGTAAGATTTCAGTGTTTATTGTTGGTTGTACAAAAAATATAGCATTGGTTTGGAATATAAAAAAAATGCATTCAAATAATTCTCTTTTACAAATTATTTTACTTGATTATTTCATTAAAACCATAACTAATCAGTTTGTTTTATCTGACATGAATTGTTTCAAGGTAATATTTGATTTATAATTAGCTTATTAAATTATTAAATTTGCTAATGCTTATTTGCTATAATAATTTTTTTTTGATAAATTAAAAAACTATGACTTTCGTTCATATATACAACTTTATACTCCCTCCGCCCCACCCTAATTTGCACATTTTCCTTTTCGGTCTGTCTTACACTAATTTGCACACCCTTAAAAAGGAATTTTTTCTTACAATCTCCACTTTGAAAAATTCAACTAAAAAACAAAAAAGAAATTTTTTTTTTAATATACGCGTCGGAGCAGATGTGCAAATTAAGCCGGGACGGAGGGAGTATATGATAATTAATCTTAGATTTGTTTTTATTAATTTTTTATATTTTAGATATATTAATGTTATTTTTCTATAAATAATTACATATTGCAACCTATACTATATATTATAAAAGTTGCAACTAAACTTCTTTTAAATAAGCAAAATAAACCTACTAGAACTATATGGTTTTTAGACTTTGCAACCTAAACAATACTGGGTCACCTTAACCAATCTCAATTATGTTTTTTTTTTTTTTTTTTCTCTCTCTCTCTCTCTCTCACACATGTTGCAACCTAAGCATTGTTTTTACATTAACCAATGTATATCTTTAAATGAATCTTCTATTTACAATATAAATGTATAATTTAATTAAAACTTTTCAACATATATATGAAAGTATTAAGAATTATTGGAGCGCTCATATATTTTATTTTGTTATTCCAACTATTGAATTATTTTGTTATTCCAACTATTGAATAACTTTTGAATTTTATTTTGTTAGTTCGTTATTCTTTGTATATCGAAATACCAAGTAAAGTACTAAACTTGCAAATAAGATTTTTAAAAGGCGGTAGTTATAGTTAGAATTTAAAATTTTATTTGGATAAATTTAATAAAGTAAAATGGAAAAAATTAAAGAAAAATAAATTTCTTATAACATGATCCAGTTTATTTTATTTAATAATATGAGTTGATAGTTAGATATTTATGTTTGTTTTAACATTCATAATTAATTAAGTTATTATGCACATAGGTGAAGAATGATGTAAACACACTAAATGTGTGTTTAGATTTCAAAGATAAGAAATGATCATTTTGAAAAATATTTTTTTATATTGAATATTTATCTTAATGTTAATCTATAATATATATATATATACATCTATATATAAAGTAAGTTATATTAAATTCATATATGACGTGCGAAAAACTTATATTTACATTACTTATAACTTAATTTATGTTTTATCTTACATTTTAAAAATATGTATTTTATTAGGATAAAACCATCACATATTTAAATATTAAATTATATCATATTTAGTTTTATTAAAATCGTTACTTTAAAAAAAAAAACACCTCTGTGCATCGCACGGGAATATTACTAGTGTAATTACAAATGCAGGGAGTGAGTACATCCTCGGATCCCACAACTAGCAATACTAGGATACTCAGAGAGCCCTGCAACCTTGTTCACCTTTGAACTAAGAAGCAAATGGATAGCCCATTTTCTTGCCAGGAAGTTCCGGTTGCCCCCGGTAAGAGAAATGGAGGAAAACGCGAAGAAATAGGAGACGAACGCGCGTTTTTACACCCGCAAAAATTACAAGAGATCTTGTGTTGGTATGCTGCTTCAGATACACGGCAATGGTCAGTTGTGTAAGGATATGGGGTGCAATCTTAGGAGGAAGAAATGGCTCCTTTCTGAGTTGTTTTCTCCTTATCTACCTAAGGATTATGCAAATTTGTGAATGCTATGTTCTTGCTTGAGAGTTGATTCTTGCTGAACTAGTATTTTGTGTTATCCCATATTGTAAGGCAATGTTTGTCATTGTTTAAAAAAAAGTTCTTCTGCACTTTTTGCCGACAGAAAAGTAATTTTGGGTGTTTGTAAATGTTTGTTTTTGCTTTAACGGTGACATAAAATAACTTATTTAATATATATATATATATATATATATATATATATATATATATATATATATATATATATATATATAGAGAGAGAGAGAGAGAGAGAGAGAGAGAGAAGTTAGAACTAGAAGCATGTTATGACATGTTTTTTTCTGCTTCTTATAACCTCCAACATCTTATAATTTTTTTTAAGTATTTGAATAATGAAACTTATAAGCTTTCAATTGAGTAAAATGATTCAGTGATGGATTTGAAGGATAAATTTGAAATCCACTATCTAACACACATTCTAATTAGGGTAATTGTTGTTTGTGTGGTGATGTGTGAAATGCGAATTGTGTGTGTGCACAAATTTGAAATCTATATATATCTAAAAACAAAATGGCTTTTTGCTTGATTTGGCAATAAGCATTTTTTCCCGCCCATTTGTCATTGCTAAAATGGGAAACTTTTTAATGAAAAACGAAAATATAATATATTTATTTTATTATTGCTGTGGGCCCAGCTACCCACCATTTTTTTCGAAAATAATATTGGTAAAAGATTTGATAATATTTTGGGTATATATTTGTTTTTTCATTGAAAATATATGTAGGATTTAGTGTTCCATGCAAAATGATCTATTTGTAACAAACCATATATTTTCACATGAATATCAGTTAATTTTTTAGTAAAATCAGCGATTCAATATTTGCTGATTTTATAATAAAAAGATTTTTTTAGATTCAATCACAACTAATTAATTATTTTGCTGCATAATAAATAGATTACAAACCCTAATTTTGAAAGCTATAAATACATAATATTGAATGATTCACTCAAATCTCGATAGTTGAACTCTCCTCATACAATTCAGAATAAATATGCCTCCGATTTTCTCCAAAATAAGCGATGTCCATGCTAAGAGACATGATTGGGCTTTGAAGATGCGTCTGGTACATGCTTATAATATACCAATGTACAAGAATCCTACTCAAATTCAGAGCTTCGAATGCGTTTTCCGGGATTCTGAGGTAAACAATTTAACAGTTTCAACGATATGTAAATATTGTGTATTAAATTCATTTATTCAATAAAACTACACAATTATCATATCTGAAAAATATGTAATGTTCATACATATTTGCAGTTTTCTTATTTTGGAGACAAGTAATTAACTGTTTTTGTAATGTATAGTCATGTTCAGTTTTGGAGAATAAAGGTTGCGACTAGACATATTTCAGTTTGTGAACGTATTTGTTATCTTAAGAGTATATTTTCTGCAATATTCATTTAATCATTCAACTTATAATTTGTAATATAAAATATTTGTTCTGTTAAAATGAAAAATAATGCGTTTTTTTTTTTAAATATCAGTTTTCGTGATTGCTGTATACTTGCTTGCAATCATAAAAAATAGACAAAAAGCAATGTTTTTATTTGACTACATAGTAGCAATCTATTTATTACAATGCATTTAATTGATGCATTTAATTGTTATACAATTATCAGATCTGAATATGTAATGTTCATACATATTTGCAGTTTTCATATTTGGAATCAATTTATTACAATGCTTTTAAGTTTCATTTCACCATGTTTAATGTAATTTTTTTTCCTTTTAAATCAGGGCTCAACTATAAGGGGATCTGCAAGGCTGAACTATATAGATACTGCTCGACAGCGACTTACCGAAGGAAATTTGTACATCATTTCTGATTTTATGGTTTCTAAAGATGAGCTGAGATTTAAAACTGCAACTCACCCACTGAAATTTTCCTTTTAAATCAGGGCTCAACTATAAGGGGATCTGCAAGGCTGAACTATATAGATACTGCTCGACAGCGACTTACCGAAGGAAATTTGTACATCATTTCTGATTTTATGGTTTCTAAAGATGAGCTGAGATTTAAAACTGCAACTCACCCACTGAAATTTTCCTTTTATGGAAAGACAAAGATTAAACATATCCGTGACACATCGTTCCCGAAAGATAGATTCATTTTTAAGTCATTTGATTGGATTTCAAAACTGAAGAAGCAGGATGAAACGTTGCTATTTGGTACCTAACTAATACAAGGATTCATTTTATTAAATAAATGTATGTCACCTACCAATGTTATTTACGAAATTGTTTGTTATTCTATGAAATTTAGATGTCATAGGTCGCTTGGTGGAAATGCATTCACCTCAAATTATGGCTACAAAGGAGGGACCGAAGAGGTTGATGGAAATCGAGATAGAAGATTTGAGGTTTATGTTTAAATCTGATTTATTTTTGTAAATTATTTTCATTTAGATTCTTAAAAATATTATTACGTCCTTATAAATATCCTAACAAAATTAATTTTTAATCGTTTTGTATTTTACGTAAAGTGAAAACAGATTAACCATCACATTGTGGGGAGAATTTGTGGATCAAGTCTTACCTTTTTATAACAAAGAAACAACTGAGCCAGTTGTCATAGTAATGCAATTCTGCCGACCGAAGGTGTACAATGGTAATTTCCCTGCAAAATTGTATATTATTTATATTTTGCTAAAAATAATATTAGTCTATTGTTTTTTGATCCAAGTATGACTATAATTTTTATGCAGATTATGTTAAAGTATCAAATACGTATAACTGCACCCAGCTTTTTGTAAATACTGATGTTTGGGAGATAAATGAGTTTAGAAACAGGTAAATTTAGCTAAATTTTTCATTGTTATTATACTTTGTTCACAATTTCTTATTATATATGTTGAGATATTATCAAGTTCTTAATATGCTTATTTGAAAAAATCAATATTGATTATTACTTTAAAGTTTAAATTGAACTTAAATAATTTTTTTAATAAAGTATACGACGAATATATGATAAAATTATGTCCGAGTAATATTCATGGAGACTTACTTTATTACCCCTTTTTTAGGATTGCTGATTCTCCGAATCGGTTAAAACCAGTGTCTATATCACATGCTTCAAGTTCTGGTGTGTCCCCAAGCAGTGAGTTTTCTTCTGGCCGTGCGGTTGTTAGGAATCTGCAGGAGATATGTGAGGGAGAGGTAATGAAGTTTTTTTTTTTTTTTTTATATGTTGTTCAGTTCTATTAAAATAAAATTTATGGTTATTTTAATATCAGTAAATATTTTGAGATTCGATTTGAATATTTAGGATGGTGTGTTTTGGGTCTACTGTGGAATCGCTGAGATTGAAAATGCTACTGATTTGTGGTATATGGCATGCTTAACATGCCATCGTAAGCTGAACAAAGTGGATAATATTTGGTCTTGCTGTGAATGCGGTGAAGTACAAGCTAACAAAAATTTCAGGTATAATATTCTAACCTATTTCAGTTTCTATATGTGACTATTATACCTAACAACAAAAATAATAATGTATTAAAAATCATGTTATTTTACATCAAATTAAGGTTTAAATAATATTATTATTAATTTTCTTTAGGTTCAATATGGAAGTTCGTGTCATTGATGAAACATACAACGCTCTTTTTGTTGTTTGGGACTCAGAGTGTCAAATTATATTTGGGAAGTCAGCCTACGATCTCAAAACAGCCAATGAAGATTAAGTTATTAAACAATTATTTATCTAATTATTTTAACATGTGTTACATCAAAATAATTCTTGCAATATATAGGATGCTGAGCCGGGTGTTCTAGAGTACTATATCACCAAACTTGTGGACAGGAATGTACTTTTTAAAGTGTCAAAAAAGACTGATACATCACGTGGTGGTAGAGTTACCCTTTCTGTGACAAAGGTTTCTGATGATCCTGAACTTTTGGCACGGTTTTGTTCAGCTTATGTTGAGCCACAGGTAATAAAAATTACTTATTATTGATTTTGTTCAGTTTAGTTTCTAAAAAATATTCTTCTGATATATCAAAATATACTAAGATCATATTAATCTTAGTGATATTTTCATTTACACTAAAGAATAAAAAAGATTTATTATCACATGAGTCCCAAAATATTATGTAAATTTTGTGTTTTTATCATTTGTTATTAGGAGTCAGATTTGATTTCTAAGCTTGTGCGCAAAGATGCGGCTAATGATGATAGTGGTTCTGATGATGAGGTTAATACTCCTGAAAAGGTCGTGCAAGCCTTAGGTGAGAATGATGATAATTCAGATAAGACTACTACTGTGGAAAGTGGCCGCTCTAATGAAAAAGAAAAGGTTGATGATGGTGACCAGGGTCTAAAGGTGAAGCGCAAGCTGTTGGATGACCTCGATAAGAACTCGACTAACAGGAAGACTATCAAGCAGGAAAAGTTTTGAAGTTATTTTGTTTTTAAGTCATTCTCCTATTGACGATGTTTTTTTAAGACTATTCTATAGTTTCCCTATTCTGTTTTGCTATATTACATTGTTTTCTAAGGTTGATTTTTCTATTGACAATTTCTTTTTCTCTATAATATTTGCCTCTATGTTACTTCATCAATTGATTATGTTATGCTATTTGCTCTATGCTACTTTTTTATTTGAACGTGCTTCAATGATATTCAGATTGTCACTTTGATTTATATGTGTTTAATTCATTATAAAATATATGTGCAAACTACTAAACACATTAACATAATGACTACATACATGAAGCTGAATGTGTTTCTAAGTAATTCTATTTTCCAGTGCGATGATTATATGTGTTCAATTGTTTATAAAGTAGATGTGCAAACTACAAAACACATTAAGTTAATGATTTCACATATATATTTTAACGTGCTCGAAAATTTTATGCATATTGACAATGTTATTTTGTTTGTTGTTAAATTTATTTGTGATCGATTTATTACAATAAATGTGTATGTATAAGTAAATGCATTGACTTATTGACAACAAATTTTCGGGATTTTTATTTATTTATCATTTTACATAATACAATATTAATTTGCATTATGATAAAATAACTTTAATTTTATATGAATACACTTCAAATTAAATAGACTATGTATTAGTTAGTAATGATATAAATATAATTAAAAAAAAAACTGAGATATACACATTAAAAGTGTTAATGAAAATATATGTTAATATTAAGTAAAACGACATATAAATAAAAGATGACACAAAATTAGTTTTAATATAGTAGTTGTAATATATTTAACAGAAACTACACAATTCAACAATAATAGTTGTAATATAATTTAAAAAAAAATGGCATAAATATATAATAAAGTGATATATGTATTATAATGAGAGTATGATAATATATAAAACAAAAATATTTTATGTATTTACATCCATTATTTTAAAAGCAACGTAACATATCCATCAATGACAATTATGAATAAATTATTCGATCATCTAAATTTTCCAGAAGTATCATATTTATGATTTTATTATATTGATTTCATTAATTCAATAACCCATTTTATTTCAAAATAAGATATTTTCTGAATTTTTTTATTTCTATGTAGAGCACATAATAAAAATATTTTAAACGATGATAATCTTTTGTTATGCACAAAAATGATTATTTTTATTTATTATTTAAAAAATAAATATTAAGCATGCAATTCTGGATCCAAGATATGATCTGGATAAGTATTGTTTATATAATAGACAATGATATAGTGCATATATTTCTATTATCAAGAAAGGCAATAAAATCTGCAAAATCTAACCACTCAAACCCTAGGCAGCCAGAAAATTATGCTTATTTATAGGTCTTATTATGTTCGTGATCGAATATAAATCATTTGCAGGTTGGTTATTCCTAACTGTAAAAGTAGATATATTGAAGACTATAGGATGAGAAATCAGTAAGCTTCATAGTTGCATTTTTTGTATTCAACTGTTTGTGAAATGTTTAATTACTGAATTGATATGGGTATGATAATCTTACTCTTATAATGCGTAGGGATCCAGACGTTGAGTTAATTGTTATATCCGAAGATGAAAGTCCGTCTTTTGATGTTAAGGTTACTGATGAGATACTGAAATCAAAGACATTGGTATAAGTTATTGCTGTTTATCTTAATGTTATAAGTAATACTTATTAATTAATCAGATTGTTTTAGTTTTAATAAACAATAATGGATTTCTGTATGATTTTATTCAGGTGATTCCAGATGATTTTAAGGCACAATTTATTAAATGGAGACACTTGCTTGAAGGGACTGCTAAAATATTTCGAGGAATACAGTACTGGAATGTTGGAATTGGAGGTGACCCATGGAAGAAATTAGAATTAACTAACTGTGGTAAATTTCTTGCTGATAATGATCTTGGATTGAAGAGGGAGTTCACGCTGGAGTGGGAGGAGGATGAAGGCTTAAATTTTCGTGTATATGTTTACTGATTTAGAATTTAATTATGTTCAGATTCGTCCTGCATAGAATAAAGGTAGTATATGTAGTCTCTATGTTTAATTTCCGGTTTCTACTAAAATAATATTGTCCCTATCAATATAATGAAAACTATTGCTTACCGCTCTTTTACCATAGAAGATTGTGTTATCTAAAATTCATCACAGCTTATATATTATTAAATAAATAATGCCAAACGATATACTTTATTTAATATGATAAAAGTTTTTAAAAAAATATTAAATAAATTAATATTTATAAAGTATATAATTTTTTAAATCATATCTGTTTAGATATATGTAGATAAGAAGAGATGAAATTTGAAGTATCACAAATATTTTTTATAACAATTTATGAGATAATGAAATAAACAAATGGTATAACAAATGTTGAAATTTTAATATATGTAATTAAATCCATTATTGATTATGTGAAAATATATTGTATATATTATATTCAATGTAAATGTTGTATATAACTTGATATATTTGTAGCTACAATATCTCAACAGATTGTAAAAGAAGAGATGAAATTTGAAGTATCACAAATATTTTTTATAACAATTTATGAGATAATGAAATAAACAAATGGTATAACAAATGTTGAAATTTTAATATATGTAATTAAATCCATTATTGATTATGTGAAAATATATTGTATATATTATATTCAATATAAATATTGTATATAACTTGATATATTTGTAGCTACAATATCTCAACAGATTGTTCACATTAAATTGAAGATAATTTTCATGATTTGATGTTTTCAACTGACCAATGTCTATATAAATATGAGATGATATGCACTCATTATATTTCATAAGAAAAATATTTAGTGGTACCATACAAGCTTAGTAAAACCAAGACCAAAGTGTATGCAATTGGAAGATGACTCAAGTTATTGTTTCAGTGTTAGTTGTGAACAATGTTGCATACCCGTGTTTCACTATTGCTGTGAAGCACAAGCATGTTCGCAGAGCAAGACTGGTATTAAAGAATTTCTAACGTATATGTATGCAATTGTAAAGCAATAATTTCCTAAAGCATGTTTATTGATTCTCTTGCAGAAAGTTCCTGAACAATTCCGTCATCACTTTTTAAAGTGGGGTCATCTAATCAATGGTACGGCGACGCTCATTAGGGGAACTAAGGAATGGACTGTTGGAATTGAAGTTGATGTTGTAGAGAGGGAGGAATTTTGCTATCTAACAGGCTGTAGGGATATGATGGATCAGTGTATGATTGGTCGTGGTGATTTTATCACCTTTGAGAAGCAACCTCCTAGGGGTGGTGATACACTTGATCTTTCATTTAGGGTGTTTGTTCAGTAAATGAGAAGCGACACTTATTATTTTTATCTATTGTTTTTGAACTTTACAAATCTTGGAATAGTAAATGTAGGTTTTGTGTATTTTTTCTGAGTTATAAGCTTATCAGTAATATACTTATTTGTTTTTGGTAATTTTAACAATGTTTGTTAGATCAGCAATACAGTATTGAAAATAACGTGCTTAGATTGTTATGTGGTGGTTTATCATATAAAATTATAGAAGATCAAAATCTAATTTAGTTCAGAAAGTAAAAATTACATGATTAGTGATGTAAGTAAGATATGGAACCTTAAAATAAGGAAACAAATTACAATGGAATTGAGAAAGCATATGAATATTAGATATATTAATTTACTATCTAAGATTTGATATTATAAAAACCATTTTTTGTTTCGACACTTATTACACAAATATTGTCTCAACATTAAATCTGCATTAAATTATTATGTAATTGTGACTAAATGGTTCATCGGATTTTGTTATTTGAAAATTATATATATATATATATATATATATATATATATATAAACAAATTAGGATTGTGTCAATCAATCAAATATTTATAACTGACATAAAAATATATTGTAATATTTATGTGAAGAAAATATATGCTTAGTTATGAACAGAATCTGGGAGAGCAAATATGTGATTCTTCTATATTATAATACATCAAAATATAAACTTATATTAATCAATAGTTATCCTTATTAATATCTCTTCTATATCTATATATATGTTTCTATAAGAATACTAAAAGTCAACGTTATAGGGAGATAGCTCAATCACAAGTATCAATTCTGGTGGTTAATAATGTTCAGTATCCATCTTTCACAGTGTCGGTTCATCACAGTAATGTTGAGATGGGAAGACTGGTAATTATTGAAGTCACTATTGAATCATTAATAATATAAGTTTAGTATTATTTATCACTGATTGTATTTTCTATTGCAGAAAGTTCCTGAGCAGTTTCGTTATCATTTTCTTAGATGGGGACATATAATCAACGGAAGAGCAACGTTGTTAAGAGGCAGTAGAGAGTGGACAGTTGGATTGGATGTGGACGAAAACGAGAGGGAAGAAATTTGCTACCTAACTGGCTGTAGGGAGATGTTGGATGACTGTATCATTAGTCACGGGGATGTAATTACATTGGAGAAGCAACCTCCTAGGGATGATAATTTTATGGATCTTTCGTTTAGAGTTTTTATTCATTAATCTATGTTTGTTATGGTCTATTTTATATGAACGATTTACATTATGGTTCACTGAATTTTAAGGTCTATGCAACACATAATGTGATATCAAAATAATTATCTTTTGTTTTTTAATCAGTAAGTCATCTGCAGGACACATATTATGATTTCTGGGTGTGTGTTTGTAGTTTTTATTCAGATTTATCAGTTTCCATAATCTATATTATATCATGTGTAAGGGATTTAATCAACATGCAAGATTATTCAAAATTAAATAAGAGTAAAAATTTAGTAGTAGATCACTTATCTTCATATGCTTATAAATATTGATTTTGATACTCCGGCTATCAACAACCCTGTTGCAACTCCAATGTATAGTTGATGTTTTCTGTACCTGCAGTTGTTTTAATTAAATTGTTAATATTATGAAATAGGGCAATATCAGTTAACTTTTGCAATCATATATACATGAAAATGTGTGACAATAAATACATGGATGTCAAATTCAGAAGCCGTGTAAGTCCTTTGTATTTTTTTCATGCAAACAATAATATGTGACTCAATGATTCAGTATATTAAACTGCATAACATCAATAAAAGGTGAATTGTTTTGGCATGTATATATGATTTCATAAACAAGGAAAACTAAACATCTTATTATGTATGCCTAAGTTGAAGGCTGAAAATGTTTTATATCATGTTATATTATATATCAATGACTATTATCTATGAACCTGTTTTTTTAAGATATTTATTTTTTTATTTTTATCCATACAAATCAAAATAGATGCATTAATCTTAGTGTTGTTATTGCTAACCAGCTAAAAATAATTACAATAATGAAGCACTAACAGGTAAAAACATAATTCATGCCACAGGTCGGAATGCTAAGATTACTATTGTACATAACTACGAATAAGTAATGTTTGTGAAGTCTAATTTATGCAGTTTGGTTGTATCATATATGATAAGCATGCATATTGATGAAATGGTTAAACATCTTATACAGCATGGGAAAGCTGTACGCAAATAACATTTACGAAACCATCGAAAAAAATGCTTATGGAATAGGTATAGTAAAATCCTGTACTTATCTTTGCTATCTTCTTTCATAGTTTAGGGACAAATTTGGATTCATAGCTGTATATCTCATTTTTAATATCATAATTCATCTTTTGCTTTTATAACCTGCAGATACAAAAAAGAGGAAAATGTTTCAGAAAGAAGAACACTAAACTATCAATATTATTTTATTTAATAATCAAAAAGATTATTTTATAATCTACAAAAATTATTTATATTAAACCCATATTATGAAAATCTTAAGTTATTTTATGTTTTTATTAATACTCATATTGAAAATAGAAATTTATGCTCAACACTAAAAAGATCAAATATTTTCCTTTTATAATTTATTATGAATTTGAAGATCTGGTGGAATACATAAGTTATCAATGATTGGATGAATCAGAATAATATTTATCAAGATAATAACTATAAATATGTGACTAGATAAACACAAATATGTAAAAGAAAATATAAATCCCTATAAATACTCAATATAAGTATCCATTCCACAGATAAGTTACATCATTTTTTACCCTACTTACAGAATAACATAATTTCGTTCTTATGGTGCCCTAAATATGAAGAAAGGAGTTTCAATCGTCAATGAAAAATCAGTGGAAGAATACCATGCGGTTATGATTTGTGAAGGTGTGTTTTTAGTTTTTATATAGATTAATAAGTTTCCATAATCTATGATATACCATGTGAAAGTAGTTTAATCAACATTCTTTTATGAACAATGAAAGGGAAGTAAAAATTTATAAGCAAAGATTACTTATGTTCATATTGTTTTTCCATTTATATCCAAGATTATCAGGATATTAACAATCCCATTGCAGTTATTGATGATTGTTTGATGTTTTGTGTTTCTGCATCTATTTTAAATGAACTTCTAAAAGTATGAGAAGATGAAAGATGATGTCACTTTTGTAATCATATATATGTTTATGAAAAATGCATGATAATAAACAATGTTTTATCAAAATCACGTGTTGTGTAAGTTCAGAGTTGTTTTTTCATTCAATCAATGATATATGAATCAATGAATCATTATATTCTGGTGCAAACACTTTATAAAAACACTATTGCTGTGCAGTGGGAATAAATTTCTTAAACAATGACAACAAAACATTGTATTATTTATGCAAGGTTCATTGTTGCTTGAAAATGTTTTAGTTAATTCTAGGTTATAAAGCAATTATTATTATTGATGAACATGGTCCAATTAGATAATTATAAAGCATTGTCAACCCACAAATCCAAAATATATGCATGAATTTTACTGTAATCAAGGCTAAATTAATAAGAATCAGTACATTATTTCATCACTATTCGATAGCAAAGTAATGTATACCATAATCAGCATTCTTTTTGTAACTGTTTAACATGACTTTGAGTTAGTAATGTTTGTGAAGTCTATTATTATGTAATGTTTGTTGTATCATATATGGAAAACCTACATGTTGATGAAAATGTTTATATATTTTATACAGCATGATGAAAGATTGATCAAACAACATATACTTTTCACGCAAGCAGAGGTCCGAAGAAAAACATGGTGAAACTTACAAGTTCTATTACTATAGGAAAAAAGCATGCTAGGGAAGGTATGTCTGATGTTTTAAAACTGTATTCATTGAAGATCTATTTTTTTTTTTTTTTTTTTGTCTACATAAACATTGAACAGATTTCAAATAGTTAAAAAGGTTAGTCGTTGCTTTGTTTAAAAATCATAATGTATTTATAAGAATAAACTGATTAGTAAAATAATTGGGAACAAACTTATTTGTTTGTGCAGCCCTTTGAGCATCCTGGTTTGTCGTAATTGGATTCGTCCAGTATTTTGTCATTTTCTTGATGCATGTTTTTTGCATCAAGATTCTGCGATCAACATCATACTCTTGGATTGAAGAACTTATTTGCTTTTGTAGTGGTACCTCATTATACATGCAAAAGTGAAATAGTTAGATGTGAATCTGTTAAAATAACAAATTAATAATTAAATATTGGATAATCAAATAAAGTAAATAAAAATTCATTATTGTGAATAAGTAAGCATATGTAAGTATTCTAGCTAATCAATTAAAGTTAATTAAACAAAAAATTATCTTTGTTGATAATAACACTTTTCAAGATAGTGATCATTTTGATTAAAAATAACATTATTAGCGCACTCCAAAATATCACAATATGACTTTTTTTACTGCAACAGGCTGTATTGTACTTAAATGATGGTTTTGTTTATCCTAAATAAATTTTAACTTATACTCTTCTCATTATTTAGTATATATAAATATGAAATGCAAGATACTTATGATATGCGTATTTTATTGATTATGTTGATTAAGCGTTCAACAAACATACCATCTGTTTATCCTCATGAATCTTGTGAGAATCAATAACTTTTTTAAGTTAAAATTTGAGCATTTGAAACTACTCTTTTAACATGTTTTTTAATAAAATGAGGCGTTAAAAATATGGATTTAGTAGGTTCAGTTTTAAGATTTTATCAGAATTGAAGCTTTTTTTGTCAAAATAGGACCATTTTCAAATAAGGTCTTTATGCAGGTATCTATATATATATATAAACAGAAAGTAGAGCACATGATTCAATTTTAACATATGATTAGTGTTTCCAAGTATTCTCCCTTATTCAATTGAATTAACAAACATTTCATGTTGTATTCTAAATCAGATAAAGGTAAAATCACTTCAAAAATTCATTGCATAAAGGTAATTTTAGTTAATAAAAGTAATAAATACATAGTACTTTAAATAAAAAAAAAAAAAAAACAAAATCTCTTACATCTACCAGTAAAAACATATGTTGGGGGATATAAATGTATATAAAAGAAAAAAAAAAGAAAAGAAATTAACTTCTACATGTCTCTTTGTAGAACGGATATGAACAAATTTCTAGCAAATATCTATATATATATACAAAAGAAAATAGAGTACATGAGTCAACTCATACAGATGATCAGTGATTTTAAGTGTTATGCCTACTACAAGTTTAGTGAAAAAATTGCATGTTGAATTATAACTCAGATAAAGTTGTTATACCGTCAGAAAATGATTGCATGTTTATATTTTAGGCAATAAAATTACAAAATAACATAGTTGTTTTAACATAATCACAAAATGACACATATCTACCAGTAAACACATATTTAGGATGATATAAATATAAATAAAATTAACAAAACATAAAATTACCTTCTGCATGTCTCTTCGTAGAACGGATATGGAAAGGTATGATCAGATATTAGATTTTATAGAGATGAGAAACAGATCTGAAAACCCCTATCATCAACGAAACATATTTACATGTATAAAACCCTTATTTGACCTATAATATGACTTTGAAAACCAATTTGAAACCCTTTTCAGAACCAGAATTCGAAAACTTCTTTCACACTTTCAGATCTGGTAAACTATTTGAAAAAAAATGACAAAAACAACATGCAAGAATGGTTAGTGAAAGGATCCAGCATTTTTTTTCTCAAAAAGTGATTTTGTTCAAAAAAATTACCGATTTGAAAGCCCCTTTCATCATAGTTATGGAATCCGTTCAAAAACCCTAATTTCATCTCTGAATAGAGATTTCTAATCACAAAAAACTTATTTATATCAGAAGTTTTACATATTTTGCGCTGAAATCTTAGATCTGTATACTGTTATTCATTAGAATAAAATATTTCAAAAAACATTTGATTCATCATTTCTAAAAAAGAAATTTGCGCTAATAATGTTCTAATTCACTCAAAATGAACATAGATCATGAACATATTATGAAGGGAGGCTTATTTCATATGAGAGTGGACATCAGATAGAGAGAGAAACTGAAAACCCAGAAACTGTGGTAGAGAGGGAAATGACGGTGGAGATGAAGAGCTGTGTATCACAGAGTATGAAATTCTTTCTTTCATCTCATTTTTGACAGAAAACAACATGCAAGGAGGTTTAGTGAAAGGATCCAGCATATTTTTTCTCAGAAAGGGATTTTTTTCAAAAATTTACCGATTTGAAAGCCCCTTTCATCATTGATATGGAATCCGTTCAAAAACCCTAATTTCATCTCTGAATAGAGATTTCTACTCACAAAAAATTCATTTAGATCAAAAGCTTTACATTTTTTGCGCTGAAATCTTAGATCTGTTCACTGTTATTAAATATACTAAAATATTTCAAAAAAAAATTTGATTCATCATTTCTAAAAGAGAAATTTATGCTAAGAATGTTCTAATCTACTCAGAATGAACAAGGATAACAAACGGATTATGAAGTGGGGCTTATTTCATATGAGAATCCAACACAGATAGAGAGAGAAACGAAAAACCCAGAAACTGGGTTTGAGAGAGAAATGACGGTGGAGATGAAGAGGTGATTATCACAGAGTGTGTAATACTCTGTGTTTCATCTCATATCTGAGAGAGAGATAGACGGAATAGGAAAAGACAGAAAATGAGTTAGAGAGAGAATGACGGTGGAGATAGTGAGTTGTTGGTGAGGGAAGAGTCTAGAAGAAGACTCCTCACCTGAAATGTTATATCTTAAATGTGTAGTATAAATGGTATGTGGGTTTGGGCTGTGGGTTTGGGCTTTATTTTATGTTAATTTATTTTGTTTTATGTTATTGGGTTGCTGATTATATATCAACAGCCCATACAAATTAATAAATTGGGCAGCATTATTTTACCACTATATTGACATAGATTTATTTTAAATGGGCTTAGAAATTGTAATTTTCTTATAATTTGTATTTAATTTAAATGTTTTGTGATAAAAAAAAAATATATAAATACCTGGTATTAGCTAATTAAAATATAAATATTTTCTTTCAATAAATGTATATTTTAATTGATATATTATTAATAAGGAAATATTTATTACTTAATTTATTTGTTAATTTTTTTCAATTTTGAACATTGTTTATGAATTGTATAGTTTATTTGTTAACTCGACTAAAAATATTTGTAGGATTTAGTTTACACGGTTTCAGTTTTGATATGTTTGGATTAGTTTTTTTCATTTATCTATTCATGCCAAACCAAAAAAAAAAAAAAAAAACAAGTTGAGTCAGTTTGTCATTTACTTACGAATTTGCTAACATAATAACAAATGGGCCTATTATTGATTAATCGAACATAAATTAAAATCATTTAAGTTTTATAATTCTTTAAAATAATTATTATTGTATTTGTGTGTTATTTTGCATTTTTGTTTACTATTATTGTTTACGTAATTTAATTACTATTAGGATTAATTATTTTTCATAGTTGGAGTAACATATTGGGAATGTATTTTTTTCTTTTATTAGAAGTTTATATAATTATTTATTGGAATGTTTTTTGTTTTCTTTATATAGATTTTGATTAACTAAAATTGTTTATTGTTTCTTTTAATTTTAGAAAATACAACTCCATCCAACAGGAATGGTAGTGGAGTTGTTAATAAATTCTCAAGGGTGACAGATTCTAGCAATAACATTAGTCAACGGACTGTTTCATATCCATTTCAGAGGGGTCCTTTTTCCGATATCACCAATGGTAATAAAATATTTTCCTAGAATTTATATTTATCTTTTCATTATTTATTATACTATTTTGTTCGGTAATTATTTGTTCTAACTTCAATGTTTTTATTTTTTAAGTTATTGAATCCAATAAATTCTGTCGCCAAAAAGGCCCCTTTGTCGTAGAGGAATGTTCAAATGAAACTGTTTCTAATTCGACTTCGTCTACCATAATAGGTACATCTGATACAGTATTTGTTATTCTTTTATTTATTTAAAAACAATTGTGCAAAAATTATATTAATCAATACTAACATTTATTTTATGAATATTTTTATTTTCAGGAAATGCGAATATCACTCCGCATGCAGAAAGTTTAACAAATGTATCATGTTTGATTAATTCTACTAGAGGTGGTTCTATTAATGCATCAGCTAATTTACAACCTGAAAAAATTAGGAAGCCACCCAGAAGACGTAAGATATTACATGAGTTTTATAAATTAAATTATTAGTTAATTTAATGTACTTTATTTTTAGAAAAAAAAAAACTGATTAAAAATATTAATAAAGATATTTTATTGATTTTGTGCAGAAGCAGCCGGAACAAAGAAAGTACACATTAATAATCATTCTATAGTAGGTAAGTTTTATTAATTATGTTCTACTAATTTAAATTTCAAGTATAATGTTTCATGAATTTTTGAAGTCTATTAAGATTATTCACTATATACTTTATTTGAATAGATTATATGGATTTTGGTGATACCACGTACAGTCGTCGTCATTGTTCCGCATTGTTTTGGTATGAGGAACGTTTGTCCTCATTCCCGAAGTCTGTATATCCTGTATATAGTTTATGCTGCATGAAGGGGAAGGTTCAACTTCCTTTACTTCCACCTCCTCCTCAACTTTTACAAGAACTTCTTTTTGGACAAAGTGCAAGGAGTAAGCAGTATCTAGAAAATATACGGACATACAATAATATGTTCTCATTCACGTCAATGGGAGGAAAGATCGATTCTAGCATGAACACTAGTGGTGGACCTCCTGTTTTCCAATTACATGGTCAGAATTATCATCTAATTGGAAGTCTTCTTCCCTCTGAAGGTTCAACTCCGAAGTTTGCACAACTTTACATATATGATACTGACAACGAAATATCAAATAGAATTAATGTCGTGAGGTAATAATATTTAATTTTTAATTTTCTATTTGCAATACTATTTAATTTGCCATGTTTGTGTACGTAACTTTTGTCCTATCTTTACTGTGTTTATGCAAATATATTTATTTATATTTCCAGAAAGAACAGAGAAAATGAAGCTCTTCATACTGAGTTGGTAGCAGACTTGAAATCCATGCTTGATCAGCACAATGTTTTAGTCAAAACATTTAGGATGGCGGCTCAAAAGATAATATCTGAAGGACGTGCTGATGTTAGAATAAAATTGGTCAATGAGAGGACAAAGGATCAGAGAAGATATAATCTACCCGCTGTTTCAGAAGTGGCAGCCTTGGTGATTGGTGACCTTGATCGTGCGCTTGGTGATCGTGACATAATTGTTGAAACGCGCAGTGGTTCGTTGAAACGCATTAATGAGATGCACTCATCATATTTAAGTTTACAGTATCCTTTGTTATTCCCATATGGTGAAGATGGTTATAGCGAAAATATTCCGTTTGCTTCTGGAAGAGAATCTGCTGGTGGAGGACGTAAAAAAGTAAGTATGCGAGAATTCGCTGCTTTTCGCCTACAAGAAAGGCATTCTGAGCGAGCAAGTGTTTTGTACAGCAAGAGGCTGACACAACAAATTATTGTTGATCTTTATACCATCATTGAATCCATAAGACTGTTGTTTATCAGATTAAATCAAAAAGTTTTGATAGTCGAGTTATATAGTGGTCTTATTGATGCTTTGTTACGAGGTGAAACTGATATTACTTACATGGGTTTGAGGATTGTTTTGCCTTCCACTTACACCGGTGGTCCGCGGTATATGATTCAAAGTTATCAAGATGCAATGGCTATTTGTAGATGGGCTGATTATCCTGATCTATTTATTACTTTTACATGCAATCCAAAATGGCCATAGATTGTTAGGTTTCTTGTACCAAGGAACTTAAGGCCAGAGGATCGTCCTGATATCGTCGTTAGGGTGTTCAAGATGAAACTTGATGCTCTTATTAATGAGCTTCGTTGCAAGAAAATATTTGGCAATGTCATAGCAGGTAATTTAGTTTTAGCTAATTTTACATGTAACATTGATTAAACTTCGATATTGGATAAATATATATGTAAAATTATATATTGTTTGGATTATTTTGCAGTGGTATACACGATTGAATTTCAAAAGCGTGGTCTGCCGCATGCTCACATCCTTCTTTTTCTTGCCAAAGAAGATAAATATCCAACCGGAGCAGACATTGACCGAATAATTTCTGCGGAAATACCTGATGAGGTATCTGATCCAAAATATTACTCTGTTGTGCAAGAGTTCATGATACACAGTCCATGTGGATTAGCGCGTCCAAATTCACCGTGTATGGACGATGATGGTAAATGTACGAAGCACTACCCGAAAAGATTCGTTGATTCCACAACTATTGATGACGAGGGTTATCCAGTATATAGGCGGAGGGATGATGGAAGGGTTGTTATGAAGAGTGGTGTTCCTTTGAGTAATGCATATGTAGTGCCCCATAATAGATATCTTCTTCTAAAGTATGGAGCGCACATAAATGTTGAGTGGTGCAACCAATCTCGGTCTATAAAGTATTTGTTCAAGTACATAAACAAAGGCCATGATCGTGTTACTGCTGGTTTTTACAAAGCAAGTCAAGATAATTCTTCTGGTAATACAGTTGATGAGATTAGTATGTACTACGATTGTAGATACATATCGCCTTGTGAAGCCGCTTGGAGGATCTTTGGATTTGAAATTCAATATCGATATCCACCTGTGGAACGATTGAGTTTCCATCTTGAGAATCAACAGTCAGTTGTCTATTCTTAAGGGGATCAGTTGGAGAATATTCTGGAGCGACAAAGTATCAGTCAAAGTATGTTTTTGGGATGGTTTGAAGCAAATAAGAAATATCCAGAGGCAAATAATCTGACTTATGCAGAGTTTCCACAAAAATTTGTCTGGAAGCAGAAGGATAGAGAATGGGTTAAAAGAGAAAAGGGTAAAGCGATAGGTAGGCTTCATTATGTTCCACCTAGATGTGGTGATCCTTACTACGCTAGGTGTCTTTTGAACATTGTTAAGGGTTGCAAATGTCATGCTGATATAAGAAAGGTTGGGAATGTACAATATGAGACCTATCGAGATGCTTGCTATGCTAGGGGGTTGCTAGAGGATGATAGGGAATACATAGATGCCATCGAGGAGGCCAGTCATTGGGCTTCTGCTCAGCACTTGAGGGTTTTGTTTGTTACGCTCCTCTTCTCTAACTCAATTGGCCGACCTGAACACGTGTGGGAACAATGTTGGATGCATCTATCAGATGATATTTTGTACAAACAACGTAAAATGAGGAATACTAATGGTATGATGTTATTTTTATTAAAAAAAAATAATTTATTTTGTTTATTTATAAAAAAATAAGTGTTTGGATGTTAATTTATGGCTTAATACAATATGTTTTATGTAGATTTGACGTTATCTGATGAAGAGATTAAAAATCTTACTCTTGTGGAGATTGAGAAAATGTTACGGAGTCGTGGGAAGAGTCTTTCTTCGTCCAGCATAACCCTAGGAAGTCCTTTGGCTGAGATGATTGGTATGTCTAAACTAATTATTTGGGATGAAGCTCCAATGATGCACAAAAATTGTTTCGAAACTTTGGATAAGTTACTTCGTGAGATAACAAAGAAAGAAGCTCCGTTTGGTGGAAAGAGTGTTGTCCTAGGTGGAGATTTTAGGCAAATTTTGCCTGTTGTTCCAAAAGGAACAAGACAGGATATAGTGTATGCAACAATTAATTCTTCCTATTTGTGGCCGCATTTCAAGGTGTTGAGGTTGACGAAGAATAGGCGATTGCAAAATCTTCCTAATGATGCAAATGGTCATGAGCTAAGAGATTTTTCAGAATGGATTGCTGGTATTGGTGATGGGATTATTGGTGGACCTAATGATGGAGAAGTAGAGATTGACATCCCGGACGACATTTTGTTGCAAAAAGGTGACAGTGCTATGGCAACTATTGTGAAAAGTACGTATCCGGATTTTGGGAAAGTAAGTGATGACACTTCATATTTACGTGGTAGGGCTATACTAGCCCCAACTCTTAATGTTGTTGATTCTATTAATGAGTATATGACATCCAAAAACAATTCTGAGGGTAGGACGTACTTGAGCTCGGATACACCCTGTAAATCTGATGCTAATGTTGATCTTTTGAATGATCTTCATACTCCTGAGTTTTTGAATTCAATCAAATGCTCTGGTGTGCCGAATCACGAGCTTAAGTTAAACATTGGCACGCCTGTTATGTTGTTGAGAAACATAGATCATTCACAGGGGTTGTGCAATGGTACTCGATTGGTGATTACTAAACTTGGTGATCATGTAGTTGAGGGAAAGGTCATATCAGGTGATAATGCTGGTGTCACGGTTCTCATCCCTCTGTTGTCTGTGACTCCTTCCGACAAGAGAATGCCTTTTCGGTTTCAAAGGCGACAATATCCGTTTATCATTTCTTATGCAATGACTATAAACAAGAGTCAAGGGCAATCACTTAACCATGTAGGTCTGTTCCTGAAGAAACCTGTTTGCAGTCATGGTCAGTTGTATGTTGCAATCTCTCGCGTCACTAATCGAAAGGGTTTGAAGATTTTAGTATGTGATGATGAAGATCCAGAAAGAAAGACTACTACAAATGTTGTTTATAAGGAAGTTTTTCAGAATTTGTAGTTGGAGTGTTTCTTTCTTTTTATGTATTGTTTATTAATGTCTATATTGTATATTATTTTTCTTAGTTTTCTTAGTATTTTTGGATTTTTTTTTAGATATACATGTGTTATTATAAAATCTTCTTTAATTTATTTATAGTCATGTTGTATTTTTCTATGACCTTTATTCAATAATATACATGTTATTCAATTACTATAAAATACTTAAATAAAAAAATAAAAAACATCTTCCCGTGCATCGCACGGGTACGATACTAGTTCACTATTAAATACAGAATCTAATTAGTGTATGTGGTGTTTTGTGTAGTACAAGTATGTAATAAAAGCGATTAAGATGTCTAACTTATACCCTTCCCCCAAGGTTTGTAAGAAAAGAATGGTACGCCTTGGTGCTACTTATATACAATGTTACTGAGGTGGCGGATCGAGTTTGTTCTATAGAAAATGTATGTAGGAGTATAAAAATGACAATAAAAACAGCTCAAACAAAAATACACACAAAATAAAATAATAATTGAAAAGAAAAGGTTAACCCCACAAAGCAAACCAAATGGGTAGGTGTTCTTCAAATTGCATTCCATATGATATTTCAATATACATCATATGTATTGAATTAACATATGATATATAGTAGAATATGAGATGAAACACAATTATCTGAAGAAAGTATCTCATCTAAGCAAAGACATGGTATTATTATTACAAATTGCAAAATACATGACTGGTAATAATGAGCGGGCCCTGTTTGCATAATGACGACACAATCAGTTACGTAGCTGACTTACAACATTGTTAGGTAGCTGACTTACAGTAGCAACCTCGTTAGGTAGCTGACTTACAACATCGTTAGATAGCTGACTTAGAACATCGTTAGATAGCTTTCTTACAGCATCAAAGCAAGGTGGTAGGCAGGTGACATAGTCAAGCCGGGAAGTACATGTATCCACACAGTTCCTCACACTGGTCATTAGGTTCGTTGGAACTAAAACTCCAAGGCAAAGTCCGTAGCAGTTCACGTCACCAATTGTACACATTTCCAGACATTCGTCAACACGATGGGATTGTGCAGATGCCTGGAAGATGAGAAGCAGCAGCACTGCAAATACTACTACACCATCACCCACCTTAATCTTCATCATCATATTCTTCTCCTTAAACAATTAATGCACCACCCTCCATTTTCTCTTCTCATATACATATACCTGCACCTGCCTTCCACGTGCAACCAATCATTCTATAATGTCAACCCTCAGATATGCATATCTTTCTACCAAACACTAATTCATTCATAATTGCTTCCACTTTAACTAAAACGTGCAAACCAAACATCCCCATCACATATGCACATCTCTCTACCTGCCGCATATCACCAAAAAGATAAATCATCTCTTTATCATGATATAAAATTTTAATATATAGTATCCTTTCATCCTATAACGAGAGTCATATTCTAGAAAAAAAAAAGAATTGTTATAAAATAATTAAGGCTCATATTTCAAAACTCAATGTCACTCTTAACAAAAACAAATCATTTTTTATTAAACAAATGCTCACACGAAATCGCCACTGACATGATTGCACAACCGAACAATATTATTTAGTAAGATTTGTCATATAATCTTACAGTATAGTTCAAATTTTTTTATCCTGTGAGACGAACTTCTAGACCCGTTTATAAATGGGACCCCTCAACTAAATTTTTGGGTCCATCACTGAATAAAAGTAGAGCTACATCAAAGACGTATTTTGAGACAATAATATTATAGAGAGAAAAACTATTTTCATAGTTACTGTAGCAACATATGTAAGCTATATGTCCAAATTGGTTTGCGAATTACTTAATGGGACTTGTACAAGGTTTTCTAACGAGTCTCGTTTCTGTAAAGACTATCAAACAAATGTTTAAGTCTGATTATACATAAACTCACCCTTATTGTAAGGGGTTGTTATTTTTGTTCTGCAGAATGCATTTAGGAGCATTAAAATGGCAACTAAAATAGCACAAACAAATTTACACAACAATATATATAATAATAAGTTCTACATACATAATTGAATATTTAATAATTTGAAAATAGGTTTAATCCCCAATTTTTTTGAAATTAGATTAATTGAGAAGGTTGACACTTGTCTAAATCACTACAACAAAAAAAGTTTTTTTTATAACATTTTTGAGATCACAATTATGGTTACTAATAATAAATTATTTGTTACCACTTGTTATCATAAACTTCTTATAAATTATTTGAGACTATTTTAAACCTATTTTTAGAGACAACACTACAACAAAAGATGTCTTTTGCATAAGACTTTTTGACACCACAATTGTGGTCACTAATAATAAGTTATTTGTGACCACTTGTTGTCACAAATCTCTCTACAAATTATTTGAGACAACTTTAAGACTACTTTTAGAGACAACCACAACAACAAAATAAGTCTTTTGCATAAGACTTTTTGACACCACAATTGTGGTCACTAATAATAAGTTATTTGTGACCACTTGTTGTCACAAATCTCTCTACAAATTATTTGAGACAACTTTAAGACTACTTTTAGAGACAACTAGTTGTTGCAAAAAATATTTGAGACGCATTTGAGACCACTTTTGTGGTCACAAATATATTATTTGCGACGGAGTTATTGAGACGACAATAAAGTTGTGACAAATACTCATAAGTTGTGACAAATGTTCATTATTTGAGACCACTTTACTTAAGTTGTGGCAAATACTCATTATTTGAAACTACTTTTTTGTGGTCTCAAAAGACCCTTTTCCTTGTATTGAACTAGTTGTTGCAAAAAATATTTGAGACGCATTTGAGACCACTTTTGTGGTCACAAATATATTATTTGCGACCGAGTTATTGAGACGACAATAAAGTTGTGACAAATACTCATAAGTTGTGATAAATACTCATTATTTGAGACCACTTTGCTTAAGGTGTGGCAAATACTCATTATTTGAGACCACTTTTTTGTGGTCTCAAAAGACCCTTTTCCTTGTAGTGCAACTAGTTGTTGCAAAAAATATTTGAAACTCATTTGAGACCACTTTTATCGTCACAAATATATAATGTGAATTCGAGTTATTGAGACAGACTAATTAATGATAACATGTTGTCTCTGATAATAAGCAATATAATTATTTATTTTATTTAGTTAAGTTGTATTAGAACTACTAAAACACACCTATACAGTAACAAACGTTTATGGGGTCATGTAGGTCCGTCTATGTAGCTACAACTAGCTGGGATGAGGATGTACATACATATATATATGAAAAATATAGATTAATTGAGCCTTGAGTTTATATATAACCATATATTTTGTTATTCCTACTAAGGTTGTACCTGCTCATACGGCTGTTAAAATGAGTCCGGCCTGATAAATCGACCGGGCCACCCAAATCGAAAATAGCCTGGAGTGGGCTTAATTTTTACTGGTCCGAGAAGAAATTGGGCCTACTTGACCCGATCCGACAACCAGACAGGCCAAATGGGTTCAACTCGAAAAATTTGGCCGATCGATTAGCCTGATTTTTTCTTTTTCTATTTCTTTTTTTTTTTAAATAAAATTCCAACATTCATATTAACACTATTTATTAGGTGAGTTCTACTAATTATCTATATTATTTATAGTCAATTGTCATGTCCCTATCATGATATGTACTTAAAAAAGGACTTGTGGTGAAGGTCCAAGTTTTTTAGGAAAAAAAAAATTCCCTTGTTAATCTCGCGGCAACCGCTTAAATTATTATATATAAATATTGATATTAATTTCAACATACTTGTGTTGATTACTTTAATATATATATATATATATATATATATATATATATATATCACCTACCTCCCTCCTATATTAATTGTCATTCTAATTACTTCTTCCTTTTTTTCTAATTAATTGACATTTTAGATATTTTTCACCAATTATACCAATCTTCTCTCTGGTTCAATCCTAGAATATCTCTACTTTTCAACCTATGATAAATATTTTATTTGATCAATCTTTCTCCCCTAATATTAGCTGAGAGTATATCTATCAAAATATTTTTTCTTAAATTCTTTTATTTTTTCTAAAACGATAATTAATGTGAAACGGAGGGAATATATTATAGTGCGTAATCACACACATATATATTACACAGGTGTGATTATTAAATTTCTTTTAAAATTATAATTCTATGATATGTAGGTTCTTAAGTCAATTTTAAAGGTTTCCTTATGCAACCGTTAGTACATCACCTACGAGTATTCTACAAAGTCTATATTTTGATCCTTTATTACATTACGGGTGTGTTTGCTTATGATTTTTCTCAGTGAAATAAAGGAATCAAATTTTAATAAAGCACACTTATTAATTTCCCCAATCAAATTTAACTCAGCATTTCCCAACTTTAAGCGAATACATCCTACATGTTTAATCGTTAGTGATACTATTTAATACATATATTCAGTTATGAACTCAGAAATTTTGTCGAGAGAGACCATGCCGCATCTACAGGCGGATCTAGTAGAGTTCGCCTCATGAGGATAGAATTTTTTAATTTACCTTGAGATTATGAGCAGTGGTGTTAGGATTCTGAACTTGATGGTGCGATAAATTATTTAAAATATTTACAAATAAAATATTATTCAATAATTAAATATATATACAACTCAAGTTTATTAAAAAAACAATGATTATTTTTTTAGCTTTTTTGGTTCGTTTAAAAGATTTTCTTGTATCATGAGCTACTAGTATGTCCCCCCGTACGATGCACGAGAAAGACCTTAAATATTGATCTATTATGTACAATAATGTCATTTTGTTTAGCGTTAAGAAATTAGAGGTGGAAAAACTCATGTCATTTTGTTTAGCGTTAAGAAATTAGAGGTGGAAAAACTCGGCACAACCCGTTACCAAGACACGAACTCATATGATAATTTTAAGTTCGAGTGGATGTCTATCTTGTCTGGATCGTTATAAGGTCAACCTAATAAGACGCGATAAAATTTAAATCGACGATAAAATTTGGGTCGGGCAAATCAAATAATTGACCTATAACTTAATATTCTAATTATAACTTATTAGTAATTATTTAGAAATATATCTAATAGAAGAAATTTACTTAAAGAAGAGTTTGATAACATGTAAGTATTAAATCTGATACTTAACCTTACAATTCGCAACTATTGTCAGTAAATCTTTAAATACATCAATACGCCATTTTTTTTTTACAATTTTAAAGTCAGACCAGCTCCGCTTTAATAAATAAAGAGCTTAACCATGAAAGAACAAAATATAAGGTTAGAAAATAATATAAAAAAAAAATCAAATATCTACTTTATAATTTAATTTACATATAATTTATTAGAATGATATATTTTAATGTAAAATAATTAATTAAAGTTTATTTCAAATAAAAATTCTTCATATTTTAAAATTTATATTTACATAAACATATTAGTCACAAGCGTCTTGCTAATTTAAAAATGTCTTTAATTTTCTTACATGATTAAAACTGAGATTTTTTTTCATTACATTGGCAAAAATTAACTGTTGAAATTTTAAGAATATTTTTTTATTTTTCGCACAAATTATGACAATTGATTTGCTTATGTCATTTTACCCATACGCCAAGTTTTATTACTATTGTTATTATTATTATTATCATCAGTATCAATTATTAAATTATTATATTCAAAATTTTAATATTCAATATTATCATTTTATGTATTTTTTAAGTCCTCATACATTAATCTTCTACGGCCAAATAGACCTTGTTTATATCTTGTACAAGTATACTCATTTTATTATTTTAATTGCTTATTTTTATTTTATTAATTATTAAAACAATAACAAATATATTATCACAGTCAAGGAACTTCAAATGATTTAATTAATCCTATGCCACACAAAAACATATTCAGAGATGATCAGTTAAGATAGGAACAAATGTCCTCAAGTAAGTCGAAATACCGGCAACAAAGACTCACACCCCTTAGCAGTGCCAAAAAGAATCTCCATACGCCCCTCCCGCGGGAGGTGCCCGTGATGCGCCATAGCTCCATGGAGCCATTCCTCAAGATTGTCATTGACGTAAGGCTATCGAGTATACCTTGGATAATGAGAATGATAAAATCAACATGATTATGAATATACCTTGAAAAATAAATGAGAGGATGCTTTTGTTGAATGGTGATTTTTTTATGAAATAAAGTGTGAAGATATGATATTTATAATATCTTATTAGGTCAAAAATCCCATAACATAATAATCTAAAATTTGGAGTTTTACAATCTGCCGATTTTTATCACCACAAATTAAGGATTTCAAGTTTTGTAAAACTTGAATAATTTATAAATAATTTTAATATCAAATTTCTAAAAAAAATAGATTAATAATGGATGTCTTTTATTATTAAGTAAGATAAAATAAGGTTGATATAGATATATTTCAATTTTCGAAACAGAGTGAATATATTAACAGATTCATCAATTAATTAAAATGGATTATGTATTCAGTCACATACTGAAAGATATTTAGTTGCTAAAGGTAAGGGATTTTGTTTTGTAAATTAAATCTATATGCTCATTTGTTCCTTATTTTTTGGGAGGGATATTATAACTTCCACAAAATGTGATTTGATTTAATTTTACCAAATTAGTTTGTTAAGGAAATAGTTTCCTAATTTATTGGAATAGAAAAAAAGTAAGTGGGTCAACCATAAGTTAAAATTTACAGTCAAATAATAAAATAAAAAAAAAATTATTTGCCATGTATGTAAAATGGGGGGGGGAGGGAGGGGAAATGTTTTATTTCCAAATACAAAAATAATATATATATTTGGAATATAGGGTTTGTAATTAGTATTTTTGCCCCTAATTTTCTGCGATAGAATAAATGTATATCCATTTGCATAGTAATTTTGGTAGCTGATTTATTTGAGTGTTGTAACATAAATAATATGCGTAAAAATTCATTCTAAAAAAATATGGGTAAAAATTGTTTTGTATCTTACGATTTGATAATCTTGTAAAGTAAATCTAGATACAACTAATTATTACTTATATTTAGGAAAAAAAAGAAAAAAAAAAAACTCATACCAATAAATTCAGCAACAACTTCCCTAATTTTACAAAAACATTACCATTACATATATATGTACCAGATTCAGAGATATTTTAGGCATATATTGCATTCTTTTTTTAATTAAAAAATAATTTTTATTACCAAATATTATAAGCGATTTGGGCAGGAAAATACACTTATTTCCAGATGTAGTAAAAATCCATTTATATATATATATATATATATATATATATATATAGATTATCCATTTAACAACAAGATTGCAAATGAATTGACTCTTTTATCTTTAAAATAAAATTAAGTAACCTTGATATTAGAGATATGGGGTAAAGTATAAAACTACACATATTTTAAGACTAATCAGACATCTAAGTCTTTTCTTTTGTTTTTAATGAAAAACTAGTTTTCCACCCGTGCAATGTACGGGTTAGAATTTTTTTATTAAATTATTATTAAAATATAAAGATAAATATGTATAATAATGAAAATTAAAATAAGTAATGAATAAAATATATTAGATATGAATTGTACGAAATATTGTACTATAATAGGTAAAAATTTGATACTACCTCCGTCCTGCCTAACTTTGCACGGTTGAAGAAAAAATTATTTTTGCTTTTTAGTTGACTTTTTCAAAGATGGAGATAGGGTGAAGATTGTGAGAGAAATTTATTTCTTTTTTAAGGGTGTGCAAAATTATGTGGGACGGGCCAAAAGAGAAAATATGCAAAATTAGGCGGGACTTAGGGAGTATAAAATATATTGCATGACACTGGTTATGTGATAATTGTATATTTGTGATATTTAAATAAAATACTAATGCAATTACATATTCGTATAAGGCGAAGCAATGCCAGATTATAACATGAGATTGTGCAATGTGCCAGATTATTACATATTCGTATTTAGTAATATTAACATGAGGTTGCGCAATGGTATTAGTTTATTAATCAATGGTGCTAAAGTATATAACATTGTGACGTATTTAAAAAGAAAAAAATCAATCTATTATATTTGTAACATCATTTTTCTTTTCACAAAAGAGGCACTAATTAAGTCATCAAATCATTTTAACTATTATATCTAAGCTTTTGAAGAAAAATTGTAACTTTAACAAATAGACCCATTTTTTATTAAATTTATGTAGAACAAAATGATTCATCAAAATTATTATAATAGGACAAATTAAAATAAAAGAAATTAATCTTCTAGAAAAGAGAAGATAATTTTTCAAATAAAATATTATTTTGATAACATTTGACATTTCTATTTTATATACAAAAATAATAATTCAAATTGAAATGTATCATAATAATCATAAAAAAAGTAAGTTGCACTTAAAAATTAATATTTAATATATGCATAATGGATGTCAAATCGAAGATCGTGAAACGGAGATTAATTCAATATATTTCTTAGAAAAAACGAAGTTGAATCGAAAAAGTTATACAACTTTTACATATTAAGGGGAAAAGCAAAAAAAAAAAAAAAAAAGGAATAAAATGTGATTGGTTGACTTTTAACCAACTCCCTCATATTTCTCTCTTTTCCATTCTTCTTTTCTTTTTTAGGGTAAAGAAAATTAAATCATCAATGAATTAAAATTTAAAAAAACTCAAAAAGCTAAAAAAAAGACACATAAGCAGTTTGACTTTTCAAAGATTTTACTTTTAAGAATAAAGTAGATAAGGTAGATTAGACAACTAATTAATATTGTTTGTTAGAAGCTCAATAGTATGAATGAAGGAATAGATTGTAATTTAATTGATTGAAACTTTTGTAATAAAAAAAAATTAACGTGAGTGAAATAATTTCATTAGAATCAATGTAATACGCCTTGACTAGGACTTGATCTGATGGGTTGAATCTAAAAAACACCACCCAGTGGGACAACTTGCGTATATAGAGCGCACATAGGTACTGTAAAATATATTTGGGGGTACATGTTTCTCCAAAAAAAAAGAAAATTTAGGGGTACATTTATACCCTCTAGCTCCAACGTGGTTCCGCCACTGATTATGAAGTGAATTTTGAATCCCGAGTAGTGGACAATTTTATAGAGTCATAGTCCCCCCTTTTTTCTCTCTCTACTTTTTTTCTCTCCTCTTTATCTCCAAAAAAAACCAGAACCCTAACCCTCCCCCTTCTCCCTCAGCCGCAGCCGCCGCCCACACTCTTTTCTCTCCACTTTCTTCCAGCGACGTTATGTCGTCGGAAGCCCTTCCTCTTCCCCATTTCCCCTACTTCTCGTCTATTTTCTTGCTTGTCGGGAGCCTTTGTTTTCTTCTTCGCATTTACAGCGTTTCCGACGGCGGGTGGTGGACGGCAGAGGCAAGGAACTCGTCAATGGGCTTCAGATCCAGATCCGGTGGAGTCGAGGTATGGGAGTGACGTTTTTTGCGATCTTCTGACCATTTTCTGGTCGGAGTTTGCCTGCGTTTTCTTTCAGAAGAGGTTGGGTCAGTGGACGTGAGGTGGTGCCGGTGCCATGACGGATCTCTGAGCTCTTAGAAGGGGGAGGGACCATTTACTGTTTTTTCGTATGTTTTTTCTTTTTCTGTATTTTTTCTTTTCTGCTTTCTTCTTTTTATGTTTGCTGCTGCGTATTCCATCCGTGATGGAGCTCTTTTGACAGTTTCTAGAGTGGGTTCGTAGGATGCCCTGCATCAGTGTAAACTTTCTTTAGTTAGGTTTGAGGAAGCTTTGTCGATCGGATTGTATTTGTAGCTTTTGGGTTAGTTCCCTTCGGGGAGGTGTTAGTTCCCTTCGGGGAGGTGTTAGTTCCCTTCGGGGAGGTGTTAGTTCCCTTCGGGGATTGAGTCTCCGGAGTTCGGAGTTCTCCAGTTGTCCTTTTGGGCAGGTTTTAGTGGGCATCAGGGCCCTTTGTAGTCCAGCCCTTCGGGTTTTGGGTATCAGTGTCTCTTTTCGTCTCTTCGGATTCGTCTTGAGACATTAGTCAGTTGACTACGGTCATTGTAGTTTTTCTTCCGAGTTATATTAATGAACTATCGTTTCGGAAAAAAAAAAAAAAAAAAAAAGAGTAGTGGACAATTTTAACTATGTTAGAAAGCAAACTCTTACACTCTTTTTAGATATAAAATATTAAATGGATATTAAGTTGCATTAAAAAAACACAAAAAATAGAAAATTTAAAAGGGAGAACCACTGCTATGCGCTCTCTAAATGTTGTTAGGAATTTGTGCCTTGAATTTGGTTTGGTTTGAATTGACGTTCACATTAAGGTGGAGGCTTGAATTTGGACGTCGTCGGAATTGGGCGCGTCGGAGGACATGGCCGCGACCAAGTGTGATGAGAAATTGAGTTTGGACGTCCGGCGCGCCACATTGCTACAGACGGAGCCGCGGGCGCGACTGGTTGGTCGAAGGTTTGGTCGCGGGCGCGATAGAGAGTCGCGCGCGCGACACGTCAGGCAGCGCAGAAGATGGGCCGGCACAAGCCTAGGCCCAATAGGATTCCTTTCCTGTCTAGGATTAGGTTTTGGGGCTTATAAATAGGCCTATTGTCTTTGGAATTTGTATTGGTCAGTCAATTGATTGAATTGATTGTTTGATCAGTCTTTGAATTTGATTTGAGAGACAAGAGAGAGGTTGTCTTTTGATTTGGGACTCTATTTTCGGGTTTAGAGTTGTTTGGTCATAAAGTGTGGAGAATTTGGTTTTTTGGTCGAGTATCAATTGATTGATACTCGAGTTTGTCTCCGTTTGTTAGGATGAAGAGTTGGATAGTTGACCTAGGGTCAAGTTTGTCTTTGTCCTATGTTGTAAGCACTCTTTTGATATTGATTGGTTCCTCTCGTTTGGCCGTGGACGTAGCTAACAAGTTGTTAGCGAACCACGTTAAATTTGGTGTCTTTGTTTTGGCTTTGTCGATGGTTCTCGTTTATCGTTTATTATTTGTATTGTTCGTAATTTCCCAACAAATGTGTCCATAAGCCTCAATAAGTTATGTGAAAATAGTGCGCAGTGGCCTGTCAGAACCATTGACTGTATGTTTTCAAAGAGCGAGGTATAACTTATATCATTTAGGGGCACTGAGATTATTTCTTCTTCCCCATCAACATACTGTATATTTTCCCAACGTTCGCCAAACCGAACAACAATCCTTTTCAAACTCATCTTTATTGGGTATTATAGCCTACATTGAAAAAAAGAAACATAAATTTACTCTTAAATTAATAATCTTAATAAAATAAATTTACACTCAAAATTTGGAAATTATTTCTCCTTTCATAATAGGTGCAAAATTATGATGCTGACAATTGCCAAAAAAAAAAAAAAAAAGTAAAAAAAGAAGTGGCCACGCACTGTACACGATAATTATACACAAACGATATCAACATCGTTCTCTATTACACGATATAAAGTCTTCCATACACGATAAAACATATAAACAAATTGTACACGATAAAGAACCTTACAAGATAAAGAACCTTACACGATAAAGAACCTTCCACAATATTTAAGGCTACACGTAAACAACATTACACGTATTGAACCTTACACGATAAGATATACCTTACACGTAAAGAATATTACACAATAATTCAGTCTACAAGTAAATAATATTACACGAGATACATAATAATACACACTAAATAACTCTACACGATTAACACAATAACACACGATAAACAATAACAAACGATGAATGACAACAAAATGTACCAATATCGTTTATACTTCGTGTAATATAAATAGTTCCTCGTGTAGTTATCGTATATTTATAAATTTACATCGTGTATGTATTACTATACGCTTTAATTTTCATGCATGTCAAACCAGGGGCGTAACTATGTGTTGATGTGGTGGTACACTTGTACCCCCAATTTGAATAAAAAAAAATATATTAGTAGGTACTTAAAAAAAAAAAAAAATATACCCCCAAATCTCAATCCTATCCCCGATTTTTTTTATTTTTTTGTATCGTACCCCCGATTTTTAAATCCTGGTTACGCCACTGTGTCAAACGTACAAATTACTTATGTATATCAATTCAATTAATAAATATATAAATAAAAATATATAATAAAATATGAGCAATTCGGTTCAATTCGGTTCGATTCGGCCAATCGAATTGTTTTTTTGTTAAGAACCGAACCGAATTATAATCGATTCTAATATTTGAAATCGAACCGATTATATTTACAAAACTAAACCAAACCAAACCAAATAATTCGGTTCAGATCGATTTTTGAATTTCGCTTCGATTTTCCTCACCATACGAAATAATAAAACGAACTATTATAATAGGTAACCTCATGTGACGAAATATGCAGTTAATTTCTGAACAAACTTCTCCAGAAATTGAGTAGCAAAGCTCAAATTCAAAATGCTCTGAAGTTTATGATCCACACTATATTATTAAGCCTCTTGGAAAAGTCATCACTCTCGTATCCAACTTTCTCTTTATGGAAATGTGAAGTTTACGTCACCTTCAAACATACTACTATATAAATTAATCGTCACCCTCAGTCGGGTGAGAAAATAGGTTGGGTAAGGCTCGACATTACATTAAATGACTTAGATTTAATTTATAAACACCGAATCAAAATCTTATCTATTACCATTAAAAAAAAAATCAGTAGTTCGAATCTGACATTTTCACGATCAAGCTTCATATGGGCCTATTTAAAGCATATTAAAGATTAGCAATAGATATAGAGTAAGTCTAGTATGTGACGGTTTTACGTGCGACGAAATACACTTTTACAAAAATAATGTGACACTTTACAGATAAAAATGATACAATTTTTCCGTCACATCGTGTGACAGTTTCATGCAAACTTTTGTCATAGATATATATGCATAATATATAATACATATTAGTAATTATTACACTATTGAGCTATATAAAATGAAGTTTATACATATGTATAATATATTGTATTTTGTTATGTAATATATATATATAAAGTATTTTATTTTGTATGTTGGATATATTTTGTATTTTTATTTATTATAATACATTTATTTATTAAATAGGTAAACAAACACATATTTTCCTGCCTCATTATAATAAGAGATAGTATAAAAATATTACATTACATGTAGTATGAATAGTACTGTTCTGTTGTTTTTTCATTATTATTGTTACTATTATTATTAATTGGGTTTCGCAAAAATTGTTCGCAATTTTTTAATGAATGAATCAATGATGTTCAAACTCTACTCCTTTATAAAATAAGTTGTAAAAAGTATTTGTTATTTAAATAGAGAAATTCATTAATGAGTTGTTTTATGAAAGCTCTATTTTTTGTATTTCTTAGCATAAAACATGGCTCCAAGACTCTAAACCAATTTTACAAAACAAACTTAATTTCCAGCTCCCAATTTAATTTTCCATGGACAAGGTTGAAGAGGTCAAGGTCCACGGTTGATTGGACTTCGACATTAATTAATAATTCCATATATTTCAACTCATAATTATGTTTTGTTCTCCCAACTGTATTTCCAGAACAACTTGAAGCTCATCAGCCTTGTCGTAATCACAATTGGGCCCGTTTTGTTGGGGGTTTAGGGGTAATGAATAAGAATGAATGGAGATTTATTTTTATTTATGGTACTTGGTACATAATAAATAAATTAATTATTATCTCATTTTATTAACAGTTTCCCCCATTTCATTTCACAATATGATTGACCCTTTATTCATACTCATTACCATTGTCATTGATGATTTGCAACCAAACGGACCCTGGATATTTCGTTAGGTGGCAGTGAGCGTTTGAGCTCAGTCAGAATGTTGAAAATATATTAGAGTGAAAACCCCCAAATCCATCACGTTGTGTAATAAACATATAAAATGCATCAGTTTTACAAAAATATATTAAATCTAGCACTTTTTGTCTTGTAGTGCCCCATTTCATTCTCACCCCACTCCCACCCCGCCTCCTGCAAGCCCATCTTTTCGTTACTTTTTCTCCTTCTCTCTCCTCTTTAATTACTTGTACTTTTCCCCTTTTCTCTCTCCTCCTTTATTTTTTTGCAGACTTTTCAAGCTTCCTCTCTCTTGTCTTCAATTTACAGAGACGCCATTATTGTTATCTTCAAGCTTTCATATTTTTTCTTCAACATGGCACGATCAGCACGAAGTCGGAATATTATATTACTAGATAATAGTGTCACATGTAGGAATGATATTACGTACTTGTGCCATTACTAATACACTTCGTGCCATAAAAAATATGTCGTGCCATGATATATCTTGGCACGACGTGAGAATAAGCAATTGCGAGATATTAGGGGGCAGCGGCACGATGTCAGAATATTATATTACTACTCGTGTCATGACTACTACACTTCGTGCCATAAAAAATATATGTCGTGCCATGATATGCCTTGGCACGACGTGAGAATAAGCAATTGCGAGATATTAGGGGGCAGCGGCACGATGTCAGAATATTATATTACTACTCGTGTCATGACTAATACACTTCGTGCCATAAAAAATATATGTCGTGCCATGATATACCTTGGCACGACGTGAGAATAAGCAATTGCGAGATATTAGGGGGTAGCGGCACGATGTCAGAATATTATATTACTACTCGTGTCATGACTAATGCACTTCGTGCCATAAAAAATATATGTTGTGCCATGATATACCTTGGCACGACGTGAGAATAAGCAATTGCAATATATTAGGGGGCAGCAGCACGACGTCAGAATATTATATCACTACTCGTGCCATGACTAATATACTTCGTGCCATAAAAATATGTATTTCGTGTCATGATATATTTCATTGCCGGCTGGACAGATCTTCCATTAAAGATACAGAGAGAAAGGGAAAGAGAAAAATGAAATAGAAAAACCCCATGTATGTCATGCATCTTCAGAAAAAAATGGTGAAATTTTAAAATGGAGAAGGGAGAAAGAATGGAGAAGAAGGAAAAACATTCCGGAAAATAGAATAGGAGGGAGGAGAGAGAACAGAGGAGAGAGGAAAGACAATATAGAGAGAAGAGAGAAAATGCAGAGGAGAGAGAAAGGGAGAGTGGCGTGAATAGTGTGAAAGTGATACTTTTAATATTAATTTAAAAGTTGGTTACATTTTATATATTCTTTCCCAAATGTGATAGATAAAATCTTCTCCCTATATTAGATACAAAAATACCCACAAGAACTAACTTGGAAAGAAAGTTCTCCATTTACTACAGGTATTTTTCTACTAATTATGTTTTCTTTTTCTTTTTTTCATTTCCAAGGAATGTTTGCCTTAAACCATGTCACAGTTATCTAATATATAACAAAAGTAATAATGTAAATTGGGTTATTATACCATTATACTATATAATATCCATCTATACAATCAAATCATATGATTTATTACATTAAATTTATAATTGTAGTGTAAGGATTTCCACCCAAACACACAACCAAGAATATAATGAGATCACAAATGCATGCACACTCTCATTCTGATCTTGTATGTTAATCAAGCTGAAATGCAAAACAATTGAAATGTACACACAAGATTTACGTGGTTCGGATCATAATATATGATCCTACATCCACGGGAGAAAGAACACCAACTTCACTAATCAAGAACAAATTACAAAACACACAAGAAGAAGCTCACAACTCAACAATAGCACTCAACCTCTATTGTCCCTTTCTTGTTTGTTTCTCTTGAATTTCCTCTCTCTAATTCTCGAGTAATCAAGATCTCTATTCTCTTATGACTAGTAACTGCTCTTATCATCTCCTCACATGAGTTATACAGCATAGCAAACTAACAAACTAATAACAGAATTAATAACTGCCTCTCTGCATCTGTTCGGCCCATTTCAGATGAAAATCGCACTGCTGTTCGGCCCATGCAGGCTGAGTTTTGTTAATGACTTCATTTCCAATCCAGGATACTATTAATTTGTTGTTATGCCCTCACAACTAACTTCCAATTGAATTCCAATGTGTGTTAACTGAATTAGATCATATTTGAGCTATATTTACAAATCTTATGTGCTTAGTCTTTTCATGATATCCTTGATGTTTTGCCAAAATGTATGGCACTTTGGTTGTCACAGTAAAGTGTGAAACCTACCAGTGGACTGTCCTGCTTCTCTTGCATTTCAAATCTCAATCCTTTGTTTGTGGTTCCTCTAATGTACCTCAACACCCACTTAACTGCTTCCCAATGAGTATATCCAGGATCACTCATATATCTGCTAATAACACTCATACAATAAGCCAAATCTGGTCTGCAGCATACCATTGCATACATTATACTACCCACTGCACTTGCATAGGGTATCTTTTGCATCTTGATTCTTTCCTGAGCATTTTTAGGACACTGGAGTAAAGATAATTTCAGCTGTTGTCCTAAAGGAGTTGAGATAGGCTTGCTCAAGTGCATGTTAAACCTGTGAAGCACTTTCTCAAGATAGGGTTTCTGTGACAGAAAAATTTGATGTTTCTGTCTATTCCTTAAAATGTCTATTCCCAGAATTCTTTGAGCCTCACCAAGATCTTTCATTTCAAATTCTGATTTCAGTTGATCTTTGATTCTGTTTATCCCTTCCAAATTTTCACATGCCAACAACATATCATCTACATATAACAACAAATACATATGAGAATATTCTGAGTCTTGTTTGAGATATACACAGCTGTCATATATGATCCTTTTGAATCCAATTCTTAGTATGAAGTCATCAAACCTTAAATACCACTATCTTGGACTCTGTTTGAGACCATACAGGGATCTTTTAAGCAAGCATGCCTTGCTATCAGCCTCTGTGACATGAATTCCTTCTGGAACCTTCATGTATATATGTTCCTTCAATTCTCCATGTAAAAAAGCTGTAGTGACATCCATCTGATGAAGTTCAAGATTGAAATGAGCTACAATTGCTAGTAATATCCTGATAGAGCAATGTTTTACTACTGGAGAGAAGATTTCATTATAATCTAAGCCTTCTCTCTGTGTAAAACCTCTTGCAACCAATCTAGCTTTGTATCTAACAGCTGCCTTGTTTCCAGTCTCAAACTTCTTCTTATAAATCCACTTACATCCAATAAGCTTCTGACTCTTTGGCCTTTCCACTATAGTCCAAGTGTTGTTCTTCTCTAAGGAGAGTAACTCTTCTTGCATAGCTAACAACCATTTTTCCTTGTTAGCACATGTAATAGCTTCTTTGTAGGTTGCTAGTTCAGAGTTTTCCGTTTCTTTAGCAGTATAAAGTGCATATGAGACCACATCAGCATGTCCAAATCTCAATGGTGGGTGAATCTTCCTCCTTTCTATGTCCCTTACCAACTGATAACCACTGTAATCTTGCTGAAAATCTTGCTCCTCTGGTTCTTCATTAACTAATTCAGTATTTTCAGACTCAGGATTTAGAACAATCCTTTTAGGCTCCACCTCAAGCTGAATTGGGTCATTCACCTGATTTGAGCTTGAACATTCCTTCCTTAGTGGCATAACACTCTCATTGAAGGTAACATCTCTACTTATGATACACTTCTGATTCCCAGGTTCAATGCACCATAACTTGAACCCCTTTACACCCTTTAGATAGCCAATGAACACACACTTTATTGCTCTTGGTTCCAGCTTATCCTGTTTGACATGTGCTAATGCCAAACATCCAAATATCTTGAGGTTCATAATTTGCTGGTGTTCCACCCCAAACTTCCTCAGGAGTCTTCATATCTAGAGCTGTAGATGGACATCTATTCACTAGGTAGCTTGCAGTATTTACCATTTCTCCCCCAAAACTTCTTGCAATCCCTGACCTTGACATCATGCATCTTACTCTCTCCAGGAGAGTCCTATTCATTCTCTCAGCAAGTCCATTTTGCTGAGGGGTTCCAGCTACTGTCTTATGCCTTTGAATTCCCTTCTCCTTGCAAAACTTGTTGAACTCATCAGATACAAACTCCAACCCATTGTTTGTTCTAAGATACTTTACTCTTTTTCTTTGATTTTCAACCTCATTTATCCATTCTTTGAATCTGCTGAGTGCTTCAGACTTTGCTTTCAATATGTATACCCATACTTTTCTTGAGTAATCATCAATTATGGAGAGAAAGTATTTTCCACCACTTAGTGATTGAACTTTTGCAGGTCCCCACAAATCTGAATGAATGTATTCTAGTATATCTCTTGCTGTATGTTTGGCCTTTGGGAACTTCATCCTTTGAGCTTTGCCATAAACACAATCCTCACAGAGATCAAACTCATTTAGTTTATCATCCCCTAAGAGGCCTTGTTTACCCAGTTCTTGTAACCCCTTGAAACTGATGTGGCCAAGTCTCTTATGCCGGAGAATAGTTCTATCACCACTTATAGTATGTGATACTTCCCCAGAAACAGTAGAACCCAAAAGGAAGTACAATTCATTCCTCTTCACTGTCTTCATTATAACATTGTTACCTCTAGACACTATTAAACTTCCACCCTCTGATTGGAATTTATACCCCATAGTGTCTAGCATACCTAAGGAGATTAAGTTCCTTTTTAATTGAGGAACATACTTGACATTCTCTAGAATTCTGACAACACCATCATGCATCTTCAGTTTAATAGAACCTGTCCCTTTAATCTTGCACTCTAGATCATTTCCAAGTAGTACTGATCCGCAGTTTTGTTGCTTGAAATGATGGAACCACTCCTTGTTTGGACATATGTGGAATGAACATCCTGAGTCCAATACCCATTCTGTGTCAATTTGCACAGAGGATATAGTAAGAACTTCTCCAGATTCATATCCTGCTGTATCCTCTGCAATATCAGCAGTTGGCTTAGTCTTTGCACTTCTGTTTGCTGGTATTTGGGATTTGGCTTGATTCTTTGACTTCTTGGGACATTCCTTGGCTAAATGACCTGGTAAGTGGCACTTAAAGCACTTCCTTGTTTCTGGTTCAGCAGGAGTGGAATTCTCAGACTTCTTCCAATGATTCTTAGATTGATTTTGAAACTTTTTCTTGAAATTCTTCTTAATCATCAATCCTTCACCATGTACTTCTTGCTGCCCTGATTCATTTATCTTTTGCAACTCCTTTGATTTTAAAGCAGAGGTAATTTCAGCCAATGTAATTTGTTTTTCTCTTTCAAACAAGATTGCATCCTTGAAATTTTCATAAGACTTTGGTAGAGCACTCAACAGTATAAGTGCTTTGTCTTCATCCTCCATTTTCACTTCTATGTTTTCCAAATCATCCAGTATTTTGTGAAACATGTCTATTTGATCTGTGATTGGCTTTTCATCAAGCATCTTGAATGCATTGAGTCTTTGTTTCATGTATAAACGGTTTGCAACAGATTTTATCATATAAGTTTTCTCCAACTTATCCCAGATTGCTTTTGCAATAGTTTCTTTTGCCACTTCCCTCAACACCTTGTCACCTAGACACAAGATAATGGCACTATGTGCCTTTTCCAAGATCATCTGCTTCTCTTCAGGCTTCAGAGTTGATGGCATACCAGCTTCTCTATCCAATGCCATGGACAGACATTGTTGCACAAGTAATGCCTTCATTTTCACCCTCCATAGACCAAAATCAGACTTCCCTGTGAACCTTTGGTACACGCGTTTATTTATGCACTTTAAGTCTGTTAGAGTGATGAATTGTGATGTTTGCGTGTAGAATGGAGAGTATTTGGGTTGTTTTAAGTGCCTTTGGACTATTTGACGTTTGTGTTTTCATTTTGAGTTAAATAGGTGATTTAAGGCTAAGTATTCATACTCGGCCGGATGCACAACGAGGGAATGAAGCCCGTATGTGAAAAGGATGGAAAAATCGCCGGAAAATGAAGAACAGAGTACCGCGACCGCGGCAAAATGGCGCGGCCGCGGTCCAAGTGAAGGAATAAGCAGGAAATCTCTGGACAAGTACCGCGGCCGAGGCATACTTGCGCGGCCGCGGCGGGGTGCTGGACCAGGAGCGGGCGCGGGCGCGGTCCGTAAGCGCGGTCGCGGCCCGTTAAGGCGATTAATTAATCCTTGGGCCACAAGAATTCCATTTTAAAGCCCAAAATCAACCCAAATTGACCTCCTCTATAAAAAGGGATCCTTATGCTCGGAAATAGGGGACCAGAACATTACGAGAGAGCAAGATTGAGAGATTCCGAAGGAGACGAGCAATCAAGATCGGCAATACTCGGGTTTTCTAGTCCTTAAGTCTTTACAATTATGTATTTTCAGTTTAATTTGTCTTTTGTCACCGCCATGAGCGGCTAGTAGGTTATTTCAGTCCTTAGTCGAGTCGAACCCTAGTTGTTATTATTTTGTGATAATTACGGTGATTATTAATCGGTTGATTTCTTAAAACGTTGTTATACTATTTACTTATCTTTCAATGCTTGTGTGTTTATATGCTAGATTGATCACCTAGGATTATAATTGCATAAGTAACGCTAGGTTACAATCGTAATCCGTAATTGTTACGAACCTATAGCCACTTAGTAGCGAATAGCGAGTGATATCGCTAGGGTAGTATATAGCTCGGTCTGAATGGGTCCGAGCTTACGAGGTCCACACCGTGTCTATCCCGTTATCCTAGTTCTCTAGGCGTCCGGTTAATGAGATCCAGAGAGCTTATTCTGAGGTCACTCAACTGGATAGACTAACCAAAGAGCTTGTTTTGGTTAGTTAAACATAAGGGATAACGAGGTTAGCAGAGCTTGTTGCTAACCTCGGGGTAGGAGTTTTAAGGATAAAATTGGTTAATAATTGCATCTATCACAGGGTAGTAATAACTAGGGGGAGATAAGATTAAGGGCTGGGATTCGTTATTTTGATAAGTAGAACAAGTCATAGTTAATTTGCTTAATTTCTATTTTAGGTCCTTAGTTAATATACATCAATTCACAAACCCCCATTATTTATATAATTCTATATGTTGCTAGTATTAGTATTTACTTAAACACTAAGAGTCTTCCTGCTCCCTGTGGGATCGACCCTACTTACCACTTCTACGAGTTAGAAGGGTAGCTAGGTTTAATTAATTTTACCGCATCGCGACAGTGCGGTCAACCTTTCTACATCAAAACGAGTTGATCCCATCATTTGGTTGCTGACTTCCCATAGACGGCGCCAAATTGTAAGGATTTCCACCCAAACACACAACCAAGAATACAATAAAATCACAAATGCATGCACACTCTCATTCTGATCTTGTATGTTAATCAAGATGAAATGCAAAACAATTGAAATGTGGACACAAGATTTACATGGTTCAGATCACAATATATGATCCTACATCCACGGGAGAAAGAACACCAATTTCACTAATCAAGAACAGATTACAAAACACACAAGAAGAAGCTCACAACTCAACAATAGCACTCAACCTCTATTGTCCCTCTCTTGTTTGTTTCTCTTGAATTTTCTCTCTCTAATTCTCGAGTAATCAAGATCTCTATTCTCTTATGACTAGTAACTGCTCTTATCATATCCTCACATGAGTTATACAGCATAGCAAACTAACAAACTAATAACAGAATCAATAACTGCCTCTCTGCATCTGTTCGGCCCATTTCAGATGAAAACCGCACTGCTGTTCGGCCCATGCAGGCTGAGTTTTGTTAATGACTTCATTTCCAATCCAAGATACTATTAATTTGTTGTTATGCCCTCACAACTAATTTCCAACTGAATTCCAATGTGTGTTAACTGAATTAGATCATATTTGAGCTATATTTACATGTAATATGATATATTATCTATTATATAACATATATCCTACTACACTACGGTATATAATACAATATAACATACTATATTATGTAACATACCATTAAATAAATTTTGGAAATTGGCCCTCTGAAAAAAACAATTCAAACATTGGGAAAAAATCATTTTTAGTCCAGTAAACCTTGTCCAGTAAAAGTCATGTATGTTAGAATATTTTAATTTTAGTCTTGTATGTTTTCAAAGTTGTCCAATTTAAGGATACTGACTATCAGAAATTGTTAATTTGGCCACAATTAATCACGTGCGATGCACGTCACTAATAAATTTGAGAAAGATGAAGAAAGAAAGAAAAATAAAATAAAAAATATAAAGAAATGCACCGGATATGAAAATTAGGAATTACCTTTTTCTTTTCTTTTTTGGCTGAGCTACTAAAGTAATTTAATTATTTGACATGTCATCTGGACAAATACTTGATCCATAAGTACTACATATCCGCCTATAATCTTCAATAATAAAGTAAAATCCTTTGAAATATGTAAATATTTGTTCCTTAAATTGTTAGTGAAATGTTGAATCAATTAGGCCTTTTTTTTTTAAAAAAAAAAAAAAATCTCCTAATCTAAGAACAAAGAAAAAATCCTCCCCTCCCTCCACGATGACTCGAACCCAGGACCAAAGACCTAGGTAGTAGATGCTCTACCACTTGAGTTATCCAACTTCGTCTAAATCAGTTAGACTTTAAGAAATTAATGTTTAATTACCTAGCCTCTATCCATCAAAACCATAGTCTCTCTCTAAATCTCTTCCTCCTTTTTCTCTTATCTTCCAATGATGGAAGGATGGGGGAATACTTTCAAACAGGTTATTGATTTATTATTTTGGTTGTTTTTTTTCCCTCTCCTCAGGTTCGTCTTTGTGAGATTTTTCTCTGTCTTTGTGTATCTTTCAACGTTTTGTACGGCATCCATTTCTGTTTTTAGATGGTCTACCAAGTGGCCTCGGATCTCCGATTTCCTATGAATTTTTCGGTTATGAAGGTGCATGGCTTTACGGATTCCTTGCTTGCAGTGCAGGCAGTCACGGAGCAAATGAATTCTTTGAAGAATTGTGGAGTTATTGTGGTTTAGATTAAGAGGCTCGTGTATGAGCATGTCTTTCACGCAACATTTGCCAAATCATCACAATTTAATGAGCAACTTTTGCCAAAAATTAAAAAATGTAAAAAAAATTAATAATAATAAAAACATATTCTAAAATTTTTAAAATAAGAAAATGATGTACAAAAACATATTCTAAAATTCATTTAGAATTCAAAAACTTAAAAAAATTATTTTTGATAATTATTTTGCAAATTCTAATTTTCTTAAAATCCAGGAAATAAATATATATATATATATATATATATATATATATATATATTAGGTATATATATTAGTTCTGTCAAAATAATAGAACCTATATACAAGAATGGATTTGTTTCTTCTTTTGTCTTTGTGCAAGAAAGGATATAAATTCACTGATTTGAGTTTTTAGCAAAATAAAACGATTGAGTAAATTGTTATGGATTTTAGTTCCTTTATTTAAAATTATAGCTAAATTTCAAACTTCAAATGAATTTTTAAAAGTAATGGAGTTCGCTTACAAAATTAAATACAAAGAAAATCAAAAGGAGTAAACTAGATTTTGAGCCTTTGTGACAGCGCATGCTACGAATTTACCATTATGCACATTAAGATATCTTAGCATCAATTCTCAGTTCCACAATTATCTTTTCACAACCGTATCCTAGTACTCCAAAATCGAATCATATAATTACATAAATCGTGAACCCCGAAGACATGAATCATAAATCTTAAACTACTAACTATTGAATTATGAACATTGAACCATTAAATCATGAACCATGAACCGTGAATCGTGAAATCATCAGTTTAGAATAGAAAATATACCCTAACGAAAAAAGTCAAACCCTAGACCTTAAACTTGAAATCTAAACATGAATGCTGAATCTTGAACCTAAATCATGAACTTTACATTCACAATTCACAAATAAATAATTATAATTATCTTTTATTTTAAAATAGGACACAATTATAACGAAATAAAAGTATGATAAAAGATCTTATGTAAAGATAATAACGAGCGGGACGGGGCTGGTATTTCAACACAGCCGTCTCGTTTCATTGTATATCGCCGAATGGATTTATTGAAATTCAAAATTTGCTCTAATTCAATATAGTTTCACACATATTTTCTAGATACAACATAAGAAATTAAAAATATGAAAAGTTGATTATATGTTTGAAACATATTTATATTCCTGCTTTATATATAATATTTTGCGACGTATAAGGTTGATTTTTTAAGGATTTTTAAACATGATATTGTACCTCATAATCTAATTAGTAATTACTAAATCTATCAATACAATATTACAAGGCAAAAATTTGTATGAGATCGTTACACGGTCGTCACACGATGTGACGGAAAAAAAATATCACTTTTTATAATAAAGATATCACGTTTATTTGTAAAAGTATAACTTTTTTTTTAACAAAAAAATTTTATATCAAAAGTATCACTTTTATCTGTAAAAATATCGATGTAGTAAAAGTATCACTTTTTCCTGTAAAAATATCAATGTTTTCTGTAAAAATGTATTCCTTCACACGTGTGACCGTCACACACAAGATTCACTCATATTACAAATGTCTTTTGTGAGTTAACTCTTTAAATTAGATTAATTAATCACATAAAGATTGTATTATAAATATAAAAAACACGATATTCTAGGGTGGCTCATGGCATAATACATGATATAACAACCACACAACTTTGGCCTACATACCTCAAGTCAAGACAAGTCTATCGGATTAGGGCTTTGAATGAGTCGAGTCAACCAAATATACTATTGTTCGAGTTATTTGAAACAGTATTGAGCTTCTAATATTTTATTTAACCTTATTTGTTTATTAATTAAATTAAGGTTGAACGAACTTTAATCAAGCCAAATTATACTTGGACATTCTACATTTGTTTTAATATATATTGCTTGTCGAGTTCGAGTTTTAAAATTTTATCAAATGTAAAAATATGCTCAGAATTATTTAATATCCTTAATTGAACATAGTTGAAACGAGGGTTTAGTAATGATCTTTGATTGAGTATAGTTGACTGGCAACGGATTATGAAGATGTGGTAGAAGATTCAGAAATATGCAAGCACAATTAAACCATTAAAAATTACTTTTGAGAAGCAATTTTAATTTTGAAGGATATTTAAAGTGTTATACTTGGCCATTAAAATCACTTTGCAAAAAGTGATTAAAAACTGATTTTAATAGTAAAAAGACCCGGATTTTGAAAAGTTCGATCCTAAAAGTGATTTTTATTACAAAAATTAAATTAACACACATTTATTTACACATACATTTCGTATAGTAATCTTGCATATGACGATCACATTAAATTCTATGCAGGATTAAAGACCCGGCTTGATTAGCCGAGTTTGACCTATTTTTTGCACTGCGGCGCGTCAAATGGGCCGTGACATAAGACAAATTGAGAAATTGACACCTCCCCTGATTCAAAATCAAATGTTAGTCACATGACTTGCCTCCTACAAATGTTACTGCCAAGTGTCACCTTACCTCGACGTACTACATTTTAATCTCTTTTTTTCTCTAATTATTTCGATATTAAATCTTTGCCCTCCAGTTTTGTATAAGCATCGAATAGTTTCAATTCGGATCACGCGCATAGCATCTTCTATAAATTGTGCTACATCTCTACGTATTATAGTTACATAAATATGTAACATATATATTTTGTGATATATAAATGATATCATTTATTTATGTATCTATGTATATTGGGGCTACACATTCTCATCAAAATTCTGAATTTAACATCTTCAACTCTGAATTTGGCAATTTGAGTTAGTATTACTAAGGGTGTGTTTGTTTTGGATTCTCAATTGATTGAGGGGACTCAATATCATTAAAACACACTTGCATACTTTTTCAGTAACAGTAGTTCAGCACTCTTTAGTCTTAAGCGAATATACTCTAAGCTCAATTTGAACTTAATTAACGTTAAATTAAATTCAAGTAGTTCACGAATTGTCCCCACTAGTTACACCACCCTACGTGCAAATTTTGTAAGATCACATTTTTATAGTCAAACAATAGTAGCAGTATACAATCTATAAATGTATGCATACCCTAAACAAAAATTGAAGATTGAAACACAATCACATGCACTAAAACCACTTACTGGTTGAACATACATCATCACCTGACAAAAAACATTGGAAACTAAACCACAATTAAATCACTTCTCGTCACTTGTCTTTTACAATGGCTTCTTCAATCCCAAACAACAAAAAGCAAATAGCCATAATCGGCGCTGGAATCAGCGGCATCCTTGCATGCAAGCACGCCGCTGAGACGGGCCTCGACCCGATAGTGTTCGAGGCCCGTGACTGCATAGGTGGAGTCTGGGCCGCTACTATAGACTCCACCAAACTGCAGACTCCGAAGGAGTACTTCCAGTTCTCTGATTTTCCGTGGCCCGATTCGGTCACGGAAACGTTTCCGGGCCATGATCAGGTGCTGGACTACGTTAGATCCTATGCTGTCCGTTTTGAGGTTGTGGAAAGGATCAAGTTTAACTGTAAGGTTGTGGCCGTCGACTATACGACGTCGTCCGATGAGGATGTGTCTGGTTGGGATAGCTGCGGCGGTGAGGCGTTTTCACGTACTGGAAAATGGAGTGTTGTAGTTGAAGATGCTTTGGATCCTATGAAGACACCTAAGGTACTCTTTGTGTGTGTACGAGATTGGTTCTGAATTCTGATTTGTTTGTCTGAAAAATTAAACTTTGAAAGCCTTAACTCTTAAGTTATAAGTTTCTATATAGAGTTGGCAATTCGGATCGTCCGGGCCATGAGATCATCCGTTACATTTGATGTTACATCTTATATTTCACTACATTCATAAACCGACACGTGCACGATATGTGACCACAAATTAATATATATAACTTAGTGAATTGAATGTAACATAGGATGAAACACCTATTGTAATAGAGAATCCAGATTGACCCCGACCCTAAACCATCGGGGAAATGTCATATGCTGTCCCGAACTTAAATCTCACTGGGTTGATAATTGGTTGGCCAAACTGAACTTATTCCTCTAAAATGCACTTAAATATGTTGGGCGGGCAGGGCACTGGCCCGCTAGATCAGGCCCGATGGGCCGTCAGTACTTCCACACAGATTGTTGTTTCACCTAAATTTCTATGTGTGTGTGTACTATGGATGAATTTGATTTGGTTGTCTATAAAAGGAAACTCTGATAGTTTTTCTCTAAGTTTCTATACCTTATATTCTATAATTATAGATGAGATCACCTATTGTAAATAATATTAGTTGCATCTCTTATTTTAAATGTATTGATACATAACACGTGTATCATGTATACAAAATGACATCATTGTAATATTTCGAATAATTATGTGACGTATGTTGATTAATTTGAGTAGATGATCCCATTTGCCATAATTAAGGATTTATGCTTGGTCACGGTCAGAACTAATAATACGTCATCCGGTCATACAAGAATATAGTTAATATAGTTAAAATATTAAATTTGAATTCTATTTTCTTTTTATACCCTATAATCGTATTTATTGTTTAAATATACTCCCTTAAATCCTAAAATACTAGTTGTTTTAGATAAAATTGCGTAGTTGCAAAAACAAGTTATTATAGCAAAGACACCACATTTTCAGGTATATGAAGTGGATTTTGTGATTCTGTGCATTGGAAAGTTCAGTGACTTGCCAAACATGCCCTATTTTTCGAAAGGCAGAGGAATTGATGTGTTTAAAGGAAACGTTTTACACTCTATGGACTATGCTTCAATGGATAAAATTGAAGCTGCAAATTTTACTGCAAATAAGAGAGTTACCGTTGTTGGTTTCCGTAAATCAGCTCTTGATATTGCTGCTCAAATTGCTACAAACAACGGTAAAAATCGACTCTCTCCTTAAAGTACTTTCTTCGTCTCATAAAGGGGGTATTAAATGTTCGTTTTTCTAACATATTCATGTTAAACAAGTTATTGAAAGCGGCGGGCTTAACACCACCATTTTCTATAATACATCTCATAAGAAGTATCCGGTCACTTTAGTCGAAAAAATAAAATTATGTTTGGTTACACTAGCCAAACATGTCGTAACATGTCTGGTTGAAAACTTGGAATGACGAACAACTCATTTTCACATTTTAAAAGTGTTTGGTGATTATCAACCGAAAGCTTATTAGCCGAACAGTGAAAAAAAAACAGTTTGTGTTTTGTTGGAATGACTGAACACCTTATTTTTAAGTTCTAAATGTGTTCGATCATTATCAACCCATTAATGGCCCTCTCTCTCTTCCCCTTTCTCTCTCTAGGTCCGAAGTATCCATGCACATTAATTTTCAGGAGAGCACACTGGACTGGTTCAGAAAGCTTAGTTAAATTCACATTCAGAAATCTCAACAGATTCTCAGAATTGATGATTCACAAGCCTGCTCAAGGACTAATACTCTACTTCATTGCACTTTTACTTTCTCCTTTGGTATGCATCTCAACATTAATTGTAATCATTAGGACTGGCAAATCGGCTGGCTCCATGGGTTCGGTCGACCCAATCCGTCCGAAATTTTAAGCGGGTGGGTTATCTTGACCTGAAGTATCACTAGGTTCAATAGGTCCGATACAATGAATCAATAAGCCTAACCTAACAAATGATCCTTGTATGCTTTAAGAGGATGTGTTGCTAGCCTGAACTCTCTAGTTTTTGGGTCCTACAGAATTTCGATTTGATATGGTCCGACATATGACATTGGCTCGACAATCTCAGGTAGAGGATCCGAATTGTCTAGAGGTGGCAACAGGCCCGAGAACACAAGGCAAATGCCACATACGGAGCCAAACTGGCCCGAAGTTCCATTGGGTTGAAGAATGATGAGCCCTAACTCGAGCCACCCTCTATAATCCCATGATTTGTCGGCCATTGATCCATGGGGTCAGTTCTAGTGGATCAAATGATACTTCAGGCTACGATTTTTACGGTCCAGCCCGTCTAAAAGATCGGACAGACATTACCAATTTTTCCACCTACATTTTTGAACTACTATCCTGAACATTTTGAACTAATAAGTATCCATCATAAACTTACTCTTTGAATTTATAAATTTTAGCGTAGGATCTTCGCTAAAATGGTGGAATGCTACCTCAAATGGATCTACCCGTTGAAGAAACACAACATGATCCCTGATCACAATTTTCTCGGACAGATTTACTCGTGTATGTTCATGATCTTGCCCCGAAATTTCTATGATAGAGTGGAAGAGGGAAGCCTCGTCTTGAAGAAATCTCGTGTTTTGGGCTTCCTCCCAAACGGCCTAATTCTAGACGATGCAAGGACTTGTTTGGACACAGACATAACCATATTCGCGACGGGGTTTAAAAGTGATGAGAAAATAGCTAATATTTTCTCTTTGGCTGATTTCAAGAAATGCATCGTAGGATCCTCTGCTCCATTTTACAGGTATTTTACTAACTCTAACTGATCAATTGTAGTTATCGTATGTAAAAAGACTAAACTACCTTTTTTATAAAGGGAGAAACTCTATCTTCCTATCACGCCTCCCCCATTCACAGAAAAATCAAATTACAAAAAATAAGAATTCCCAAAAGCATAAAACAACAATAAAACTTTTGAATATACAAAAAAAAATTAAGATCTAAAAGATAAAAGATAATTTGAAAATTACCGAATACAAAATTAAAACTACAGAAAGGAAAAAGAAAATCCATAGAAAAACAAAAGAAAGAAGAAATTTGAAAAACAAAAATAAAGCATACTACCTCCGTCCCACCCAAATTTGCACATTTTTTCTCATTAGTACGCCCCACATCAATTTGTACATTCTTAAAAATGAAATTTCTTTCACAATCATCACTCTCAAAATCTCCACTCTCAATCTCCACCTTTAAAAAAGTAAAAAAAAAAAAAAAAAAAAAAAAAGAAACAGTTTTTTCTTAATATACATGTCCGATCAAACGTGCAAACTCCCGCAGGACAAAGGGAGTATTAATTAAATTCCTACTTAAGCTTTCGGCCCAAATTTCTTCCCAATTGACTAAAATTAAAATATTACCTATTCGTTTCAAAATAAGTTTTATTTTTTTAAAATTAAGAATAGATATTCCATTTGAGCTTTACGTAATTTACTGAGCAAGAAAATATGTTCAAATGTAATATTTTTAGTCCACCTCATTTATAAAATTATACATTTGAGCTATGACACGTAACTGACGTGCAATTTAGCCTGGCATTTAAAGGTTTGGGCCCAATTTTCTTCAATTGCAATAAATTAGAAAATCACTATCCAATTGGCTTAGATTAGGAAATCATTATCCAAAATTGTTTGGCCCTAATATTTAGCCATCATACCCCCAATAACTTGTGTCCTATCTTTGCATTTTTCCAATTTAATTCCAACCATTGCAGTGGCTGTGGTAATTTGTCTTGTCCGGCCCAGCTGGGCCTGTAGGGTCATCCCTAATAATAAATTAAAATTTGTTGGTATAGTCACGATACACTTCGAGCTACGATTTCTACGATCGAATCAATCTAAATTATTCAATGTACTAACGTAATTACAAATACAGAGAGTGCATACATCCTCGGATCCCACAACTAGCAATACTAGGATACTCTGAGAGCCCTGCAACCTTGTTTACATTTGAACTAAGAAGCAAATGGATAGCCCATTTTCTTGCCGGGAAGTTCCAGCTTCCCCCGGTAAGAGAAATGGAGGAAAACGTGAAGAAATGGGAGGCGAACGCGCGTTTGTACAGCCGCGAAAACTACAAGAGAGCTTGCGTTGGTGTGCTGCTTCAGATACACTGTAATGATCAGTTGTGTAAGGATATGGGGTGCAATCCTAGGAGGAAGAAGTGGCTCCTTTCTGAGTTATTTTCTCCTTATCTACCTAAGGATTATGCAAGTTTGTGAATGTTATGTTCTTGTTTTGAGAGTTCATTTTTGTTGAAATAGCATTTTGTGTCATCCCACATTGTAAGACAGTGTTTGTCATTGTTTAAAGAAAAGTACTTCTGCACTTTTGACTTAAAAAAAATAATTTTGGGTGTTTGAAAATGTTTGTTTCGCTTTAACAGACATAAAATAACTTATTTCAAGAAAAAATTGAAGCATGTTATGACATGTTTTTTTATACGCCTTACTTTCTTGTAGATACAACTTCTATCTAAATTTATTTTTTTCCCAAATAATTTAACTTCTATTTTTTATTTAATCACTTATCATTGCAAACACTACCTTCTTGTACTTAAAAATAATTTTTTCACCATCTTTAAATTTAATCCATTCTTCTAAAGCGAAAGCAATCACACTACTCCATTATTTCAAATATCTTATAAGCTCCGGCATCTTATAATTTGTTTTACATATTTGGATAATGAAGTTTATAAGCTTGCAATTGAATAAAATGATTTAGCTTCGGATTTGGAGGATAAATTTGAAATCCACTATCTAAGACACATTCTTATTAGGATAAGAGGCGTTGTGAGAAGTGCGAATTGTGTGTGCACGAATTTGAAATCCACTATCAATTACATATTCTAATTAGTGTATGTGGTGTTTATGTAGTATCAGTATGTGTAAATTGTGTGTAACGCATGTGAAATAAGTGTGTAATATGTTTATAGTGCATGTATCTATGTGTAGTATATGCAATTTGAACGTGACATATAAGATCTTAAGAAAATAATAATAAAGATCTTTTTTTTAAAACTTCAACTCTAATAAATTTCTTTTATGCCAAACGCACATTTTAAGAAATTATACGCACTCAATCATCTTAAAAGATACTTTGAGATTTTTATTAGTTTAGCCACATAGCCTCTCATGATAAATTCTAATTGAGCTCCAAATTGGGGCAAACATATAATTTCTACAAGTGTGACCTCAAAGTCCATAGTTCACAAACAAATTCTAGAGTTTCCCACAATTATGACGATGTTTGTACTCTCCTTACTTCAAAACCACGAGTAAATAAGAAAATTAATTAAACTAGTAGAGTTATTGTACACGGTAAATAAGTCTGAGTTAAGTACTGAAACCTATTTGAATATTATTCAATTTTTATTATTATATTTGAGTTTATTTAATTATTAATTTAATTGAATTTGGGCTAACTTTAATTGAATCTAATACAAGTCAAACTCAAGTAGATTGACATTTTTATATTTGTTATAACATTTTTTATTTATCGAGCTCGACTCAAGCATATATTTTATCAAATGTAAAAGTATGCTCAAGACTTTGACATCTTTAATCGAGAGTAGTTCAAATTAGCTTTAAAAAAGAATCTTGAATCAAATAACGAGTAGCATGATTTGATTTTTAGCCCTAATATATACATATATATTTATATTTCATAGTTCAAATTCGCAATTCTAATACGGCGTGGTTATATAAAAAGATAATGTAAATAGACATTTTAGTCCACTAAGTTTCTCCATTTCTGATTTAAGAATATTATTTTTTACCATTCCGATTTTGGTCCTTTAACATTTGAAATTTGATAAATTAATCATATAACTTTTGAAATTCGAAAATGTGGACTCATAAAAAACAGGTTATAGTACTTCTTCTCGAAAATTAAATGACCAATTTATCAAATTTAAAAAATTAAGGAACAAAATTAAAATGATTAAATATAATATCTTTAAATATAAAATGATGTAAAGATTAAAAAGGCTATCAATCAAAAACATGTACTTCCTCCATCCCGACTAACTTTTTTTACTTTTCATTTCGATTCGTTCCACTTACCTTTTCACACTCTTAAAAATGAAATTTCTCTCATAATTTTCACCCTCGATATCTCTACACTCAATCTCCACCTTTAAAGAAATCAACGAGAAAATAAAAATTATTTTTTCTTAGGATCCATGTCCGATCAACTGTGAAAAGTTCGGTAGAATGAAGGGAGTAATAAAATGTAATTGAAGTAGTCAAATTCGATACGATCTATAATTTGTGTGTACCGACCTACGTACAAGACAAAATACTGTTCTGCCTGAATTGTATAGTAACTTTACGCAACTGTCCAATTGCTTATACATTTCATCACCAGCTTCTCAACTTATACCCTTTTTTACCTTCACCACACCTCAAAACTAAAACAAGAATCTTCTGTTAAGTTAAAAAAGAAAAAAAAAAGAACCTTCTAGGTACTGTGAAGAAATCCGAACCGGAACTAAAAATCGCCCCTAACTAAGTTATTCGATTCAGTTCAATTAGAAATTAAAACCGATTTATAAATTCTTGTTCTAAAATAATTGGTTAGTCAGGAAATTATAAAATATGTTGCTTGAACTTTTCCAATTTAAAAAATGCTACATTGTACATGTACATTTCAAGATTTGAATATAGATTTATGTAATAAAGAAAATAAAATTTTAATAATAGAAAATTGTAAAACTCATTCTGTAATTTATGAGTAGTCTTAAAGTCAGTCTTTTATTTTTACTTTTCTCTTAGTTTGATCATTCTCTTAGAATTTTCATTGGATAATTTTATGTGCATTTACATGATCAAGTCAAATTTTAAGATTTTTTTATTTTTTTCAATAAATTTGTGGTCCTCAATAATTAAATTCGGTACATCTTTGTTGTTTATTAGAGTGACACGTCGACATCATTACAGCATCGGAAAAGTAAGAAGCCTAAATTTGACGTGATCACATAAGGTGTATGTACCATTATCTTGCAAAATTTTCAAATTCCAACTGAGAAAATGAACTAAAAAGTAAAATACTAACTCCAAGTTTTTTAAAGGGTTAAAAAAATTTACCGACCTAAACTATGCACGATTTATCACTTGGGTACCTGAACATTTTTATGTCATTTACATGCTTGATCCACGCGAACTATCGCATAAATGCCTGCCAGACCTATTTCCGGCCAAAAACCCCATAATTGATCCCAAAAACCTGTAAATGTTAAAAAAATCCACCAATTTCAGTAAATCATCTTCCATTGTAACCGCATAGCAAAAAACATAATTCTAACCTATTGCTGCTCGCAGGAAACGTACCGGCAGCCTGGATTGTAGTCCAAAAGGTTCTCTTCATGATTGAATTTTCGCAGCGAAGTCGAAAATCCATCACACCTTCCGTTTGGATTTAAATCTCTTTCGCAAGTCTAATTAATTTAGGGATAAAGAACCTTAAATCCCCAATTTATGTTTGTGAATATGATCGCTGAAAAATAGTTTTAAATTTTAGGCAGTTTATTTTTCCTAAAAAATTACAGAAATGTTACAGTATACGAAGCGTGTCATACACGTGGACATTTTTTGCCAAGAATAGATCCGACAAACATTAATATGATAGTTTCGCATAGATCCAATCCGTAAATGATTCAAAAAAGTTCAGGCATAATTTAGGCTGATAATTATTTTTAATCTTTTCTGAAAGATAAAAGACCCACTTTGAAACCGTCTACGAGTTAGTTGACAATTTTTTTTCGAGAATATGTTAGTTGACTTCATAACCCTTTCAAGATGGAATAAAAGAATAAAAAAGATGGAATAAAAATGAGCTAGAATTATATTTTGGTCCAAAAAGTTAAAGATTTAATTTAGTCCTGCATCTTATAATTTGTTCGTATTTAGTCCTTTTTTTGTTGTCGAGTGTCAGTGATTAATTTAACTTGAAAATCGCATGTGCCAGTCATGTGATCACTTTTGCCGGCGGACTTTAAAATTCATGGCACCAGCGAGTGACCGACACGTGATTTTTCCGGCCAAATTAGTCACTGACGGCGAAAAAATAATTAAATGTGGACAAATTCTAAAGACACGAGACTAAATTGTATTTTTAAATTTTTTATTAGTTTTAAAATTGTATTAGTGAAATGTTATGAGACCAAAAATAATTTTAGGCAAAGAATGATAGAAGATATTTTTATTTTAAAATTATGTTATACTCTAGTTTGTACTAGTTTGTTGGAGAGACAAGAAAAGCAACTTCCTAACCGAAACTGTATTCATTTTGATATTAATTTGGGGTCAAACCCTAAAAACACAAATCTCATTTCCCAATCGACATAATTCATTCATTCTGCACTGCACTCAATTCTACTCCCTATACATATATACATACACACATATATATACGCACGTAGATATATACACCACATGCAAACACGTTCATCCATTATTTGCTCATTACTCGCAAGGATCTGGAAGAAAACTGATATTCACGCAAAAGTCCCCGTCTTTCCGTTATAATCGTCAAAAAGGGTACATTTCTTAAGGCTGAATTTTGGTGATTTCTTTAAGTAATGTGAGCTTGATTTATGCCGATTCAGTTGAATTTGATGTTAGATCTGTGATTTGGTGAGTGATCGATGTAGGTTCGGGAATTGAATGCGATCTGGGGAAATTGGGGCTTTTGAGATTTTAGATCTGGTGGTGTCGGAATTAGATGATTTTGAATTGCGGAATATGGATTTGTTTGTTGTGATATAAATGTGAAACTCGGGATCTGTGTTGAAGTTATGATTATAAAATTGTCTAGGTTTTCTATATTTGGTACTGTGCTATTAATTTGGAAATTAGATGGTGTGGAATTTGGTAAACTGATTTGTTTGGTAAGTGTATTTGTTAACTGTGGACTGGAATTTGGATTCAGAATTCATTCCAAATCTATTTGTCGAAATGTGATCAAATCATATTATATGCTGTGGTGTATGTTTTTGGCTAAGTAATAGCAATATCGAGTTTGAGTAGGTAGCTCGTCCAATTGCCCAAGAAACTTTAGCTGTTCTGGAAAGTTGAAGAAAAAAAATCCTTTTTTTGTGTGAAATTTTGTAATGAGCTATATTTTAATTTCATGTTTGCTCAATGAATGGAATGTTTAGTAGTTAAAGCTTAAAGCTTTTAATATGCTCGTGCAGGAAATTTTGTGCAGAAAAGGATTTGATGTGGTGGTCGTGTTGTAGCTATATGATCCTATCAGGGTAAAAAGTCACCCCTGAATACTTGAAATACGAATAAGAAAAATACAACAAAATGCCACCAACAAGCAAAGCTGATAAGAAGGCTGCACTGGATGCGGGTGCATGGATGTTCAATGTTGTTACTTCAGTTGGAATCATTATTGTCAATAAGGCATTAATGGCAACTTATGGATTCAGCTTCGGTAAATTCATTTTCTACTTTGAACAAGTTTTATATCGTGTTTGCATGATTTGGGCATCGACATGCACATATAGTGAAAGTTGAAGTATTGCTTGGTTCCTGACATGCATATTATATATTTGTTGAAAATGTATAGGTTATTTGTGTATATTATTTTTCTGTGAACCAAAACACATCAAAATTATAGAGTATTGTGCACTCTTTGGTTTGAAAAGGAAGACTGGCTTAGTCATGCTGAATTTGAAAAACGAACCCCTGCTTCCTAGTTGTTCTGGTTTCCAGATTGAGAAGCTATAGAAACTGTTCTACACTTTAAACATTAAAGAAAATCTATATATACTCTTCAAGACAGACTTGATGGCAAGCTACAAATACCTTATCATTGGCAATTGAGGTAGCTGAATTAAAACAATTATCAAGTGCTTTTCTCATTTTAATTTTGGACTCTATGGGTGCATGTTTTATTTTTTAATATTTTTCATTTTGCTTTAGCTTATAATGCGAGTTATTTTTAGTTTTTGACCAGCATAATTTGTGCAGCTACAACATTAACCGGTTTGCATTTTGCAACCACAACCTTAATGACGGCTGTTCTAAGGTGGCTGGGTTACATCCAACCTTCTCATCTACCCTTCTCGGAGCTTCTAAAATTTATCTTATTTGCAAATTTCTCTATTGTCGGGATGAATGTCAGCTTAATGTGGAATTCAGTGGGATTCTACCAGGTGATTACTATAACGCTATTCATCCTTTGTTGACTGATGAAAGAAAAAGAGAGAAGATAGAATATTAGGAAATATATTACTACGTTACTTATATCATTTTATGCCTTGCATACTGTCAGATCGCAAAACTGACTATGATTCCCGTCTCCTGCTTGTTGGAAGTTGTGTTTGACAAGATTCGATACTCAAGACACACAAAGCTGAGCATCTTAGTTGTTCTTCTTGGTGTTGCAGTCTGCACAGTTACTGATGTGAGTGTTAATACCAAGGGATTTGTTGCTGCATTTATTGCAGTCTGGAGTACATCACTGCAACAGTATGTAAGTTATACTCAGTATTTGGCTGTTGTGATATTATTTTTTCCTTTTTTCAAATGAAGTGTAAATGGATCTATGAATTCATGAAAGAAGGTGGATACTTTTTTGTTCACTTTTTTCCTGCAAAATTTTGAAGACATTGGCTGTTGGATTTGCAGTATGTTCATTATCTTCAGAGGAAGTACTCTCTTACTTCCTTCAATCTACTGGGTCACACTGCACCAGCCCAGGCTGCGTCACTGTTGTTGATAGGCCCATTTCTTGATTATTGGTTGACAAGCAAGAGAATCGATGCCTTTGAATTTCATTTACCATCTCTAGTAAGTGTTTCCACACAGGTTATGCTCATTGAAGTTGTATAATTATTGTCAATTGTCTCTGCTCATGGTATCATTATATATTTGTATATTTGTATTACTTGTGCCTCTGCTATTGTTTTCTTTGCATCTGTAAATTATATAAAGTCCTAGTTCATCCACTTTGAAGATTATTAAGATGCTTGTCCAAAGACATCCTATATGTGGATTACATTGTCAATTAGTCTATACTAAGATCTGCTCTGCATGTAACCATGGATCAGCCATTTGATAGAGAACTAATGGGAAATTATCTCTTTATGTGTTATGTATATGAAAGTGTGAAAGATGCCAAACCTGATTCAATTGCTAAAGTAATTCATCTGCTGCTTAGGTGGACCTTTTCTACCCTGGCCTATGCTAATATACTTTCTGTAGTCTCAGTGTCTCCTTAACTTTGTCTTAGCTTTGTGATATTATTTTTTTGTCATTTCACACAGATATTATTGATTTTCATAATATTTTATCCTATTATCTATTAAATTCCAAGTTCTTGGAGCGATTTACTATCCTTTATATTAGAATCCACTTCAACAATCAAAAGTAACTAGTCATTTTATTTGTTATTCTCTTGTGAAATAAATGGTAACAGAGTGAGTTTTGCGTATTGTTTAGTGAAATGTAAAATGTTGAATGATCATGTAGATGTGGTCTGGTGGAACCTTTAATATGAGGGAATATGAATAACAATTCTTTCAGTCAATTCTTGTCAAGAATTCCATTTATTCGACACCATTTTGCAGCATTTTTGAATTAGCACCACCAACAAATTATGCTATTTAGCAAATCCTTTTCGAGTTTGAAATAACTTTAGATTACCCAAAACTGAGTTAATTGTTATGAATGAGAAATAGTTTTTTCCTGATATTAGGTATTTGCTGCATAATGTTGTGTAGTCTTCTTTTACATTTTCCAATATTGCATCCGGGTTCCCGATTATCCATTGTCTTGTGCTGGTTTTTATATGATCTTAGACTTCTAAATTCTGTTGCCAATTGATCTCTCTGTGAACCTTAGAAAATATAATGCATCTGATTTGTCCTGCTTTGTATGAAGTTGTAGAAGTTCATAATTGCCCCATTTTTGAGACATAATTAACTTGTTTTCTACACTGCAGGTGTTTTTGATCCTCTCATGTACTATAGCAATAGGAACAAACCTCAGTCAGTTTATCTGCATAGGCAGATTCACTGCTGTTTCCTTCCAGGTTCTAGGCCACATGAAGACTATCCTTGTGTTGATCCTCGGATTCTTATTCTTTGGGAAAGAGGGTCTTAATTCACAAGTAGTTATTGGCATGATAATTGCCGTTGCGGGAATGATCTGGTACGGCAATGCCTCATCAAAACCTGGTGGGAAAGAACGCCGTAGCCATTCAATTTCTAGAAGCAGTCAGCAGAAGCATGATGAATCTTCTGAAGTTGATGATAAGGTATAAAAACTCGCTACACTAAGTTTTAGCATACAAAGGACTAGCTGATACTGGAATTCTTTGATGGTGTGACTCTAGACAGAGTGCGATTCTCATATCGATTTTTAGTAGAGTCTGATAACTCTGAGGCGAAAAATTGGAATTTTGTATTTGTCGCGTATATTTTATTCTCTGCCCAACTCGGGTTTAAATCGCACTTATTGACTGGGTTTCGGCCCTGTAATCATTATTTATAGTGACATTGTTTTTATCATAATTTATACTTTTTCTTTGAAGGGATGATTTTCCTAATGTGTAAGATCTGGAAGTGATTTTGTATATTGTATTATGTCAGTTTCTCGTTCAGCCTTTTATCTTAATGTAAGTTTTACATTGTGCACAAGCACCTATCGTTTCTTGTCGTTTTGATAATGCAGGCAATATTACAATGCTTATTACCATGTTGAGCAAATATCATATGTATCATCGCCATTTGCAATAGTATGTGGTCGGTAAAACTATTAATTATTTTGTAAGTGTAATATTTTAAATAGTTAGGTACGGAAAATTCTTATCTACCCAGTCGGGTATCCCTCTGGGACAATCCCAATCCACTGCTGATTTGGTGAATGAATGGAAATTAGTTGGGCTCCAAGCCTCCAACAGAACCAACACAACAGGTTGAGGGTTTGAGAACCGAGGCCCAATATAAAAGTTTGGCGCTCATGAAAATAGTTTTTATAAATTTTAAAATATTTTATTTTTAGACAGACTGTATATTTAAAAAACAAAGAAGTTGATAAAAGCATATCTGAAACCAGGAGCTACTTTTTTTAAATAACTATATTATAATAATCACGACATTTTATTTAATTTTAAAATCTATCCTCGTAGTACGTCACCTGTTTTGCACTACCTTACGTGTTTACAAAAATTGTACAATAGTTAACTAACAAGATCGTGTCTATATTAGGAAATTTAAACAATTTATCAAAATAGCAAAATAGTATAGGAATTTAGGAAACTGTACAATAGTCAACTAAGAAGATCATGTTTACTTATCAAAAAATATTTATATTTCATAACCTACTATAGTACTCCCTTCGTTTAATAAAGAATGTCATTTTAGCTATTTTTGAAGAAATTAAGAATTAGTATTTATTTGGTGTGTTTTGTGGAATAAGGAAAATAATCAACTAAATTAAGTAGGTTATTTAAGATCATATTGAAAAATTTGTAGTTTTTTTGGTAAAGTGACATTTATTGTGAAATTTTTTAGAGTGTTTAAAATGACATTTTTTATAAAATGGAGGGAGTACAAGGGAGCTGAGGTAAAACTTTGAGAAAATGAAAAATAAAGCGGGTGCAAAATTACAGAGTTTGGTAATACACATGGATACAAAAATGTTGTTTTAACTTCTAACTCCCCTATGTTATAAGAATTGACTTCTCAAAGGACTACCAGAAAAATAAAAAACTGATTGGGTCTCTACAAGATAACACTTTCAAGATTCTCCATCATAATCAAGTTTTTCTCGTCATTACCAAAACGTTGAGGCAAAGTCTCATGCACATCAGTTGTACGGTGCAATTTTGAAATTGTATTATTATTTATACTAAAAGGTACTACCTTCGTCTCACTTTAACTTTTCTACTTTTCTTTTTTATTTGTCTCAACTTAATTTTTCAGTCCATAAATGACAAATTTCTCTCACAATCTCCACCCTCAAAATCTCCATCAACAATCTCCACCTTTAAAAAAGTAAAAAATTCCACAAAATCTGTTTTTTCTTAATCTCCGTGCCCGGTCAAAGTAGAAAAGTTAAGTCGGGACGGAGGAAGTATTATTTTTTGAAAAAGTAATACATTTTACAGAAATATAATACTACCTAGAACAAGTAATACATGTAAGCATAAACACTAATACACTTCCAGCATAATACCTTTTTCGAACGTTTAATACCTTTAGACATAAATATTATTATATTTTCACAAAAAATATCTATGACATAGATCCGTGCAACTAGTATACAAAAGTACTCTTACGCAAAGATTAAGGCAAATGTTATGTTCATGTTTGTATTTCCTTACCATATAGCCAATGGCCCAAAGTTTAAAAGTATCTCCCGCCTGCTCTTTCGTGGGCCCAAGCCAAATTATTCCCTCCCACGCGTGCAAAACAAAAAAATACTCCTATCATTTCCTAATTAACTTGCACCCTAAAAGTGCACACATATTAAAAAAAAATATTTTTTCTTTTTATATTGACTTTTCAAAGGTAGATTGAGGGTGGAGATTTTGAGTGTAAAAATTATGTTATAATTTTCCTTTTAAAGAGTGCAAATTTGATTGGAACGTACCGGGAAAAAAAAAAAGTGTGCAAATTCATTCTGGATGGAGGAAACAATAGATAAAAAAAAAAAAAAAAAAAAAAAAAAAATTGGCTGGACCAGACTTGTCGGATCAAAATAGGCCCCATCTTCTCTTCGAGCAACCAGAATCGTAGCCCAACCCTGAAATTGGACTAGGCCATTTTTACAGCTCTAGTTTGTTAAATCCCCAGCCAAGAATATCCTCACCGCACTATTGCAGTGTGCATCACCGATAAATTACACCTCACTTTCAATGTGGTTTTATAATCTCGCACAAAAAATTAAATCGTTAATTCTTTTTGTGTTTTCTAGTTGAAAATTCGAATATCCTTTGTAAAATCAATTGATGGTGGAGAAAATAACTTACAAACGTACTTTTCTGCTCAAGAAGAGAGATGTGATGAATGATTGAAATCCTATGGAGGTTTCATATAATTATAAAACTACGTAAGCGTCTCGTGCAAGATTATGGAACCACATGAGAGCCTACTTTAATTTACCCTATATACCCCATCGCATTCTTTAACTAAAAAAACACAGTTTGTTTTGCTAAGGTCACCATTATTTCTCAAACTAAACCACCATGAGAAAGAAAGCACATAAGTTGGTTAACAAGTTATATATCCAAACAATAAGTACCATTATTATCCCAGAAAGTAATTATTACATGAAAATTGTATTGTATATATCTACTTTCAGACAGTCTCAGAAAAGTTTAGGCTCAAGCAAACATTAACAATACCTGATGCAAATGTTAACGGCACTGAAGGGCGTCCCATCATACTGTGCGAAAGAATGTTCATCCTTTCCATAATCTCGTAATGCTCTTGAACAGACGAACAATCTGACGAAAGTGACCAAATGTTAGAACCTTGTTTCAGACAGATAAAGTACAGCCTAACTCCTTGGCAGCGGTATCAACAAACTGAATGGGCAAGCCAGTTGCTAGTCGGCTATGGGCCTCCCAAGTTAGACATTTCTCAATATCAGCTTGCCAGTCGGTGGTCCCCGTGTTTAAGTACTGATAACGTGGCCTGTGGACCCCATTGGTGTCGATTTGCTTTCTCTTAGGTTGTTGCGAACCAGCATGTAGAATTGCGCGAAGAACGGACGTGCTAAGAGCACGGACATGAGCACTCGGGTGAGAGACGCAACGAACTGTAGCTGGGAGGCGACACTGCACATGAAAAGCCATTACTAAAATGAGACGCGGCAAAAAAAAACATAAATGTTAGTGTATTTTCTGTACGTAGATACCATCTACATCGCTTTTTATGAGTGAGATCATTCACTTCTATTTTCGAAAATTCCCTACTTTAAGTTCACCATTAGGGGTATAGTCAATCCGAGTCAAGTGGATATTGCAGACTCGCTCGAGCTCGGTTGAAAAACTCAGAGATCAAGACTTTAGTTGAATTTGATCGAACATAATTTTTTTAGCTTATTTCAACTAGATTGTAAGCTTGTTAAGCTCGAGCTCATCTGGCCCTCAACTTGATAATCATATAAATAAATACCTGTCGTAAAATTATACTAAAAAAAGTTAAAACTAGAAAAAGAATATATATATGTGTGTGTGTGTGTGTGTGTAATAGCACAAAAGTAAGGCTCGTGAGCCTATAAAGTCCGGTATTATTGAGCTCAAACTTCAGCTCCACTCGTCATTTTGCTTTCTTTTCTTTTTCTTGATTTAAACCAATCCGAATCTCGAATCCACGACTCAATTACACCCCTAGACACCATGTTTGAAGAGATCCATACCTTCAACAAGGTTGAAAGGCCATCTGCAACTGCAAGTCCTGATTCTCCCCATTCAAGCACAGGTTGAACTGCTCTTGCTGTTACTTCCAATAGCTGTCCAATATTTTGAGGAACAGGCAAGTCAATACATCATAAAGAATCATATAAATAAAGAAGTCCAATAAATGCCTATCTCTTTATCCATTGCAATGGGGATAGCTGTTTCATTTGCATCATAGAGCAAAAGTTATAAGAACAGGCTGATTTAGCTAGACATATTTCACGCTAAAGAAATGGTAAAGTTTTGAAAATTTTACAAGAGAAAAGACAAAATATGTAACCTCAAGCTGAGGTAAGGTGCATGCTTCTCCATCAACAAGCATTCCATCTGTGGCACGAAGGAGTACATCAGATGCGTTAGCCAGAATTACAAGCGACTCTGGTGCCTCATGATTTCTCATTAACTCAACAATCACTTTCACGATCCTCTGGTTGATTCTCCACATCTTTTGCCCAAGATCGTCGTCTTTAGCAATCCAAGGTTTCAGTTCCCTCTCCGCCTAACAAACAAAGACAACTTAGAAAGTGACTATAAAGTGGTATAAGCTGGGACACAATAGAGAAAGTCCTCGTATGTGGTTCAACTGACATAAAACTCAGTTTTGTCATGCTTTCAGAAGGAACTATCAGAAACTTATGGAAAAGTTGATTGGGCATTATATTAGCTCATGCATATATGGCAATATATATAACTCTCACATGGAAAGCAGAAATAAGAAAACTTAGTTAAGTGTGAAAATTCAAGCAAAACAAAATCTGGACCTGAAGGACAACAGCTGTTGCAGCTTTCGCTGGTGATGCTGATACTACATTGCAGAGGGCAGCCACCACCTATATTATTTTAAGAGATAGAGAGAACCACCTCACAGGATTAGTATTAAAGCATGGTACATCAATGTGCAATATTACCGAAAAACTGATAAAAGAAATAACAAGCACATTAAAAAATATAAGCAGGTATACCATTTTGGAACTACAAGTTCATAGAAATGGAAAAGCATCATGCTATTGTTAATAATTAGAAATGCCAAATTCTAAGAAAGTGGTGTGGTTAAAAAAGTAAAGGTGGTAAATAGTAATCTTGTTGAACTCTAGGAGAAGATAACAGTTGCAAGATCAACAGAACCCAACGAAATGTCTTGTGCTCCGTACACAAAATTATGTAATCATAAACCACAGCAATTATGTGCCTTTCGTAAGCAATAAGTTGCAAAAGATATAAAGAACAAATTCAGCGATATCTTGAACAGAACTTGTATCCCCCATTTTATTTCCCTTATGTTTGCACACATTAGATTCTATTTTCAACTAATCAAAAGAAAAAAGCAATGTGTCTAACATTTCAGTCGTCAAAAGAGCTTATATTAGTAGAAACTATCAATACCTGCCTCCATCCTTGCTGGGCAGACGTGCTCTCAGCACTTGGCTGTGTTTCAGGTGATACAATCAATTTGTGCCAGAGCAACGAAACAACAGAAAAACACAATTCTTGTTTTTCGGCAAGAATAGACCTAAGACGAATCTGTCCACTGCAATTAAATCCTATATGTCTGTCCATTGTCAAAAAGTTAGCCAAATCAGAAGCATCTACAGGGAAACTTGAAATTCCTTTGCCCATCGTACATCTTTCAACCTCACTGGAATCAGCCTTCTTATAATTGTTCAGATCTTTAGATCCAGATAAGTTTTCACACGGTAACGTAGATGGCTGGCCTGATTCTAAGGGCTGGCAACTAGCACAGTACTTCAGTTTTTTCCCATGAAAACATGAAGGAATTTCCTTAAATAATGGTGTATGCAGTAGGTGTGCCTCCAATGGTTCTGCTTTGTTTACTATTGATGCAACAACTTTGCTATGAATATCAATTAGATTGAAAAGGGAAGATGCCCTAGAGTGAATTTCACTGTCCCACTTGCATCTTACTAGGATAGAAAGAGCCCGCATGCAAGCTTTTGAATGTCTAAACAAATCTGACACATGGGCTGCAACCATAGCTGCTGCCACTATTTCATTTGAACTGTAACTCCAAGACGTGCCAATGGAAGATGGTTTCAAAGAAAAAAGTGCCTCCAGAATCGCTAATATCCTGCGAGTGTGATAAACAGCTGAATCAATACCACTCTGCAACTCAGTAGAGAGACCATTCGCTTTCGCAGGCTTAGCAACGTCACAAATACTTCTAGCGTCTAAGTGATTACTTCCTTTCGAGATCAAGGGAAAGAGCTGAAGCTCACATGATAAAGCACAGACAGCAGCAATAACATAAGAATCAAAAGCTGCTACTGGCCCCTGCTTCTTGCCCTGTTTACTTTCCCGTTGTCTTTGTTTTCCGTTGGCTCCATGTACATCTTCGTCTAATTCTTCAGAACGGGAGCTTTCACCTTTGGGGCGCTTGCTACCATTGGGTTGTGCTTCATGGCTAACACAGACAGTTAACACAATAAAAAGAAGGCGAGAGGCAAGCTCTACAGAGGCACACGATTCTAGGAAGAGTGAATGGACCATTGTACGCAGCTCAGCCACAGCGAGATTCTTGGACGCGGAACCAAAAGTATATCTAGTTTTTCTAGTTTGTTCTCTAGAAGATTCTGGTGGAAATGTCCTCTGTAGAATTGCTTCAACAGTAGCAACAAATATCTTCATAAGACAGGTCTCGGATGGGCTACCACGAGGAAGATACTCGAGTACTTTAAGAAGAGGGATATATAAGTTCCATGACAGTATAGGAGGCTGCAAAGGGGTGGCGACTATGATTTCAGGAAGATCTACAGCCGAAGAACTTAAAGGAATCAAACCATAAGCAGCTTCCCATATTGTACATATTCTCCATTCGACCTCCGGGCCATGTGCACAGAGCATAGATGCAATCCCTTGAGCAGTAGCTTCTACTGTAGCTTCTGCTGCGGGCAATTCTCTTTGCTGAAATTAATAGGAAGGAAGAAAGGGTTAAATGCACCATTAATCGAGCAAAAAAATTGTTTGGGGATAAAGCCATTCATAGCCTGAGGAAGATCACGTACCTGCTTCTTCTCAGAGGAAATATAGCCACCAAGGGGTTCATGCTGAACTTCAACACCATCAACTTGTCTCAGTGGAGGGAAAAGTAAAGCTGGCTGAGAAAGTATTCGAAAAAGTAAAGCAGCTGCAGAATCTGCAGCAATGCCAGCTCGCATAGACATTGCAATCCCAATAGCACGCAGGAAATGCAAGTGCATCCAATTCCTTGGAAGCTGCAGCGAATAGAAGCAAATAATCAGGACTTCTGTAAGAATTGTATAAACAAGAAGACGTATCCATATTTAAGATGAGTGGCTAAGAAAGCTCAATATTAATTCTAGAACATCACACTAATACTTCATAACCTCCCTGATGCATTTTGCGTTATATACCAAACTTCTTTTGGTGGGGCGGGGTGGGTGTGTAGGTGAAGGAGAACAAAGTTTACCCTCATGCCTGAGGCATAGTCCTCTGCTGCTCGAAGGAGTTCCACTAGTTGTACAGCAGCATCAAGCGCATCTGGAGCCCAGGAGGGTGGAGCTTCTAGCAGTCCAAGAAGAAGCCTTTGAGTTGCACTCGGACTAGCAATTGCATAATATCTAAGCCAGGAAAGAAATTAATAAAATGATAAAATTGTCTCCTCTGAAAAAAAAAATTACAAAAACTAACCTATGAAAAAGCCGTGCGTAGGGCTCGAGGGCTGGCAGACCAGCCACCAGATGCTCGTCCATAGGTGTAGTTGGGGGTGGAAGCAGAAGTGCAGGGACAGCAGCAGCAGTCAAGGTAGCAGTTTCATAACGAGCTACTTCCTCGTCACATACACTAAGTATAACTCCAGCACCATTAGCAACAGCCCACCTCGGTGTCGATGGCATAAGCTGGGGATGCTTTCCAGATCCACGAGAAGAAGCTGAAATAATATTATATAATATTAAGCAATTATTATTGTCACGAAGTAATCACTCTTAATGGTTTGGCTACTTTGAAGATGTACACAGCTACATATTCAAATATCACATATCCATTTTTCTACCCCGAATCTAGCTAGCAAAAGTTTAGAAAATATAATAGCTCAAGTTAAAGTTGCAACAACCAAAGATTGCTTTTTAATAATTTGAATCAACATGACAGTGAAAGAAGAAGATTCCTTTCACAGGATTTCTTACAACAGAAATGAGATGAAATCCCTGCTATAAATGTTTAACATACTAATCCAATCTCTTGTCTGCTTTATAGACGCTAGTGACCGCCATTAGCCAAAGGGTACTTATAATGACACTAAGATAATCAAATCTTTGTACTGAAATATATATGGCTGAGGTCAATAAATCTTAATCTCAACAGCACATAAATTTTTCCCACTCCAGGATTGGTTAAGTTAACAGCACAATGGTTCGGATTCCATCAGATCATGCCTTGCTCTAACTCTCTCTTCAAGATTTATACCATAGTGTGAACAAGAAATTCATGTCATAACCTCCAATAAATAGCCCAAACCTCTAATACAGATCCTTTGCGTTGTTCCACATAATAATGCAATTAGCTTTTCAATGTATTCATTTACTGCTCGGTAATCTTATTTCATGATATATTGACGAGACAAAATAAAGCTTGTGAAACTGTCCTTCTCAGCTCCCAGCAGTCATTCAATTTGCATCCTTAGCTGAATTTTCAGTACTAACTGTTAGGATTGTCCAACAAAGGCTGAATCAAGCTAGCAAATATCTTTTCCTTCGGTTCTGCTGCAGATGCCATGTGAGATGTCATGGCCCAAGGCCCCAAGCTTATGAGGGAGAGCGTACAACTAAAAAGATGTACAATCCACTCCAATAACTGATTTTTTCACAACCATCCTCAATTTGAAAACTTCTATGAGTTAAGTTGCCAAAAAGCATTGTACTGTACCCACTGCTAAACCAATCAAGCATTTATCCAGCGATTTCTACAAGTTTACACCTTGGACACGTGATATCTTGCTCGTGCTCTTTCTTCAATCTAGGACTGTCCCCGTACACTATCAACTAGATCTTCAATGCTGATGGTAACCCATTGTGAGGTCTGACACAATTCTGTCATGTACAGCATCCATGAATCAGACTCTGACAAACTTGGTTGAGCTACCAATTAATTTGTAATCTTCACTTTGTGAAAAATATTTACCCAATTTGAGAGATTGCATTGCACCATCTTAAAAGACAAGTCAAGTTTCCAACATTCACAAACTTGTGGTAGTATAACAAATTTATGGGTAAATTTTAATTTTGCTACCAGCAGAACACAAATTGCTCAACCAACCCCTCTAGAAGAAGGCCCATTAGATCCTGTGACTCCAAAAGAAGATGCAACACACCCTCAAGGTGAGACTGTGTTATGTGCACACACTTTTGTACTGTTAGTGCTGGTTTTTAATAGTAACAAGACATATATGTCTCTGGTTGTTATAAATTGTTGAGTGTCACTTCAAAGGAGCATAGTCCACATATTAATGTGCCCTATATTTTTCTTCAAAGAAATCAACAGTAAGTATTTCATATTTTCTCATTTGGTTGTACCTATTCGTATATATTTATCTATCCGCAAATACACACTCATAAATGTAAGGAGTGGACAGCTTTTGGTTATGGGTGACGGATAACACATGCTGCAGTGGGGTTAAGGTTGAAAGGAGTGGGACGTCATTGCTAGGGCAGGGTGAGGGTGGAATGGGTGCATGAGCTTGGGTGGCAATGGCGGTCATGGACTGGAGAGTTTTGGCTAGCTGGATGGTAGTGATGAAGTTTGACGGCTGTTGGTTTTTTTATTTACCAACAGGATATTGATCATTTTGTATATAAGCAGGACGAATCCTACTCACCTACCAAGTTCCCTTATTAGGTTAGGTACCAAGATTAGAGGGGACCACCACAAAGAAATAACATAATGCAACCGATGCTCCAAGTCAGCAAGTCTAATCTAACTGGATATGGAGTTTTAGTTGACTAGATGAGTGAGTCTTGACCATCTTTATGAAAATACCCCCAAAACTAGACAGATAGTTAGGGGAAACAGGGTGTTCAGTAACCAATAACTAGACCAATATAATCCATCGTTGCTAGGGATAGATCTTTAACGTAGCAAAGATGAAGGCTTGAAATCCCCAAAGACCTGTTAAATTAAAAGGATTGGAACATCTAATGATATGAGACAAACAATAAAGTCACAGAGAAATATGATTTTCCTTAAGTTCTCAGTATTTCTGATGTTTTCTAGGTAACATAAGTAGGATAAACAGTCGATCAGTTTTGTAGCTGATATTTCACTACCAATAGTTCTTCAGAAAGGACCAAAAGAGATCAGCATCACTAGTTTTTTTATCTGCATCAACTCTTCCCAGATTCGGAAAAATCAGACTAGATCCTGATTTTCGTGTTGCAACATAATTGTCACTTATGATTTTGCAAACCAAGGAATAGTTTCTAAAATATATTTAAAATTTTACCAGCAAAGCAGTTGTAAGTGTGATCAGAGATGCTATAACACACAATAGAAGAATTTCCTCTACAAGAATAAATTATACAGTTTTCTCTAATGTAAATCACAAATACTGCAAAATACGTAAATAAAAACAAACATTAAAAACTCAACTGACCAGTTAAAGGTGGTTTCAGTTCTCCAGCTGCATATTTTCCCATGACCCCTCCACACCTACAGCATATGTTAATAAGGGTCAAGCATGTGATAACCTCAGATGAGATGAAAGATAAAATAATTACTGAAAGGCACTAGCTATGCAACTGCATGTGGCAAATGTCACTTGTTTGGAAGGACTCCAAGTTTGCAACTGAGTAAATAAAACGTCAGCTAACCATGGTGCTTAAACTCAAAAGCTCTAATAACATCAATGAACATGAGACTTATGAGTTATACTAATGGCTGGAGAGGTTGGGCACAAATATATCAGCTTGACACATGTGAATAGCCTTTTTGCAATTCTGTTTTTGTTCATTGCTCTATGCGAAAAACAACATTTAAGCAAATTTAAGGAAACCTCTCTGAGTGAACCAAAGAAGAGCATCCAAGGCCCCTCTTACATATCCTCCTACACCATAGGAATTACATGTAAGAGATTTCATCTGGCTGAAAATTAGATCTCCGTTCCCCATCAAATTATCGTTTCTTGGATAACTGATACAATTTATTTTATGGGCACCAAAAAGGTGTTGCCCCAATATAGACTAAAGTTACCAGATACCGATAAAAGCACTAACATCACCTAAAAGGACAGCATAAGAAAAGTGAAATTGGTCCACAAACAAGATAGAATTCCAAGACTCTTCTTCAAGGTAAATAATTTTTACTCCTTCCTTTCGTACACTCTTGTAGTAATTTCCAAATGTGAATAATTAGGTAATTAAAAGATTAGTTATTGCATGCAGTACTCGTTATGTTTCACTCACTTACCATCTAAAATAATCACTTCTTATCGCAAGAGGTGCTGCAAGCAATATATCAGTTATCCAGGGAGACAGTGGCCGCAGAGGTTTCCTCTCTGCCTGTGAGGGAGGTAAAGGAGGTTCTCCACCCGTTGACTTACTAGTTGAAGCATGGTCCCCACTGCTGCTTCTATCAGATTCATTTTCCTGGCGTTCCAATTTGTAGATCGGTCTATTATAATGAGTCAAAATCCTTAATATCTCGCCACAAGCAAGGGCCCACTGCTCAGAGTATTCATTCTGTAATTAATGATGAAATACCACCATCAAATGTCTTTTCTGAGGAAATTATAGAGTTCAAGTGTTCCGAAGACATGAAACACTTTTCGGAATACAACTGGTGAATTTGTAACGATTGAAAACTATGCTGCAAATATATTAGTAGATAGTATGATATGAAAGGAGAAAATCAGAGAAAAGCGAAGCATGAAATTGGTATGGTGTCTTAATACCTCACTGTTCGGGCAAAACAGGGAAATGAAAGAAGCAAATGGCGGACCGCTCCTATCATATTCAAGCGTGCTATCAATAATACATGAAATAATTGGGAGGATAACAGCATGTCCATGCTCTGGATGGTGAAGAACAAAAGTTGCTGGACAGTAAAGCAAAAACACAAGTCAGAGCAAAGCACAAAGCAGCTTGGAAACTTTGAAAACAGCTCAAACATGCCAGAACAAGTACCTAGAACATCATCAAAGAGCCTGTTCTCCTTGGACGGGTACCGGGTTCTGATTAGCTGCAAAGCCAGCATGTAATAGAAACATTACTTAGCATGGATTGTCAGTTCAACAGAAACCCAGGGAAGCCATCAAAGTGCAAAATGTAAAGAGTTCCCTCCTCTGATGAATTCTATTAGGATATGGTCAAGTAGAAGTCTCAAAGGAAAATGAAAGTACCTCTGCTATATCATCAGGAAATTGTTCTGAGGTGAACTGGCCAAAGTATTCAACATAAGCATTAATTTGAGCCTACAATAAAGTATGAATCTCAATTAGAATTAATGTTAAAATCTAAATGGAGAAAATTCAATGAGTTAAACAGAACCTATGTATATTCTCAAACAGGGAAAATGATAGCAACTTAAAGAACAGAATCTACACACAAAAATATCAAACAGAAAATATATGGCAATAAAATCCTTGAAAAGAGGAGAAAATCAATAGTTAAGAAACCACAAACATATGTAGGACAACACTTTGTTTTATGAGATATTCCTAATGAAACAAAATTTACGGCAGGATGTGTTAATCTCAAGCCACACCTTTCGTTGCTCTGCATCTTGTGGGGGAGGCCAAAACAACGAGGAGAACTGCAAACTGTCGATCCACTTTTCATTTGAAGTTGCCATATACCTTTTTATTTAAGCAGGGTGGGAGCAGTAAGTAAAGCAACAATTTCCATATAAGCTTCTACCAGTCCAGGATCAAAAGATTATAATTCAGCATTTTATAAAATCCAAAATAAAAAATAACTCGTCCAATTATTTATCAATTGCAACAGAGCTCCAGTTTCCAGTCAAATATCAGAAGAAATTTACTGCATGTAAGTTGTACACGAAGAAGTCAGAGTATGGATTTCGCCTGGCCCTGAAAAACCACAAAGTCACAAGCCTCCAATTACACACTTTTAAGCTGAGTTCAAATAATATAATAATAATCAACATCTCGGTGAAAAAACTAACTGAATCAAAAAGGCAACTTAGTATAAATAAAGATTAATAACATCAAACTTTGGCAGACAATGAAATCAAACATTACGAATGAAAAAAGAATCAAAACATATAATTCTCATCCCCCAACAGTTGAAACATAAGCCCAGTACAATTTCATACCTTTTCCTTACATTTGAATCTTTGATTCTGTGTGGAAAAGATAGCATTGGCACAAGAAAATGCACAAAGTTGTGGTATTTCTTAGAATTGCAAAATAACTCTTTGGCAACCTTCATGGATCTTCCCATGTTATGGACATTAAAAGAAAAACATGGCACCAATAGGAACTACATATAGTACAACTATAAGATACAAAGATAAATAACTTCAGAAGCATACCTAATTATCACAGAATCATCAGATCAACAAAGTGCTAACCTATTTTCCACAAAATTAAAAAAATTAAAAAAATAACTACCTACTATCCTTGTAATATAAACTGTATCAAAACCCCCACAAAACATCTACATAATGAGCTGTATACATATGTGTGTTCGCTGTTTTCCCCCCATCATATCGAAAATTGCAAAATCTGTTGCAGTAAATCTTAGTTATTTGGATTCACAACACAGACTCTGTTCAAGCAGAGTTTCTTAATTTTCTCAATCATCCAAAATCTATAACTCTCAGGTCTCAGCAAGCTGTAAACTACCGCATTTCTACATCAAATTACATCTCAAATTTAACAAATCATTAATCATTTCAATTATAAATCAGATTAATTACACACCTGAGCTCCAAAAATCGTACCTGTCAGTATTTACGGAGGATTCCAAAGAAATACGGAAATATAGTGTTTTTTCTGTAATCGAGCTGCAGCTTCAGTATAGAAAAATGACCAGATTTTTGGGGTGAGATTTTGGGTGGAGAGAGATTAGAGAGAGAAAACAGAGAGTTAGAGAGAGAAAGGAGAGAGAAGGAGATCTTTAGCTGGAATCTCCAATGTGCATACGTGGCGATGATATTTTCCTCATGTCGGACTTAGCCATGTGGCGCCCCATCATGATGATGATGCCAATCCATGCATGTTACCATTTCGTGCCATGACATGTATGCATCAGGAAAAGTGCATTTCGTGACACTATTTTTACCATAAATATAGGTAACGCTTGTGCAAGGCCATAATTCATAAGATGAAGTTATTTTTACTGTAAAATTGTCATTGGTGAAAAAGTGTTATTTTTATCATACAAGAATTTACTTTTTTTTAATAATTACTTTTGTATAAATGTTAGCACTTTTAAATAATATTTTTAAATAAAAATAATTATGTCATCTATCATAACAGTAACTTACGTTTTCAAGAAAGACATCTCATACAATCGTCTTATTTAAGTGTTTGCTTTATAATTTTGCCTCCTCAACCCCCACCCCCCCCAATTTAAACCATCATTCCAATTTTAAAAAAAATAAAAAATTATACCAATAGTTACCTTTTCTTGAAAAAGGCCTTTTGATAATTTTTTCATCATAATTTCACAATATTTTATAAAATTTGTTTATTTTATCACAAAAGAATCAATAATTTAAAATTTATACAATTAAAATTTTCAGGTATTAATTTATCACTCTTATAAACATACATAAACAGGGGCTAGTCTAGTTCAAGTGGTGGCAACAAAATGAAAGAGAAAAAGTTTAAATTTAATTTTAGCTTGTCCACTTAAATGTGCGATGGATCTCCCTACTTAAACTATTGCTAAGTGTTTGTAGAATCGGATCGGTGAGTAAATCGATCATGCTATCGATTCATGGTTCAACGGATGATTCGACTGGAAACGGTAATTAATTATATGTTAAAATTATATTATATTTTCGTAGAACATAGTAGTATTGTATTTGAAAAATCAAATAAAGATATAAGGACCAGAAAATATATATTTATAATAAATAAAGAATGATATCAAACAAACTATTTACTATCGTATAATTATTATTTTCAAAATATGAAACGAATTATCCGGTTTGACCGATCTGATTTATCCATTTTTTTTGCAATTTTGATCAGTTTTGGTCAATTTTAACTTATTTAACATTATTTCCTATTTTATACTTCTATCGAATTGAATCAGGGACTAATTCACAGTTAAACTAGTTGAAACGACTGGTCCAGCTATTTTCACAATCATTGGCACTTCCCAAGTGATTAGATAAGATTAATTTTATTCTTTTACCAAGTGATGAGATAAGAATTAGCCGAAAGAAACCTTAATGTGGGGTCCACCGAAATTTTTAAAATATTTATAGTGGCGTTAGGTCAGTAGAAAATTAATTTATGTCTAAAATATTTTTTAGCTGGGTAGTTTTGTCATTTCAGGAATGGTAACACCAAACTCGTAACTCCAGCAAACACATTACCTTTTCTGGTAGCGTCCCTTCCAATGAAATGTTAATCAGCTTCCTTTTCTGCGTATTTATGGTTTCTATTAATATAAAATAATAATTTCGTAAAGCGTTGCGTTTTATTTCTTACTGATTCTAAATCTAAAATATTGTCTTCAATTTCGGTATAGTTATGTATGGTAAGATGTTTATAAGTTTGGGTTTCATTCCAGTTCGAACATCGAACTATATCATTCCGTGCACATTCATAATTTGTAATAATTTATGTAAAAATAACAAAATGGCACGGCCCAAACCCAAGTATTAGTTGATCCGTAAAAATTGTAGCCCCCAAGTATTGGGGGTCCACCAGACCCAACCTAATTGGTCAATTGCTCAACGGACCCGCCTTGGTTCACCAATTTTCAACAGATGGAATCTTAAATCAATTCGATCAAACTCTGACATCTTATATTAGTCCACTAAGCTGGAGCACCCAAATTGCCACTTCCAGATTTATGTAAGAAAATCCTGTATTGATTCTTAATTAAAACAAATCACGGGCGAGCATTTAAGTGATTTTACCTATAAAGGTCCAAACTTTATGTGTAGTATCCATACTTAGGGTCCGCTTGATTGGAGGATTTAGAGGTAGGAAATTGGAATGAATGATGATTCATTCCCATTTATGGTGTTTGATAGTACATAATAAATAAGTTAATCATTACTCCGTTTTATTAACAATTCCTCTCATTTCATATCACAAACGGTGCCACATCTTCTATTGCGATTACACAATACACTGACACATATACACAGTGACATCATCAATATATCACAAATGTACATATCTACTATATTTATATAACTGTAGTAGGAAATGTAGCACCATATGTAGCAGAAGATCCGAAATAATTTCCCATCATAATATAATTGACCCCTCGTTCATACCCATTACAATCACTTGATGATTTGCAATCAAGCGGACCCTTAAAGTCACTAATTTCTAATGACACATAAAATTAAAAAATTATACACACAGTAAATATATTGATAAAAAGGAATAAAAAGGAATCTGAATCTCAAAAACTCTATAAATTTTGGTTTTATATAAACCTTAGCTTTTCTATTTAAGTTGTTCAATCATATTTAATTTAGTTATAAAATAAATAAATATTAATTTTTTTATTTTAACTAATAAAATATTATAACTCTTTTTAGGGGAAAATGATATTTCTGAAACATGGTTTTTTTCTTTTTGACAGAGGAAATAATTTAAACCTATAATAAATTATTCTTTAAATAATATTTGTAAAAATTAAATTAAATTGACATTTCGTATGGAATAATATCACAAAGATTAACGAAGTATAGATGATAATTGGGACTGTTTGGCCCGACCTAGCTCAAACATGTCGGTTCAATGACCTATGTCGGGTTTGGCCGAATTAATTGAGCTAAAAGAAAGGTATGTTATACACGACCACGATTCTTATAATTCAATCTGCCTGAAATATGGGTGGGTTGGGCCGGCCCGTTGAACCGAACTCATCATCCTAATATTTCCCTACTTTGGAGGTACTTTTTTCATAGTCCTACTTGAGAGTTGATACTTTGCCTTCTTTATCCTCTGCCAAACTAAGACCAGAAGACAATATGCTCTAAGAAAACAGAAGACGATTTACGACATTTTTAATATGGACATTTTTTTACACGTGATATATCTACTTAATCACATGTATATATCTCAAAGAAGAGTTGTGTCCTAACTGAATTTGAAGCTCATCTGGAAATGGAATAAAACATTAGCATTTTTCAGCCTAGGGGATATAAATGTCAATAAATAAAGAATAGGAAAAATTATGTATCGCTATCTAAACTTTTCGGTGTTTTTTACTTTCTCATAAAAATTATTTTTTTTTGTTGCAGTTTATCATTTGAATTAATAATTTTGTTGCAAATTATCATATGAGAGGAATCTCAGCCGTTCATAATTGGACAATTAATGGTTGAGATTTGTTTTATATGACAATTTGTAACAAAGAAAAGTTTATATGGTAAATTGTAAAAACACGCAAAGGAGAGATGGTATGTTGCACTAATCCCTTAAAAATAAATTAATGAATCCATGCTACAATAGCGTGTGGATTAGTGCCCCACATTATATAATTTAGACGGGTTTGGCTAAATTTATAAGCTCCTCAAAATATCTTATAAGATGTTGAGAACTTATAATAAGCTCTTGAAATGGGTTTAGCAAAATAAAATATTAAACAATTTATAAAATGTAAAAATAAGCTCTTAGAGCTTGTAGGCCCAACATAAATAAGTTACTCTAGAGGGTGTTTGGGCTAAAGCTTGTTTCAAACATTTTATAAGGTCCAATATCTTATAAGTTGTTTGAAGAACTTATAAGATGTAATTATTTAAGAGCTTATAAGTTAATAAAATGTTTGGATAAAAGAGTTTATAAGCTTGCAATTGAACAAAGTGGTTTAGCTATTAATTTGGGGTCTAATTTGAAAGTCAATATCAAACGCACTTTTGGTTAGTGTGTTGTGCGTGTGAAAAAATGTGTGAAGTATGTGAAATGTGTGAAGTATCTGTGATGTGTGTGAAATGTGTGTAGTGCGTGATATATCCTAACATTTCACATTTTTAACAAATCTAGTATAAGCTCCTAAAAACATCTTATAAGATGTTTACAAGCTTATAAGCTCTTGCAAAGTGTTTGGCAAAAAAAGATGTTTAGGAGCTTATAAGACACAAAATAAGCTCTAAGAGCTTATAAGATCTAAAAAAAATAAGTTGCTATGCCCCATCTTATTTGTTAAGACCTTAATTATTACACTCAAATTTCACACACTATTCACACACTTACACACACAACACTCACTACACACATTTTATACTCTACACACATTTCACACACTACACACACTACACACATTTCACACACTATCAAAATGTGTGTTTAATAACTTTTAATTTAGACCCCAAATTTATAGATAAATCACTGAAGTCAATTGCAAACTTATAAGCTCTTATATCCAAACACTTTGTTAACTTATAAGCTCCTTAAAAATTACATCTTATAAGCTCTTAAAGTAACTTATAAGATGTTGGAGCTTATAAGATGTTTAAAATAAGTTTAGCCAAACACCCTCTAAATCACAACCTATCAAATCTTATCAATTACACAAATCTAGAATATGCATTGCATCATGTTATATCCATCACTCCCAGGGATGAAAATATCTCGAAATTTTTCCGAAATTTCTCTTTTTTTACGATCCGAAACGAAATTAGGATGTAATAGATTTATGTCAGAATTTCAGGAAAATTTCCAAAAAAAATCGATTTCGATTGTCTCCAGGGTACAATTTGTTGTAATTTCATGAAAATTTTACCGAAGTTTTGGTGAATTTAAGCGAAATTTCAGTGAATTGAAATTCCAATGAAATTTTGGATATTCTCATTTATTTTAAATGGTTCACATGGTATGCAAATGGGCTCTCTTTTGAACTAAAGACATTATTGAATACAAAAAAATAAGAAATTTTCACCAAAAACAACTTGTCGACATTTTTAATATGCATCATGTTGTCACACATCGTTTATATTGTTTAATATTTATAAACTAGTTGTAAACATTTATATTTGTATCGAAATTTTCCCTAAACATGTTTATCTAAGTTAGTTATAACAATTTATAAAATATCATCTTAAATTTTTAGATTTTTAATATATTTTTCAACTTTTTTTAAAACTGCACCGATATTTCTCAGAAATTTTTTGTAAAATTGAAATACCGACATTTCCGTAAAATCTGAATTTGTCATCCTTGATCACTCCTAAATATTCAGAAGCTACTTGCAAAAACTGCAGTGTAATACATATGTCAAATTTCTAAACATATTTATAGGGATGAATCGATACGATATTCATATATATCGTTATCGTACCAAAAAATGTTATCATATACTCCCTCCGTCCCAACTAACTTTGCATACTTTCCTTTTCGGTATGTCCCACCTAATTTTGCACACCCTTAAAAAGGAAATCTCTCTCACAATCCCCACCCTCGAAATCTCCACCCTCAATCTCCACCTTTAAAAAAGTCAAAAATTCCCCAGAATTTATTTTTTCTTAACATCCGTGTCAGGTCAACCGTGCAAAGTTAGCTGGGACGGAGGTAGTATTTCTCAATAATTTTGTAATCATAAATAAAAACATTTAATGTTGGGAACCACATTGCATATATCACAAACAATTAGAGGACCTGCTCCACTTGCCATCAACTAAAATAACATTTTCCGCCATTAATCTCTTCTATTTTTTTTTTCCTTTTTACAAATATAAGACTACCAAAATTCCATATTATTGTCCACACGCTACCATTTTAATGTTTAGATATACTCATAAGTTTACATATATCATTAGTACAAATAATATCAAAGTGGGATCATAAGTTCACTATAAAAAAATGCTCTCAAACAATGAGAAGTTATCACATCTTAAGTGAAGTGATTTCAAATAATGAGTATTTGTCACATCTTATGAATATTTGTCACAACTTAATTGTTGTCTTAATAACTCGGACGCAAATAATATATTTGTGACCATAAAAGTGGTCTCCAATGCGTCTCAAAATATATATATATATATATATATATATATATATATATATATATATATATATGGATGTGGATGTGTTTGTGTGTAAATAAATGTTTATATAGAGGATAACCACAAGTGTGTATTACATGTGAATTATATAATTGTTAAAATTTTGATAGGTTGTGATTTAATCAACAATTATTTAAGATTGTGTTATGTTTGTTAAAATCGTGAAACGTTGGGATATATTTATATATTTTGCTATTGATTAAGGTTAGCACCTTATTCCGTAAAAGTAGATTTTATCACATTTAAAGAATTAATAGAGAAGTTGAAAAAATGCAAGGAAAAAAACTTCTTTACAAATTATATACAATTGTATAAAATAACCAGATCTGCTCAAACAATTATAAATTGTATGAAACCAAATTGTAGTGAAATGTTTGATTAACCATTGATTCGAGTTTGTTCTACGATTTAAGTTTTTCAAAAATTATATATAATCAACACGGTTGATTCGATTTTTATTTACATTACATTTTCTCATATTTATACATTTATAATACTTCTTTTACTTTCGGTTTTTTAACAACCATATATTTTTTGTCACTTATTATATATTGACTCTTATAACAACATTTTATAATATTAATTGTATAAATATATAATTATTTATTATTTATTTATGTTATTATTCTAAATTGTGCATCGCACGAAAATAATACTAGTATTTCAAATAAGATTGGACTACAATACTTTTTATTTAAGTGGATCCATTTACAACCCTATTTGTCTTTTGAATCCGCATAAAAAATCATTTATGCGTTGGAGAAAGAATATATATATATATATGTGTGTGTGTTTTTTTTTTCAATCTGTGTTTTTGAATTAAATAAAATAGGATGTGCAGATGATAACTTTGAGTTAGACAAGGCTCTAGGAACTTAAATAAATTACCTTAATTTACTTTTAGGCAAAATATACAAATATATTCCAATATTTCACAATTTTAATAAATACACCATAAATCTTTTAATGATTGTCGTGTCTAAATTTAAACAATAATAGCATCCGTCTGTTTTTCTATTACATATGTTGCCGACGTGGCTGACGAAAGTTACGTGGCAATGTTTACTAAAAAATTACTAATGTAAAATATACAATTACATCTCAACGTTTTACATTTTTAACAAATCTAGCACAAATTTCTAGTAATTGCTAATTAAATCACAACCTCTAAATTTTTATTAATTACAAAAAATTAGTACGTTTTTCATCCCCTTACATCCATCACTCATAAATATTCAGAAGCTACTTGCAAAAACTACCGTGTAATGCATATGCTAAATTTTCAAACATATTTAGTACTCCCTCCGTCCCGACTTATTTTGCACACTTACCGTTTTCGGCTGTCCCAACTTATTTTGCAAACCCCTAAAATAGAAACTAATTACCATAATCTTCACTTTCAAAATTTCAACCATCAATCTCCACCTTTAAAAAAGTTAAAGAAAAAGCAAAATTTGTTTTTCCTTAACATCCGTGCCCGATTAATGTGCAAAATAAATCGGGAGGAGGAAGTATGTATTTCTAGGGGTGTTTCAGTAATAATCCAATTGTTATCATACTGAATTTTTTGGTGTATGAAAAATCATACGTTATCATTCCGAAAATTTTGATATATATTCAAACACCAAAAAATTTGGATTCTTATATCATTATTGTACCAAAATTTTTTGGTACGGTATAATGCTGTACAAAAAGATTGGTATAGAGAATATTAGTTTTTCCGGTAATTTTTTAGTACGATAAGTGCGATATGTCAGTATTTCGGTATTTTTCTTCACTCTTACGCATTTCATCCCCTTATTACCTGCTAGTTGCATTATTAACAACTTACTCAATATAAAGTACAAACAACTAAAAGAATGAACTATATTCAAAGTATTTTTTATAAAGACTTCAGCTTTAAAGCCAAGTTTACAAAAAGAGGTTCAATTTCATAATGGTCATTCAAATATATTATTAGGTTGTGATTTAATTAATAATTTTTGAAAGATTGTGCTAGATTTGTTAAAAATATGAAATATTAGGATATTTTGTGTATTTTGCATTAGTAATTTTTTGAGTAAGCGCATTGTCACGTGACAGTCATATGGGCTTCTGTCAGCCACGCAAGCAAATATTTAACCGGAAAATAAACAAATGCTATATTTTTTAGAATTTAGATAGTTTTTCACTTAATTAACAATTATTAAAAAGTTGATATGTAATTATTGAAATCCTAAAACGTTAGGATATATTTTATATTTTGTCCTACTTTAATTGTTTGACTTTTACATGTACATTTTCTTTTCTTTTTTAAATTCTAAGTGCTCTGTTGACCTTTAAATGCCATCCATAATTCTTGACCCATGTTTGATGAATTTGAATACTGTATCATTGTATTTGCTATTCAGATGAGAGTTGATATTTTGTCTTTCAAACTAAAGTTTGTAGTAAGATATATTTGTAAAATATACAAAAGCAACAATTTAAAAGTAACAATTTCTAAAAAGAAACAACTTCAAATTGTAATTATTTATTGTGATAAAAATAACATTTTAATGTCAAAAGTTACGAGATAAAAGTGACTCCCGTCTTAGAAAAGACGATCTGACATAAATGTTACTCTGATATCTAATACTACCTCCATCTCAGCTTAACCTGCCTACTTGTCATTTTAGTTTGTCCCACCTTAACCTGCCTACCCCATAAATAGCAAATTTCTCTCACAATCTCCACCCTCAAAATCTTCATTCTCAATCTCCACCTTTAAAAAAATCAAAGATTCCACAAAATCTGCTTTTTCTTAATCTCCGTGCCCGGTCAACCTAGGCAGGTTAAGCCGGGACGGAGGGAGTATTCTCTACACTTTACCATATTGTACGTCTGTGATTAATTTAGTCGGTGGTTATTGCCACCACAAAAAAATCTTTATACACCTTAATTATTTTTTTAGATAAAAATTACTATAAGTTAATTGACTAATTTACCCTCTTTTAAAATAAATATAAAACTAATATCCCTTCTTTTTCGCTACTTCACCGTTTAAAAAAACCTTCTTGTGTTGGATGGAGGGATTTGAAGTGAATGTAATTAGAATCAGTGGATTTCAGATCAACTTAAATCATTCAATAAATAACTCAAAATGAAATTATGAATTTCTCAATCCATGGTAACCCACATAACACCAAGGTTGCATTTGGATGGAGGATTTGAGGATGAATTTGTAATTCATAGTCTTAAATCTGTTGTTGTTTGGATTGCCATGGATTTAGAAATCTGTGATTTCATTTTGAGCCATTCTTTTGAAGGATTTGAGTGGATTTTAAATCTCCTCTATTTTAAGTGTATTTGAAATCCATTCATTTCAAGTCTCTCAATCCAAACACAAACCAATGAACTTAAGGCTATGAATTTAAATCTATCCTCAAATTATTCCATCCAAATACAACCTCAAATTATTTACCATTTATGCACTATTTTCTCCAGTGAAATCTTGTCAGTTATTGGCCGCTTCACAACTCTCCCACCAAGCAATCTGGCCATCCCCCAACAACTAACTGAAAATGGGGTTAAATTCTCCTTAAAAACAACTTTTCCATTTCTTTTCGCCCTTGAAATAATTCAAAAATGCATCTCTTACGCTTTTTAAGAAACCCAAACCCCTTTGACTTTTCCAACTTCTCATCGGAAATCAGGAAATAAACAAACGGATCATCGATTAAAAACGTGTAGGTCCTTGAACGGGCAGTGTGCTGAATGTGGCGTGTAAAGAAATTTTAAAAAAATTGTAGAAGATGGTAATATTGGACATTTATGTGGTGTGTAAAGAAATTATAGGAATATAAATATTGTGTATGATGTGTATAGAAAATATAGCTTATAAAGATTTTTTTATGGTGACAATAACGATTCCTTTAATTCTATCATTTGTTTGTGTTGTATACCTAGAGTATGTTTTGACAAGAATGTTCAATGATGTGTTCATTAGGATGTGATATATACCCATCCAAAAATCCTACCTCATATACAAACCTCAATTGTCTCGTCAATCATCATCTAACCATCATATCATTATTCATATCATTTTTTACAATATAATATAAACTCATATCTCCCAACGACATTTAATAATTACTTGTCACTTCTTACAAAATAATATAAAATATCATTTTAATAATTATATGTCATTTCTCACAATATAATACTAGTAATATAAATGGTGGATATCAATTTGCACCTGAACTTTGTGCATTTTTTTCGTTTTTAACCTAAACTATATTTTGTATCGGTTAGTAACTTATACTCCATTTCGGTGAGAATAATAAAAATACATTTAAAAAATCTGATTTTTTAAATCTGAAAAAGTATTTCTAAATTCTAAAATTTATTTAAAATATAAAAATTAACCAGAAAGAGTTGGATTTTAAAAAAGTCATTTTCATAAATATTGAAATTATTAAAAAAATGAAAAGATTACAAATCCTACCATATTTTTTTAATTTTTTTCAAACATAATAATTACACTTTTTACAAGTTCTATCATATTTCATCCTAAAATAAACACAAAATTTATACCATCATTTAAATTCATACGTCCTAAAATTTACATTTCAGAATTTTACTACACCCCACTTAATCTATAAACAAACACACCGTGACGTTTTGATTTATTTAATCCAATAACCATTCCATATATTGAAAATATATATTTTCTCATATTTGGGCCCGGGGGAGTAAAGAGGTCTTTCAAGTGGCTTAGTTGTGGCAAATAAAAAAGCCACTTTCTAAAACAGCAACGGGCAGTAGTTGCCCGGAGCATCTCATCCCAATAAGCGGACAAATTGGATGGTTAGGAAGGAACGGGCAGGCCGGCGGGCAGAAAAATATCTAGTAGATATTTTAGGCAATTGGATCCAATAAGAAGGGGGCATTTGATATAAGGAATCTTTGTTGATTTGTGTAATAAAGAAGAAAATCATTACCGGTGGCTCAGCCAAATTTTAGTTTTATATCTTGTTACATTATGAACTGAATTTTCTCCCACTTGCCCATGACTGTGGGCCCCCTTTCTATGGTCATGGCATTCCGGTTTGATGATGGATCATAACATGTTTACATACATCATTCATGTATGGCATGATGGCGGATGGGAATGCTGTGGTTGATAGAAGTTCGTGTCCAATGTATCTCAAATTCTTTTAAATCAGGTGCACGGATCTAAAATTTATTTACAATATTGTGTACAATGATCTAAAATTCATGCAATTCGAATCGTGGGTAACTGAAAGGATTTTGGAATGCTTGATTAAGACACATAAATGTTTTTTGTTTTTTTTTTTTAAATTGAGGATCTCATTAATCAATTTCAAGTACAAAATTCTCAATTCATAAGAAAAAGCAGGAGCCATCCACACAATCGGATCGGCTAAAGAAAAGAAAAACACCCAAGCCTATGAGCAATTACATTAAATCATCCGTCAAAAGCCTATGAGCAATTACATTAAATCATCCGTCAAAAGCATACGTTATATATCATCCACAAGAGGCCCAGTAGCAGTAAGACCCGATTCTTGCGAATCGAATAAGGCACGAACAACTATCTTTGACTCTGAATCAAGATCATCAATCTCCATTAAACTTCGTATCAGATGCTTGTCAATCACAAAAGCATTCAAAGTCGAAATATCCATAGGGGACCAGAGATAGGAGACTGCATAAGACATAGAAAGACGCACAAAGGCGCAGAAAAATCTCACAAGGCAACCTGAGGAGAGGAAAACAAACAAAAAACAAGACGAACAAAAAAAAAATCAAAATAGAAAATCAATAACATTTTAAAAGTTGGAGGATGAGGAAGAAGGAGGAGGGGATCTTAACTTTCAAAAAATGGACCGAAATGTATTACCTACTCTACAGAGATATTTTCTTTAATCATAAATACAATTCTGAAAAATAAGTAATACATTATTACCGTAACTCATAAACATTACTCCATCCGTTTCAAAATAAATGATGTTTTAGCTATTTTTTATCATTTCTTTCTTTTTTGCCCCTATATCAGTTCTAAAATATTTTTTACTTTTCAACCTCCCATTCGTATTTGATTTATTCAAATCTTATCATCCTAAAATCTAGGGGATATATCTGGCAATATATTTCTTTCTTAATCCCTTCATCTTCTTTATAAAACATCATTCATTTTGAAACGAAGGGACTATATATTTTACATTTCTCTAGAATAATACTTCTCAGTATAAATACTAATATATTTTTCACAACAAAACTACATACAATCCGCAGATTTCCTGTGACCAGAATTGCAGAGATTTAGTATCTGCGTAATTGGTGTGAAAAAAACTGTTCTTTCAAATTTCTTTTATCAAGTCATTTTGTTTTACATATTTTTTATTTGTTTTAAATTGTATTCATGTATTTCATTTTTTGTAAAGAAAAAAAGGTCACATAAAATGATAATTTATGATTTTAGATCGTTGTATCTCCATAAATGAAATTAGATGATCATTTGTAGTTTTAGAATTATGCATCTTCATAAATGATGATTCGATATGCATGAATGGAGATGCATTTTCGTTAAAACCGATCTAATAAATAATAAATAATAATAATAATAATAATAATAATGGTGTAATGTAAAAATATGTAATTGATATTGCAATTGATTTTTTTAAAATTGATGGTTTTTGTAAATTATCTTTTAAATTTTTTATAATTGAAAATTCATTTAAAGTTGGTACATTTTCTTACAACTAACCCTAGCATAATATATGGACAAATTTTACATGTACATGTTGGGAAAAAAGTTGATTTGGTCCCTTAACTTTTTACCTTTTCTGATTTAGTCCCACAATTAATTACTTTTTCGATTTAGTCCCGTAGCTCTAGTAATTGCTCGATTTAAGGACAATTTTGACCCAATTTTGACCAAGTCGCCGGAAAAACGCACGTGACACCCACGTGCCGGCGCTGATTATCCACGTGGGTTTGATTATGTGAGCTGGATTTTTTTTTTTTTTTTAATTTGACAACTCAGCAACTTAGAATTCTTAAATAAAATAAATATTTAATTAAGGCATTACATATTTCTTCTTCTTCTTCACAATCTCGCGTTCTGCCTCCCCAAATTTGCAGAAAAAGAACCCTAATTCATCTCCTGCCAAACTCTTCCCAAACTCGTGCATCTTGATATTTAATTGCCCTACCCATTTGGAGGCCGAAGAACGACACCCATCCCCCCTAAAATCCACGTCCTGAAATATGTCACAAGATAGCAGCAGCTCGCAAATCGCAGTCGTTTGGGTGGATAGAACCACCGCTATGTGAAAGAAGCAGACGGCGAGAGTCACCCTAAGACTCTGATTCTGACGTCGCTGCTCTACTAACAACCGAGAGGAAGAGATTTGTGGGTTTATGAAGGGATGCAATTTTCGGGGATTTGGTTTTGCTTATACGGCTCTTCAGGTGAAATGGGGAAATTGGGAAAATGGAGGGTCGATTAGGGTTCTTAAGTTGTATGCCTAATTTTTGTTTACCAAGTTTTGTGTTCTTTCTTTAATTGAACAGAATTTATCTAATGAATATCTTAGGTGGAAATTAATTTAGTGTGTTGTATATTGATATCTTAGGTGGAAGTCTGTTTGCTTAGGTGTAAATTGATTAATGAAGAAAAAAAATTAAAAAATAAATCCACGTCACATATGGAGCGCCAAATGGCATTAGTCGCCGGAATTCAGTAATCAGCGCCGGCACGTGGGTGTCACGTGCGTTTATCCGGCGACTTGGTCAAAATTGGGTCAAAATTGTCCTTAAATCGAGCAATTACTAGAGCTACGGGACTAAATCGAAAAAGTAATTAATTGTGGGACTAAATCAGAAAAGGTAAAAAGTTAAGGGACCAAATCAACTTTTTTCCCTGTACATGTTCTATGAATACCTCATATGTCATTATTCATGAAATGTAATTTGACATTTTTTTCCACGGTAACAGTAATAATACAAACATGTTACGTGGTTTACTTCTTCTCAATTATTGATTTATAAAATCTTATTATTCCTGTCCTTAATCAAATCAACTCTTCGTGGCAGACGATGGCTTTGTCATCAGACTTTCTGGAAGTTTCCTTAAAATACTTCTTTTTGTTTAATTATATTTTTAAGTATTTGAGCTTTAGGATGCAGTCTCTTCACTCTTTCTACTTAGATACCATTAATTCAAGTAAAAAAATTAATTCTTTTTCACGAAATTACTTGCATATTATTTGATATGTCAAATAAAAAATAAAATAAATTGTATGAGTGATAATTGATGATACTTGTAGAGTTTTGTCATTATTAAATGGGAAAAAAATCGTACAATTTTCAAATATGGTTCTTTTTATGGGACAGAGAATACTTGCTTGATGAGTGATAGACCTATCCGGCTCACTACAACAAAAAAAGTCTTTTGCATAAGACTTTTTGACACCACAATTGTGGTCACTAATAATAAGTTATTTGTGACCACTTGTTGTCACAAATCTCTCTACAAATTATTTGAGACAACTTTAAGACTACTTTTAGAGACAACTAGTTGTTGCAAAAAATATTTGAGACGCATTTGAGACAACTTTTGTGGTCACAAATATATTATTTGCGACGGAGTTATTGAGACGACAATAAAGTTGTGACAAATACTCATAAGTTGTGACAAATACTCATTATTTGAGACCACTTTGCTTAAGTTGTGGCAAATACTCATTATTTGAGACCACTTTTTTGTGGTCTCAAAAGACCTTTTTCCTTGTAGTGGCTTCCGAATTTTCGGGAAGGGGGAGGAGAGAGATTATGATCATTTTGGAAAACTGTCAAGAATCTAGATGGAGTGGGCCGTAAAAATTATAGCTCGAAGTATCATCGAATTTATCAAATCTAAGTCAGTGTATTAATAGCTCAATGAGCTGATAGTAACGTATTTTAGGAGAAGTATTATACTAAAATTCATATTTCTTGTCCCGATAGAATTTCGCGTCAATCGAACCCGACCCGACAGGGCTCGGGAAAGTTGCCACTAATAAATTCACACTCTAGTCTATACACAGAAACCTAATTAAACTCTCAAATATGGAAAAGAACAATCAATTATTGATTGGAGCCACATACCAAACTTTAAGAACACTCTAGAACACATAATGGAACATGGAATAAAGTGTGACATGTTATTTTAATGTTAGAAATAAAACCAAACCACCAGTATTTAAAACCAAGGGTAACCAAAGTGGTCAAATTGTCGGCAATTTAACCTATAGTTGGATACTTTCAATTAAATATACTGCACAAGTCAATTCATATGATAGTAATCCAAACATAATTTATTCTCAAAAAAGACATGACCGTTCGATGAGCACACGTGGCTTCATGGAGCCCCTTTAATTCCATAATGGTGGGGCAGTGACAGAAATTGGACGGTTTGAAGTTTCGTGGTTTTCTGTTTGGATGACGTGATTTGGCACTAAACATACTATTCACTATATATGTTAAGTCTAATTATTCTATTCCTTAAAAGAAAGAACAAGTATTCTTACTACCAAAGCTTTATAAAATTCCAACTAATTAAGAAGTAATGTTGTAAAGTTTTTAGTTACAATGACGTTAAAACTGATATCTTTGTTAGTACATTGATATGTTTCAATATGAAAAAGTGATTGAAACACAAACTTCTTCAGATAAGATAATTTGCTACATCACGATTGGATATGCTCGGCAAAAATATCACACTACTATGAAATTTCTACTGAAATTTTACGGGAAGCCTCTTGGAAGATCTCTAAAAATGTCATGGAGAATTCCTAGTTATAGGATTTCACTTTGGCCCCGTTTACCTTGTAACTAAAAATAGAAATTATCTAGACCAGTGAGATAATTACACTGGATAAGATATAAATTGTTATTCATTTTTAATGTTTACTCTAACGTATAACGTCTGGATAAGGATATTAATAATCCTTATCCACATTTTACTATGTGATATATGAAAGTTTGGATATGAGAGATGATAATGCGCAATCTGATATTCAAGAAACTTAACGAAAACCTACGTAAGCAATATGAAAAAACACAAGATTTACGTGGTTCGATCCGGAGATCTACGTCCACGGGCACAAAATAGCACCTGCCGAGGTGTTTCTTTCACTAGATCTTTGAGTTTACACGTAGTAATTTCAGAATACAGAATGCGAACCCTAATTCAGAGTTTTTTCCTCATATTTATACTATCTCCTAATAAACCCTAACTAACTCCCTATTGTCGCGCCTATTTTCCGCTGCGTGGCGGTTGGGAACGGATCGTGGGCCTTGAATCGCGGAACAAACCTCAAGTTGGGCCGACGCGTGCTTCTGGACCTTCTGGACCGGTCAGTTGGCCAAGGTATTAACCCGACCCGAAGTGATCGGGCCATCCGGATGAAATAAGTCTTCGGCTATTATATCCGGAGATATATTAGTTCGGACCGCGGAGGCTAATTTGCTGAGCGCATCTGCTCTTGCATTCTGAGTACGTGGTATTTTCTGGATAACAACTGTATCAAGAGTTGACATAAGTTTGAGTGTTAAAGCACGATACCTGATCATTGTTTCATCCTTGGCGACATAAGTTCCCTGGATTTGCTTGGACACGACCTCAGAGTCCGTAAAGAGCTCAAGATGGCGAATGGCTAAGGATTGAGCGAGCCAGAGCCCGGCGAGAACTGCCTCGTATTCTGCTTCATTATTGGTCACCTTAAATTTGAATCGGATGACGTACTTAACTTCAACTCCCTCGGGGTCAATGAGGAGCACCCCGGCACCACTTCCTCGAGTCGTGGATGCACCATCCACATATAATTGCCACTTGCGAGGTGGGGATACGAGGGTAGCAGGATGATGGGTACCATTGTCTGCAGAAGACTCATGATTATCCCCCGGGGTTTCAGCCAAAAAGTCGGCAAGTGCTTGACCCTTGATAGCTCGGCGGGGAAGAAATTGAATATCATATTCGCCTAATTCGACAGCCCACTTGGCGAGGCGCCCGGACACCTCGGGCTTGACAAGAATCTGACGGATAGGATGATTGGTCAGAACTCGTATTTCGCGTCCTTGGAAGTATGGCCGCAGACGCCGAGCCGCCATGACAAGGGCCAGCACGGTTTTTTCCAGCATGGAGTATCGTGTCTCCGCCCCGTGAAGTACGCGGCTTGCGAAATACACGGGATGTTGAACACCATTGACTTCTCGCACGAGTGCGGCGCTAATAGCTTCCTCGGCGGAAGCTAAATACATATAAAGAGGCTCTCCGGAGAGAGGAACTGACAAAGTAGGCAACTGCTGAATATGATGCTTCAAAGCCTCGAAAGCCTCAGTACACTCCGGGGTCCACTCAAATGACTTCGCTTGTCTCAAAATTTTGAAGAATGGGAGTTGGCGCTCTGCCGCTTTAGATAAAAAGCGATTTAAGGCCGCCAAACCACCCGTGAGGCGTTGAACGTCTCTGAACGTCTTCGGTGGTTGCAGATCTAAAACATCCCGAAGTTTGGCTGGATTGGCCTGAAGACCGTGTTGTGAAATCATATAACCGAGAAACTTGCCGGAGCCAACGCCGAAAGTGCATTTTGCCGGATTAAATCGCAAATTGTAACGCCTCAGAGTACGCAACGTTTCGGCAATGTCTTGCACACATGAAGAATGGGAGGTACTTTTTATAACCAGATCATCGACGTAAACCTCGACGTTGCGGCCAATCTGATCGTGGAAAACGCGGCCCATGAGACGTTGATATGTGGCGCCAGCGTTCTTGAGCCCGAAGGGCATTTTCTTAAAAGCAAAACACCCAAAAGCAGTGATAAATGCCGTCTTGAGGGCATCCTGCGGATCCATAAAGATCTGGTGGTATCCCTTATACAGATCTGAGAAACAAAGTGCCACGTACCCGGTAATGGCTTCGGCCTTTTGGTCGATGGAAGGTAGAGGATAACAGTCCTTCGGACAATGTTTATTGAGGTCGGAGAAATCGACACACATCCGCCATGCCCCGCTGGACTTTATCACCATCACTGGATTGGATAGCCAAGAAGGGTAATACACTTCGAACAAGATGTCCGCATCCAAGAGTTGTTGCACCTCGATTCGAATTGCTGCATTTCGCTCCGGAGCGAACTTCCTTTGCTTTTGCTATATAGGCTTTATGCTGGGATCGATGTTCAGCTTGTGGGTTATTATATCGGGAGAGACCCCGGGCATATCCAGAGGGGACCATGCAAAGACATCGGAATACTCTCGCAAGGTCTGAATGATGGCCTGGTGTAACCATGGCACATCCACGGCACCGACAGTTACAGTTTGTTCTGGTTTGGACGGATCAAGCGGCACCTGGACGGTGGTATCCCCCAATGAGGTACATACCTGAGGTTCAAGAGCCGATGATGCTACCAGAAGCTGCTGTTTGGGAGGAACTTTGGTAGTCTTTTTGAGTGCCACGTACATGCACTCCTTAGAAACCCGCTGACTACCGCGGATAGCCACTTCGCCATGCGAGGTGGGGAATTTTAGCGCGAGGTGGTATGTGGAGCATATGGCTTTGGCGGGAGTAAGCCAATCCCGACCCAAGATCATGTTGTACGGTGACGGGGAGTTAACCACGTAAAAATCCACGAAAATGATTTTTATCGCCGGATAGGTCCCCAGAGACGCCGGGAGAGTGATGACACCTTCTGGCTGGACTTCACCCTGAGTGAAAGTCTGCAATGGCCCGGGGGCCGGCCGAAGTTGTTCCCGAGGAATCTTCATCTTTTGGAAACAGTCGGCGAATATAACACAGACGGCGCTGACCGCACTGTCGCGATGCGGTAAAATTAATTAAACCTAGCTACCCTTCTAGCTCGTAGAAGTGGTAAGTAGGGTCGATCCCACAGGGAGCAGGAAGACTCTTAGTGTTTAAGTAAATCCTAATACTAGCAACATATATAAATATATAAATAATGGGGGTTTATGAATTGATGTATATTAACTAAGGAACTAAAACAGAAATTAAGCAAATTAACTATGACTTGTTCTACTTATAAAATAACGAATCCCAGCCCTTAATCTTATCTCCCCCTAGTTATTACTACCTGTGATAGATGCGATTATTAACCAATTTTATCCTTAAAACTCCTACCCCGAGGTTAACAACAAGCTCTGCTAACCTCGTTATCCCTTATGTTTAACTAACCAAAACAAGCTCTTTGGTTAGTCTATCCAGTTGAGTGACCTCAGAATAAGCTCTCTGGATCTCATTAACCGGACGCCTAGAGAACTAGGATAACGGGATAGACACGGTGTGGACCTCGTAAGCTCGGACCCATTCAGACCGAGCTATATACTATCCTAGCGATATCACTCGCTATTCGCTACTAAGTGGCTATAGGTTCGTAACAATTACGGATTACGATTATAACCTAGCGTTACTTATGCAATTATAATCCTAGGTGATCAATCTAGCATATAAACGCACAAGCATTGAAGGATAAACAAATAGTATAACAACGTTTCAAGGAATCAACTGATTAATAACCACTGTAAATATCACAGAATAGCAAAACTAGGGTTCGACTCGATTAAGGCCTGAAATAACCTACTAGCCGCTCATGGCGGTGACAAAAGACAAATTAAACTGAAAATACATAATTGTAAAGACTTAAGGACTAGAAAACCCGAGTATTGCCGATCTTGATTGCCCGTCTCCTTCGGAATCTCTCAATCTTGCTCTCTCGTAATGTTCTCGTTCTCTATTTCCGAGCATAAGAATCCCTTTTTATAGAGAAAGTCAATTTAGGTCGATTCTGGGCTTTAAAACGGAACTCTTGTGGCCCAAGGATTAATTAACCGCCTTAATGGGCCGCGACCGCGCTTACGGGCCGCGCCCGCGCCCGCTCCTAATCCAGCACCACGCCGCGGCCGCGCAAGTATGACTCGGCCGCGCTACTTGTCCAGAGATTTTCTGCTTATTTCTTCACTTGGACCGCGGCCGCGCCATTTTGCCGCGGTCGCGGTGCTTTGTTCTTCATTTTCCGGCGATTTTTCCATCTTTTTGACCTCCGGACTTCATTTCCTCGTTGTGCATCCGGCCGAGTACGAATACTTAGCCTTAAATCACCTGTTAAGCTCAAAATGAAAACACAAACGTCAAATAGTCCAAAGGCACTAAAACAATCCAAATACTCTCCATTCTACACGCAATCATCACAATTCATCACTCTAACAGACTTAAAGTGCATAAATAAACGCGTGTACCAAAATCCCCCAAACTTAACCCTTTGTTCGTCCCGAACAAATCTAAATCAAACAACAACCAAGACACGGGTTTTAAGGCACTTTAAGTGGCAATTACGCGTTTCAGAAAGGTTTTCCAATAAAACATAGCAACATGATGTAACCGAGCATATTTGACAGAGCAACTTCAACTACTTTCATTGCTTATAATTTTCAACAATTGATCCTCACCGGAATTGTGTATCACTCTTCTCTCAAGTGTTTAAGGTATGCAAAGTACTACACTCGCACTGACTTATATGCAACGACCACCATATGCTTGCCTATTATTTAAGTCGGACCTAGTACTCAGCACGTGTGGCAAAGAATCAAAAAGGTCTTTAATTCGGTTGTAATAAAGGCTTAGGTAAGGTAGGATAAAATTTGGATGAAAATGACTAAAATGTGGACTAACCGAGTTATTCCTACTCAACCACCCCTCAAAACAATCACTCCCATCTCACTCTCCCAATCTCAGTACATCTCAGTACATCACCCCAAGGGATGACTTCTTCTACCCACGTCCGCATCTTTTACAACCAAGTGCTTTTTTTTTTTTTTTTTTTTTTTTTTTTTTTTTTTTTCATGTGGGTACCACATTTCCTGGGACTACCCGATTTTTTTTTTTTTTTTTTTTTTTTTTTACTAAGCACTTTTCTTACTCCCATCCTCATTTCTTTTCTTGCTTTTGCATTGCTTTTGCATTGTACATATTAACAAGTCTAAGCTTTTAGCACATAGGAGGGGAACCTTCTTGAATTTTCTATCACCAATTCCCTTTTCATATCTCATTTCACTCCCCTTTTTCAGCCCATAGGAATCCCAAATATCATTCCCAACTACCTCTCATTTCGCCTCCCTCTTAACTAGATTAGTCCAATAAGGTCAAAGGCCAATTGAAAAGATATTCGGCTTGTAATATTCGGCTAACAAGTGATAGGCTCACGGCTCAACTGGGCTAACTAAGGGAAATTACTTTTTCAAGTTCGCGGTCAAAAAGGTAATTATGTTGAGTGTCTGAAATAGGCTAATCAAGAAATGCCTAAGATCACTTTCTAAGCCACAACACACATTGACTTATTCACGACAGACATGCAAGGCAAGTTCTAGGGTCTATATGCACATAATCAATGGAAATCACACCGAAAGAATTTGTACAAGTTACTCCAAAACTGGAGGTACAAAATAGGCTCAAGTCCTCTCAAGGCAATTTTACTGATCAATGTTGCGAATTACAGCTCAATTTCATATCCATTACCCGTCATGCTCTATCATATGCTATTCAAAACAAGTTTTAACAACAATCCTCATAAACTCATTGCCAACTTATCATCACCTTAATGTGTTAATTTTATCTTTACAACACAATTCAGTTTTCTTTTCCCTTCCTAGACTCGATCTAGACTCTACCAAAATAAACACAAAATATCATAAAGACTCCACAAAACAAAATAACGAAACAGATGACTACGGCTCACAGGCCCACATACTATCAATGGCACACAGGCCCAATCCTCAACTAATGGCTCACAGGCCCAACAAACAAAATAGAAACAAACAGCATATTAGAAACGCTGCCAAGTCGCCCCACGTCACACCCCCCTCCCCCAAACTTGGTTGAAAACCAGAGTTTGAGGGAAGAAAAAGTGGTGCGGCTTGGTACGTACTTACAGTGCTTTACTGAGGCGGCAGCGGGGGTGGATGCCCCCTTGTCCCCAAAAGGACTACATGTATTTCCACTGAGTTTCGTGCTGCCTCTGCCATTCCTGCTGTTGCTCTGACCACGTCTGCATCTGTGCCCGACGATCATCCTCCGTCTTGTGTTTTATGGTAATCCTTATTATGTAAAAATGCAAAAATATGAAAGAGAACTAATCTAATGCTGAATAAAAGAAAACGAAATAATTTTTAAAAAAAAACCGTAAACATTGGGTTGCCTCCCAACAAGCGCTGTTGTTTTACGTCGTTGGCTCGACGGCTGCATATTCCCTCAGCGTTTGCGCCAAGGTGGTTTCCACATGGGCCCAGACCAATTCAGGCACTTTACCCCATTCCGCCTTTCATCTTCCTTTTTACGATGACGCACCAATGCGGACCAATTCAGCTTACTCCTGCACCTATTCTCACAATCATTCTCAACAAATGGGTTAGTCGCATCTGGTGAGAAAACAGAATTAGCATCTTCAGGATGTCCGATAGCATCATAAATATTTAACTTAACGATGTGGCCGTCAAATTCCATAGTCAGAGTCCCTTTACCGACATCAATCTTTGTTTGGGCGGTGTTCAGAAACGGCCGCCCTAACAAAATTGGAGAAGATGTAGAGGAATCTCCTTGCATGTCCAAAACATAGAAGTCAGCGGGGAATACTAGGTCACCTACTTCTACTAAGACATCTTCAATTAGACCATCGGGGTATGTATTACTACGATCTGCTAACTGAATTACTATCCTAGTTTCTTTCAGTGGTCCTAGTTTTAATGCATGAAATATCGCTCTTGGCATTACATTAATGGATGCTCCTAGGTCTAGCATGGCATGTTCAATGTTTATGCCCTCTATTCTACAAGGAATGACAAACATACCTGGGTCCTTACATTTTGGTGGCATCTTCTTTTGGAAGATTGCTGAGACGTTTTCTCCCATCAGGACCTTTTCATCCCCCTTGAGTTTACGTTTGTTGGTGCATAGCTCCTTTAGGAACTTGGCGTATCTGGGAATTTGCTTGATAGCATCGATCAAGGGGATGTTGATGTCAACCTTTCGAAACACATCTAATATCTCCTTCTCTTTGTCAGGTCGTGTCGATCTGATCATGCGACTGGGGAAAGGAAGTGGCAGAGGCGGAATAGGTGCAGAATGTGTTGATTTCTGCTGAACAGGAGCCGCGGCCGCGCTGGGTTGCCGCGGTCGCGCAACTTCTACAGAGATTTTCTCTTCAGAAACGTCGAGTTGGCCGCGGCCGCGCAGGTCTGCCGCGGTCGCGGCTCTGTCTGCGGCTGTTCTCTCCGAAATGTCGTTTTTGTCATCTTCCAATGGTTGCCCGGGCTTCTTAAGCTCTCCAAGCTGGTTACCACTCCTCAATGTGATGGCACTGACATTTCTAGGATTTATTTCAGGTTGTGATGGCAGTTTACCACTCTGCATATTCTCTAGTCGACTTATAGCAGTTGCCATCTGGCTCATCTGTGTCTCGAGATTCTTGATGCTTGATGTTGCATCCTTTTGAAATTGCACAGTGTTTGTTGCTAAAGTCTTCACAATATCCGCCAATGATGAGTCGGGTACTTGTTCGGCTGGCTGCTTTGTATAATACATACCTCTAGGTGGTGGAGGTCTGTTTTGCCCACTTGACTGACCTTGCTGATTACCATAGCTGAAATTCGGATGATCCCTCCATCCTGGGTTGTACGACTGGGAATATGGGTCGTACTTTCGGCCTTGGAAGTTTCCAGTTCCGACAGCATTGGCGTGTGCTTCTAACTCATTACCCAGAACTTCGCAATTATCGGTTGTGTGATCGGTAGTATCACATATTCGGCAGGGTCGGATATTTGAGCTCCCCCCCAAAACAGCCTTCTGGACCATTTTGGTAAGCTGATCAATCTTCGCATCCATTTGAGAATCGTTCACCTCCCTCACTATCCGTGTTGAAACATCCCGTGTCCCGAATTGTTGAGTCTTAGCCGCCATTTTCGAAATGAGTGCTCTAGCAGCTGTCGGGGTTTTGTCACATAGGTCTCCCCCACTGGCAGAGTCCAGCATGTTCCGGTTTGACTGCGTCAGCCCTTCATAGAAGTACTGGATGAGCAACTGTTCTGTGATCTGATGTTGGGGACATCTGGCCACCAGCTTTTCAAAGCGTTCCCAATACTCGTACAAAGTTTCTCCGGGCAGTTGTACCGCTCCACTGATTTCCTTCCGGATGTTCGTGGCCTTAGATGCCGGAAAGTACTTCTCCAAGAATTGGGTCTCCATTTCCTCCCAAGTTTTTATAGATGCTGAGGGGAGGTAGTAGAGCCAATCCTTGGCCATATCCTTCAGAGAAAAAGGAAATGCCCGCAGTTTTATCTGTTCTTCAGTGACTTTCGTCGGCTTCATGCTCGAACAGACGATGTGGAACTCCTTCAAATGTTTGTGCGGATCTTCTCCTGCTAACCCATGGAAAGAGGGTAACAGGTGAATTAACCCTGATCGGAGTTCGAAAGTGGTGTCCTCCCCCAAGTCGGGGAAGGTGATGCATAGAGGCTGGTGAGTAGTGCCAGTGGTGGCCAATTCCCGCATAGTCCTTTCGGTTGCCATTGCTGCTGGCTCAGGTTCAGACGCGGAAGATTTCTCGGTGACAAAAAGAAACTTAGGTGAGTTCAAGTGTATCGCAAAAATAAAATAAAAAAATTAAAATTACGAGACTCAATATAGAACTGATAAAAATAAACACTTAAAATCTTGCACCGCTCCCCGGCAACGGCGCCAAAATTTGACCGCACTGTCGCGATGCGGTAAAATTAATTAAACCTAGCTACCCTTCTAGCTCGTAGAAGTGGTAAGTAGGGTCGATCCCACAGGGAGCAGGAAGACTCTTAGTGTTTAAGTAAATCCTAATACTAGCAACATATATAAATATATAAATAATGGGGGTTTATGAATTGATGTATATTAACTAAGGAACTAAAACAGAAATTAAGCAAATTAACTATGACTTGTTCTACTTATAAAATAACGAATCCCAGCCCTTAATCTTATCTCCCCCTAGTTATTACTACCTGTGATAGATGCGATTATTAACCAATTTTATCCTTAAAACTCCTACCCCGAGGTTAACAACAAGCTCTGCTAACCTCGTTATCCCTTATGTTTAACTAACCAAAACAAGCTCTTTGGTTAGTCTATCCAGTTGAGTGACCTCAGAATAAGCTCTCTGGATCTCATTAACCGGACGCCTAGAGAACTAGGATAACGGGATAGACACGGTGTGGACCTCGTAAGCTCGGACCCATTCAGACCGAGCTATATACTATCCTAGCGATATCACTCGCTATTCGCTACTAAGTGGCTATAGGTTCGTAACAATTACGGATTACGATTATAACCTAGCGTTACTTATGCAATTATAATCCTAGGTGATCAATCTAGCATATAAACGCACAAGCATTGAAGGATAAACAAATAGTATAACAACGTTTCAAGGAATCAACTGATTAATAACCACTGTAAATATCACAGAATAGCAAAACTAGGGTTCGACTCGATTAAGGCCTGAAATAACCTACTAGCCGCTCATGGCGGTGACAAAAGACAAATTAAACTGAAAATACATAATTGTAAAGACTTAAGGACTAGAAAACCCGAGTATTGCCGATCTTGATTGCCCGTCTCCTTCGGAATCTCTCAATCTTGCTCTCTCGTAATGTTCTCGTTCTCTATTTCCGAGCATAAGAATCCCTTTTTATAGAGAAAGTCAATTTAGGTCGATTCTGGGCTTTAAAACGGAACTCTTGTGGCCCAAGGATTAATTAACCGCCTTAATGGGCCGCGACCGCGCTTACGGGCCGCGCCCGCGCCCGCTCCTAATCCAGCACCACGCCGCGGCCGCGCAAGTATGACTCGGCCGCGCTACTTGTCCAGAGATTTTCTGCTTATTTCTTCACTTGGACCGCGGCCGCGCCATTTTGCCGCGGTCGCGGTGCTTTGTTCTTCATTTTCCGGCGATTTTTCCATCTTTTTGACCTCCGGACTTCATTTCCTCGTTGTGCATCCGGCCGAGTACGAATACTTAGCCTTAAATCACCTGTTAAGCTCAAAATGAAAACACAAACGTCAAATAGTCCAAAGGCACTAAAACAATCCAAATACTCTCCATTCTACACGCAATCATCACAATTCATCACTCTAACAGACTTAAAGTGCATAAATAAACGCGTGTACCAGGCGCCAATTGATAATGCGCAATCTGATATCCAAGAAACTTAACGAAAACCTACGTAAGAAATATGAAAAAACACAAGATTTACGTGGTTCGATCCAGAGATCTACGTCCACGGGCACAAAATAGCACCTGCCGAGGTGTTTCTTTCACTAGATCTTTGAGTTTACACGTAGTAATTTTAGAATACAGAATGCGAACCCTAATTCAGAGTTTTTTCCTCATATTTATACTATCTCCTAATAAACCCTAACTAACTCCCTATTGTCGCGCCTATTTTCCGCTGCGTGGCGGTTGGGAATGGATCGTGGGCCTTGAATCGCGGAACAAACCTCAAGTTGGGCCGACGCGTGCTTCTGGACCTTCTGGACCGGTCAGTGGGCCAAGGTATTAACCCGACTCGAAGTGATCGGGCCATCCCTATCAAGAGATATTACCAAAATCTCCGTTTTAATAATTAAGTTTGCAAAAGAAAAGAGTAGTGCATTCTACTCAAGGATAGAAATGTAATTTTTTCAATGTTATCCCAAATATTGGTCAACTATCCTAGGGGGATGCCTAAATTGTTATCTAAAATATTATCTAGATTTTGACATTTTATCCCAAGTCGGAAGGATAACTTTTTTTTTTTTAATATAAATTTCTACCAAAGGAAATACTAGATAAAATATCGTTATACTAAGTTATCTATCAAAGTAAACAGAGCCTTGTCGGAGATATTGATATCCCTTTGGTAGTGGGGGTAGTGGCCTTTAAGGGGTTTCTAACCTCCAACCACATCCTCCACTTAATTGCTGTGACGTTGGGATCGACGATGGAGTGATCGCTAGTGCTATAAGAAAGAAGGCACGGACAATGATTGGCTCCTACTAGACTTTTACGTGGAGGAAGACATGAACGAACCGATCTTTCGCCAGAAGAAAGAGAGACCGTGTAGTCGGCTTTGAGGGGCATTCTGAGAGTGTCCAAATATGAAAATGCATAGTTGGAGAGAGCTTGAAAAATTAATTAATGTTACTCATATTACCAAGGTGCAACTCTAAGTCTAAGCGTACTTGACTATGCAGTATCTTAGGAAGTGGCCTCACAACCCACTATCTTAGAGGCATCACTAACTTAAGCCGTTACAAATGCCCCACTATCCACTATCTTAGGTAGTGACATCACTAACTTCCAAGTAAGACAGTGGCATCACTAATTTCTAGTATAAATCCAAAAACATGGTTGTCTAGATTTATCTTGGATATCCAACAATGACAAGCTAAACTGAGTCGGTCCCGATTCGATTCTTCAAAATGTGGTTTCATTGAGCTACGTTAAACACTACTCATATATGTGGCTAGACATAATTCAACATGACTATCTTTAATCATCAATTTCTCACTCAGAGAAAATCGATTTTGAAAAACTTCAAAAATTACGTTCATCTTTGTGAAAAAGTATTTTTCCAATTTATCATTAATTTAAACACAAATTAAATTCATACCACATATGAATCGGCTCACAACCGAGTCAACACCCATTTGATTAAACCCAATCCATTTGATTAAATAAAATTTTCAACAATATGGCGTTTTTATTACTTCTTGATTCATTTTTTTTTAATTAGTGTCGCACCTGAAGTACACATTTACGTTTAGTCAGTTTGAAATTTTTCGACACTTTTTCAGCCAAATTGACTATGTGTTCAGAACATGTATCTGGTTAATTTGACCGAAAAAATGACAGAAATGTTTTAAATTGACAAAAAAATACATTGATTTAAAAAAGTTTATGTGGTAGATTGATAAAAATGTCATACTATAAGTTGAAACGGATGCATAAGGCAATATATATAGCTGTCAACGTGGACTTTAACTCGTGGGTTGACTCGTCCCACCCGCATATTAGGTGGGCTAAGCCGACGTTTTAGTGGCCCGCTGATAGCTTTATATGTCATCGTATAGAGTTGTATATTATGTATGTATATTTAATGAAAGTTGAAAAATATAGAAATTATGGGAACTATTTAAATTTGTATTATTAGCAAATGATGAATAAGCTTAGAGTGGTCTAATTGTTGAATAATTAATAAATAAATAGTTTACATTAATTATAGTCTATCTTTTTAGGATATATATATATATATATATATATATATAGACAAAGTATTATGTGCACTAATTGCATGGTGCAATTCCGGTTGGGTATCACCATTTATGTTTAACGGTGTTACAATACATTTACCCAAGACATGTAATATTTTTAAACATAAATTGTGATACATTTTCAGCATGATACATTTACCTATCAAATATAATACCTTTTGACCCATAATCCAAATTACACAGATCTAAAATACGTGCAATTGGTGCACAAGTTACTTCCTCTCTCTATATATATAAAGAGAAAGTGATAGAGAGTGCCTTGGCCCGCCAACCCCGCTAACCCTTATTTACATCTATACAAGGCAGAACTCCAATCCAATTAAGAAATGACAAAAACTTATATGAGACCGTCACGCGGTGTGACGAAAAAAAAAGTATTACATTTTGTAGTAAAAGTATCACATTTATTTGTAAAAGTATCGATTTTTTGGAACAAAAAAAAAAAAATATTACCTTTATTTGTAAAAGTATCACTTTTATTTGAAAAAAATATCTATTTTTTCTGTAAAAGTATATTTCGTCATACGTGTGATCGTCACATAAAAGACTCATTCTTGACAATTACACACACGCAGATACACACTCACATACATATATATGTTTACTCATAAATTGAGAGATACACACGCATATACACACTCATATATATATATATATATACTAGTAAATGCTCCCGTGCGATGCACAAACTATTTTCTTTTAAGAGTAAATTAATATTAACACGAACAATACTTTTTATTAAAAATACATTTTTATTTGATAATATTTAACAAAAAAAAAAAAAAGAAATGATTAAAATTTGTTACAAAGAAAACTTTTGTGTTCTTTTGCAGTATTATTCATTCCTTGCCTCTTACTCTGAAAATTCAGTTTTTTTCACTAATAAAAACATATTTTAATTTTTTCATAAATTTCTTCCTCGTATCTTGTTCTAGATTTTTTTTTTTTTATTTCATCCGTTTCTTTAGCTTCTCTTGTCTCTATCAAAACATTCATATTAAATTATGATAAATTTTGAGTAAATCACACTTATTGATAGTAATAAATAAAGCGAACATACATAATTCAAAATCCAATATCATTGAACAGATTGAGAAACAAAAAGTTTCAAATACAATATCAGTTAATAGGATTGGAAAATAAATAATCTTAAGGATTATTCTTATATAAAATATTTTATTAGTTTACGTACAAAACATCTTCTATTAGAAACAAAAATAATTCTTTTTTAAGCATATTGATTGTTTTCTCTTATCTTTTGCCAAAATTCTATTTGAATTGATTGTATACATATAATAATTGAATCAACATTACATTATACACGCGCATGTTATTGAATAGTTAAAGAAACATGTTAGTAAATAATGTATAACCTAATGTATAACCTTACAAAAGGTTACATGTTGTAAATAATGTATTGCTTTACAAAATGTTACATGTTGTAAATAATGTATTACTTTACAAAAGGTTGATGACAAATTAATTTGAATAGTATAGTTTCCTTTTATCATTTTTCAGCTTCATGTTGCTCCAATGAAACGATTTATTTTGATTGTCTTTTCCAAGTTCTTGCTGCTTCACTGAAACTATACATTTTTTGGATGTCAGCATATGTTCATTTTTTGGATGTCAGCAAATGACAAAGAGTGAATGAGGATGTATCTATATATAGATGTGAATACAGATGTAATTTTATACATTTGAATTTGAGTGAATACAGATGTAATTTTATACATTTGAATTTGAGTGAATACAGATGTAATTTTATACATTTGAATTTGAATTTTATTGTGTATCATGATTATGATGCGTTTTTATAGATTATTTTAATTAACATTTGAATTTGAATTTTCATTGTGTTATCTTGATTATGATGCGTTTTTACAGATTCTTTAGAATATTTTCCACGTGAGATAACAACGGATCCGATAAGATTTTTTTTTTCAAATTTTCAAAACGCACCATCATAATAGGAGCAATATAAATTCAAATTTTCAAAATATAACAAAAAAAATTGGATAATACAAATTCAAATTTTTTAATCTCTTACAAAAATAATAACTTAAAGAATGAGGGAGAAAATTTAAAACTTACTAAAATTTGCTGACTTTGGCTTATATATATAGAGAGAGATGAAAAGCTATCGAAAATATCAATTTCAATTTAAAATAAATAAATAAATACAGATGATAATAGATAATAGAAAATAAAAAAAGGAAAACTACTACGATTAAAAATCCAAAAAAACTTTCAAATTAGAATTTATTGACAGGCCTTCAAAACTCAGCTGAATCTCGAATGACTTGGTTTTCTCTAGTCTTTTGTCAATATTTTGTCTGATGTTAGCACAATGTAGTACTCAGCTGAATCTCGAATGACTTGATTTTCTCTAGTCTTTTGCCAATATTTTGTCTGATGTTAGCACAATGTAGTGGAAATAATATAAATTTATTATATAAAAGAAATTAAATAAATAATGCTTTATACGGTTATATATTACCGTACAAAACGTTGATTGTCGGTAAATTCCAGAATCAACTGCTGTGTGGCTGATTTTCTGTATGACTGAAGGCTGAATTTTTCTGTATGGCTGAAGGCTGAAATTTTTTGTATGGCTTTTGGGATGTAATGGCCCTATTTTCTTAGTCCTTTTGGATTGTAATGGTCTTTCTGGAGTCTCCATTATAATGTGCCTATCAATCAGGTAGTCCTTTTGGATTGTAATGGTCCTTCTAGAGTCTCCATTATAATGATGTGCCTATCAATCAGGTAGTCCTTTTGGAGCCTCCATTATAATGTGTCTATCAATCAGATAGTCCTTTAATCTTTTTGGATTGTAATGAAGCCTCCATTATAATGAAGCCTCCATTATAATGTGCCTAAATCAAGGTTGACATGGAATGATTTTGGATTGTAATGGTCCTTTTAGAGCCTCCATTATAATATGCCTATCAATGGACAATCACAGAATGAAGAAATGAGAGATATAATGTGTCTATCAATCAGATAGTCCTTTAATCCTTTTGGATTGTAATGATCCTTTTGGAGCCTCCATTATAATGTGCCTAAATCAAGGTTGACATGGACAATCACGGAATGAAGAAATGATTTTGGATTGTAATGGTCCTTTGGAGCCTCCATTATAATATGTCTATCAATGGACAATCAAGAAATGAAGAAATGAGAGAAATAAATAGGTAGCGCCTATCAGGTTGACATGGACAATCACGGAATGAAAAAAGAGAGAAAGAAATGAGAGAAATAATCACGGAATGAAAAAAGAGAGAATTAAATGAGAGAAATAAATAGGTAGCGCCTATCAGGTTGACATGGACAATCACGAAATGAAAAAATGAGATAAATAGGTAGCATAAACGTGAATCACAAAAAATAAGATAAATTGACGTCTGTATTTATAGATGAAATTATGCAATCGGATAAGGATTAATTCAAAATTCAAAATTAAAAAAAATTAAACTTATCCAGTTGGACAATATTCAATAGATTTGTTTTTCCACATTTTTCGATCAAAAAATAATTTGAATAGTTTAATTACAGCAGATTAAATCGGATAATTTGAATTCAAAATTCAAAAATTCGTCTATTAATAGTAATTATAGTTTGGGCGGGAAATTACTAAACTTACTATATCCGGCTGACTTGACTTATTATATATATATATAGATTTGTTGTTGAAAACTATGAGGTTAAAGGAATTGGGTTGTTTTTTTTTTTTTTTTTTTTTTTTTTTTTTTTTTTTTTTTTTTTTTCTGAATGAAAAAGAATCTGATTGCTAAAGTCAAAATATAGGTACAATATCATTTCATAAAAAAATGCCGAACAAAGGTCACTGAGTTCCGATTATGGGCTGTTATGTGAGCCCAGGTTTCCAGAAACCTGGACTTTTTATTTAGTTAACTTGATTTGGGCCGATAACTACACATAAAAATCTGACGTGCTTCAATTTTGGCCCACGTGATTAAACTTGGTACGCACAAATTTTGAAGTAAGCCTCTTGTACATTAGTTGCATGAATTATAAGTACAAAAATATTAATGTTTATGCTTAAAAATATTATATACTTGGATAAAAATATTAATGGTGAAAATATATTAATATTTATACTTAAAAATATTACTCCCTCCGTCCCGGTTGAGTTTGCATACTTTCCTTCTCGGGACGTCCCATCTAAGTTTGCACACCCTTAAAAAGGAAAGTTTTCTCACAATCTCCACCCTTAAAATCTCCACTTTCAATCTCCACCTTTAAAAAAGTCAACCAAAAAGCAAAAAACAGTTTTTCTTAATATACATGCCGGCTCACATGTGCAAACTCAATCGGGACGGAGGGAGTACTTATTTTGAGTAAATGTATTATAATACATTTATAATACCTTAATGTTTGTAATACATTTTGGGTAAATTGAAAAATAACACACAACTTTTCTTTCGCTTTGTAATTTAATCATCTCTTTTAAAAAATTGTAATTTAATGCACAACTTTTTTAATTTTTACAATTCAATGCACCATGAATTTTTTTAGATGAGATAATAATGAAATAATCCTCAAAATTCGAGACACGCTACCACTGTGTAAGTAATATATATCAGAATATTTTATATTTGCTTAAACATACTTGGATCCTATCTCTACTTTTCCTCTGATCTTTTCTTTATATATGTCTTTAAATTCATTGATTTGAACAACGCTAATCCAAAGCTTGTAAGCTTAATTTTGGATTAAACGTCGTTTGTTGCCGATTTTCTTGAAGAACATCGAAGAAAATCGAAGAACGTCGAAATTCCTTTGTACCGAAATTTTTCACTTGATATTCCTTTGTACCGGAATCTTCACTTGATTCTTGACTTGTGTTGTTGATCCTTTTGGTGGAGAATGAAGCCCTATTTATAGTTGTAGGATGGAAAATCCTAATGAGCTTGAGTCTGAACGGAGCGATATGGTTGGTCCTTCACAATATCATTATCCATAAGATAATTATTAAATTAACTGCATTTAATTTAATAATTACTGCAACAACTTGACACATGGAGCATTCTAATTGGTCCACCATAACTTGATGTTTATCTTCATCTTCTTGGATAATTACTAAATTAATTTAATTTAATTTAGTAATATCTGCATCATCTTGACACGTGTCGGCTTCTCACTGGTCGATAAAATATATAGTAAATCATCAATTAAATTAAAATTTTGAACTTAGGAATTTTATTTAATTAATTCCTAATATTAAAAATAATCAATAAAAAATTGATTTTCAACTCATATTTTATTACGTAACACATTTTAATTGGATACAATTTTATGTATCAACAAATACCTTTACCCAGAACAAGTAATACGGTGAAAATGTTAATATTTATGGTTAAAGATATTACTGTATTACCTATTCTTAGAACAAGTAATTCCGTTAAGCATAAATCGAGATACTCAACCCGAATTGCACCGTGCAATTGGTGAAAGTAGCATAAATCATGATATTAAACTCGTGATACCCTCTGGATTGCACCGCTAGCACAAATCGTGATACTCAACCGGATTGCACCGTGCAACAGGTGCACATGAGACACTATCTTTTTTAATATTTTTGAGTGTTTGAAAGAATAGTTTTAACTATGTTTAACTGGTGTAAACGAACAGAATCCTATTTGGTGATACGAAACCAAGGTTGTCATGGCTTGAACGACATCCTACAATTAAACCGGGCACCTCGCCAACTAGGCACCATCAATTGTTAATACAATTATATTTGTTTGGGTGAAATAATTAAACACTTTGAGGTGTATTTAGTAAAAATGGGGTGTTATCAGTCCCATCCTAATATAATTGCATGTACAAGGAGTGTGTTATTTTCAAACATATATATAACGTAAAAATGAACTTTATTTCCTAATTTTATTAAAGAGACATATTCTCCGCATATTACTTTACATGATGTATATATGCTCTATTAATTGGTTTCCAAAGAAACTAGATGAGTCAAGCGTTGAATCAGTGAGTTGAAGTCATCTTGGCTCCTAATGAGGCTGAGTCGCACGTAACTATCATTCGAATAGAACAATCTTCCTCTACGTCCTATAATATTAGCTGCTCGGAAAACTTCGGTGCAGTTTGAATCTTCTTCTCTCTCACATTTCACCCATGCATATGCTGCAATCGACATCACCAATGACGGATTCAAAAATATTAGTTAGTGGGATCCAATCATTGGTGGAAAATAAAATAATATACGTCTAACTGTGAAAATAAAATTATAAATTAAGTCTACCTCCGTCCCATATTGAGAGTCCTGCTTGAAATTAATGTATAATTTTATTATTTTTTTGGCTAAGTAATGAAGGTACAACTCACTAAAACCATCTATTGCACACAATTTATTTTATTTTTTAATTTGACTTATTCAATTATATGTAACTAGTTTGCGATATTGACTATAAAAAATATTTTATACTTAAACTAATAAAATTAGGTACACTTTTAATTGAAACAAGTTACAAGATTTGTTTTGACACATGATTCATATTAGGGGACATAGAGAGTATTATTTATACAATGTCAATTACCAAATATTTTATTGTTAGGGGTTTTACCGGTCAAAATTCCAAAAGATAGGTCAACTATTAATTCAAGGTTTGAAATATTTTTTCTATCAATGCAGGACCTGAATTATTGGAAACTATCAGTAGATGGCCTGGCATTCTAACACCATTAAAATTGACCCAACGAAAACGATCTTTATATTTTAATATATCTATTTCTGCATCTTCATCCCTTTATAGCACTCTTGGATCTTATGTAGAAACATTACTTTATAAGTTTTAGAATTTGTAGCAACAACTGAGTAATCATCGAAGAATCAATATAGAGTAAATATACCGTTTAAAAATTTGTAGCCAAAACGAAGATAAACTCATGGATTAGTAAATGAGAGAAGAAATTGTTTCTTATTCTTAGACGGCGACGGCTTCAATGTATATTTGTACACATAAAGAAAGAAAAGAAAATTTGTGTGAAGATGACAATGATGCTTGGTGATGATTTTGGTAGGGTTTATGGCGGAGGACTAATCTAAATAATAATATGACGAATTATATTTGGCGATGGGTTGAAGATGCGGCGATGCTCAGAATGAATTCACGGTAGAGTCGACGACAGGAAAACGATGGCATTCTCTGTATTGATCAACATTAGTTTATGTTATATTGATTTTAACGGTGTTAGAATGGCCAGACCTTTTACATATAGTTTCCAATAATTCGAGTCTAGGATTGAGAAAAAATCTTTCAAGTCGTAGATTGATAGTTGACCTATCTTCGAAAACTTTGGCAGTAATAATTTTGATCTAACCAATTATGAGTAAAATACAAAATTGCCCCGACCCGACTGACATTCCATGCGGGTTGGGCCATTAAATATGAGCATGGAGTATATAATTAGGCCCGACCAATGGGCTAATAGCCTCAAGGACCGCTGACCGATCATATCAAATATAGTTTATAGGAGGATGGACAGGACTTAGCTCTCATTTTTTCGGTACAAGGGAATTTCGTGTCAGCCCAACTCAGCTGGACACATAGCATTGGCATGTGGGTTTTGGTCGGACTAGGCCGCCCAAATTGTTACCTCTAAGGATATTTAACAGAAATATAAAAAGTCAAAGTAATTAATAAAAAATAAAATAATTGATAATCATTAATTTTCTAAACATGTAATTGATCACTAACCTATAACTATAAATATATAAAAAGAAAAGTTAGCGCCAAAGTAGTTGCGGCTGATTTCCCCCTCCCCCGCCGGAAAGTTTAGTGTTTTTTTTTTTTCTTTTTTTTTTTCTTCTTCCTAATTTGTGAAACCATTTTTGTTGGTAAGGATAATCTTTATTTAATTAACTATGAATAGAATATGTAGGGGTGACAAAATCAGCTCGTCCTGCCCGACATTTATGCGAGTTAGACCATAAGAATTTGAGCCTGAATTATAAATGGGCCCGACCAATGGACTAATAGTTCGACGGACCGCAGCACGGTCTGATAAAAGTGTATAGGAGGCCGGGCTGGACTTAACTCTTAATATTTTTATTAGATGAAATTTTGGGTTAGTACGACCCAATCCGACACATGACATTGACACGTAAATTTGGGCCGCCCATATTGCCACTATTATTGATATGTAATATAAATATAAAAAGTTCAATATGATTAATGAAAAAATATACAATTAACAATCATAGATTTTCTCAACTTCTAATGCATTAATTAGAAGTATCAACAAAGATTTTATGGGCAACTTTAAAATTGCAACAAACATGTATTTAACATTCACTTGAATTTTTTTTTTTTAAGAATAGTGGAAAGATTGACATTGTAAATCTGATTCTAAAAATTAAAAAAATCATGTTTCCTTACGGAATAAGCAATGATCATTTGGATATTATTAAGTAAAAAGTAGTCGAGTGATACGGGTAACAATCGACTCTTCAAATTCTTACATCGTAAGACATTGACTTTTATTTTCCTATTTTTTTCTTTTTTGTGTTTTTTCTTAATCCATATATCATATTATATTTCTTGAAACTTAATTTTATATGCCATGTATATCCTCTCATATCTTTAGGAGTCATTGATAAAGTAACAAAAATTAAGTGTACTATTCTTGCCAAAGAAAAAGGACAAAACGTACTAAAAAAAATTCTTTTGTGTTTTAGGGGGGTTAGGCTGAACTCACTAAGCTTTGATCCAATAAAATTTTGGATCAACCTAACCCAATATATGATGGTAACCTGACCTAGCTCGTGCTAATATTTATTACAAAAGAAAACAAAAAAAATCATAAATAAAAATTATGTTTAATCTTGACAATAAAACTTTGAATAACAAAAATCATAACTTTATACATTTTTACGTAATAAAGATATATTAAATTTTATATGCCCGTGCAACGCATGAGAGCATTACTAGCTACTTATACAACAAAAATTCAAGATTAATTTTTTTCTCTTAAATTTTTGTGATACTAATGTTAAATTGCAGAAATAACCCTAAAGTTTTCAAACATTCCGAGTCCGGCTCAGTGTCCGGCCCAGATCGCCCTATATTTTAGACGAATTGTGCCATAACAATCTTGATCAAAAGTACCATTGGTCTAATATGCCTGGCCCTATACGTCTAAAGCCAGACATGCTGCGAGCGGCTTGAAAATCTTGATATTTTTTATAGTGATTAATCGGGTTGGACTCAATAATTTTTTGTCAGATAAAATTTTAGGACAACTCAACTCGATATATGGCGTTGGCTCGACCAGACTGGCTGGGCCGGACTGCTCAAATTGCATCTCTAATAAAATGAGAGAGAGAGGATTCACCTGGAGATGGGCCTCTGACTTTCTGAAAATAAGTGCAGAACTGAGGAGGAATGTTTTGGATGGAAAATCGGTTTGAAGATGATATGATGTTGCTTAATTTGTTCCAACGTTGTCTCATAGTATTGTAACCAATATCAAAGATTTGTTTGCCATTTCCATGGAGAAGTGTTTTCAAAAGTTTCAGGGCTCTGAGTTGAGTGTCTCTTGAAGTTCCAAAAACTGCTTCACCGATATAGTTTACCATGTTCTCGTAGGTTGTCTTGTCTTTCACTATAGCCCACCTGTCCAAGTGGTAAACTATATATTATATGTTGATATATATGCAGAAATACTTATTCTAGATATAAGTTAATGTGTTCACAAGTTATGGATAAAATAATCAACAACATTTTATGAGATGTTGACAGATTAGTTGGTGGACACATTAACTTGTGTCCATGGTGAGTACGAGAATGAAATTGTATAAGTACACATATCTCAAAACTTTGACTGAATTCAATATTTCCTTTTAAGTTGCATTTAAATGGAGGAGTTTGACTAAGATACTCTCAATTGGGCTGATTGAAAATTCTTTTTATTTGGAAATCCGCTAATTTTAAATTTCTTATTCGGATTTGAATTGTTTGATTTATTATTATTTTTTTTTTTGGAAAAAGAGGATGAAAATGAAATGTTTGTGTGAACTGCGTATAGTATGTGTGCATGTAGTGCGTAATGGGTGTGTAGTGTGCGTAGCGTGTGTAGTGTATATATATGATTATGGTTATATATATATATCTATATATATATTATGAAAGTGAGCAATTGTGAGAATAATTTTAAATTCATAAAAAAATGAATTAAAAATAGAGAAGTGATTTGTAATAAATTGATTTAATTTTTTCAGCCAAATAAGTTGAGCATACTTAAATATAGATTTCAAGTCCATTGGCAAGTCCCTCAAAAGTTCCTTAGAGGGTTATTTATTTATTTTTAATTTAATTAGAAAGTAATGAAGAATATATTTACCCAAATCTATTTCCAGCATGACCGGTGAGTTTAGACATTGTAAAAGTCATTAAATCTTCGTTAGCTGGGGCTGGAATTGCTGAATAGTGTGGCCAATAATAAGCATGATCAAATATAGTCTTGCCTTCAACATAATTCTTTCTCAAATGGCCATCTGGATTATTTGGTGATGCTACAAATTCTATCGTATTCGTAACATCATCACTACTATTCTTCAATAATGATGTTTCATCGAATCGAAATCGATCTGTTTCGAAGTAATCTGTCTGTTCTTTATAAACCTGTACTGTAATAGAGTTAGAAATTTTCAATTTTAAGTATGAGATTTCTTTTCGTCTATATGTATGTATAATAATTTAGTTTTGAGCATGAGATTAGTAGTTCTGCTGACACCAAAACTTTACCAATGTTTTTATAGAAAAAATATGGCAATATACATCTTGAAGTCCTTAAAGTATTGATGTTTATTTTAAATAGTCCTTAAAGTATCATTTTGTTTTAATTGGTCCTTAAAGTTCTAGTTTTTTTATTCAATTGGTCCCCTGAAGTATTTTTTATTTTAATTAGTCCCTTATGTTTTGGAATTATTTCAATTAGTCCTTAAACTATTACAAAAATATATTTAAGGTCCCTAGAAGAAAAAAATACATAAAATATGTGAAATCACCGATTTAATTCAAAATGATATTGTAGCATATCTTTTATTAAATAAATGTTTTGTAATTTATCATTATGATGCTTTCCCCCTGAAACGAAAGTGAATTATACTAAAATATCGATTTGAATAAAACTCCAAGATTATATTTTTTCAAGAATTTCATCCAAACTTTGAGAAAATACTTTGTGCTACTTTATTTTAGTAATTTGATCCAGATATTTTGAAATCTAACTATATTGAATTTAAAGTAAAATTGAACATTATCAACGAAATAACTTTAATTTTTTTAAATATTGTAAAGACCTTCAAACATAAAATTTCAAAGTCCTTTCGTTAATAATATTCAGTTTTACATTAAATTCAAGATAGATAGAGTTCAAAATATCTCAACTAAATTATCACTAAAATTAAAGTACCACAAAGTATTTCTCAAAGTTTGGATAAAATTATTGAGAAATTATAATCTCGAACTTTTGTTCAAATCCTATTATAGTATAATTCACCTCGTTTGATGGTAAAAGTATCATAAACAAATAACACAATATTTATTTAATAAAAGATATGTTATAATATAATTTTGAATTAAATCGACGATTTCACATATTTTATGTATCTTTTCTTCTTTTAGGGGGCCTTAAGATAGAATTTCGTAATAGTTTAAGGATCAATTGAAATAATTGTAAAACATAAGGGACCAATTGAAACAAAAAATACTTCAGAGACTAATTGATTTAAAAATTTATAACTTCAAGGACCAATTAAAACAAAATGATACTTTAAGGACCATTTAAAACAAACATTAATACTTTATGGACCTTAAGATGTATAATGCCAAAAAATATTAGTATGTTTGTACTTATTGCCGTCAAAATAGTTTTTACCCTAAAAAAAGTAAAAGTTGATGACTTAAGACCTCTCTAGGCCCATTTTGGGCTTTGCCATACAAATAAAATTATATTTTGTTAAGTTTCCAATTATATTCTTTAAAGGTTTTTATGGATTATGGCCTCTCGAAAAATCGGTCAACTACTAATTCAGGTTTTGAAAGATAATTTTTATCAGTTCAAAACCTAAAAGATTTGAAACTATGAATGAAAGACTCATAAATTCAAAATCATTATAAGGTATGTTTGGGAAATTGCAAAATCCAAGAATAAAATTATCTCGAAGTGATAAGTAGATAAATATACGTCAAAAGTCTTTCACTACATTGTTTTTGTAAATTATTGTGATATATCTAAAATAATTAAATAATTTGCAATTTTTTTTAAATATACAAATTAACAAAAAAAAATATTTATATTGAAAAAAATACATTTAAGTGAAATATGTTTATATGAATTTAAATATTATGAACTCAAAAAAGAGATTATAGACTTTTTCGAAAACTAATTTTCTTTCCCCGCGTATGACTTAAAAAGAAATTACAGATGATAAAAAAATAAATTAAAAAAAAACTAGTAATTTCAAATATGAAATTACAAAAAATTAAAAAAAGTAACAAGTTTTAAAAAAAAATGCCGTCAAAGACTTTTGACGTATATTTTCACTGCTTATCATTTCGAAATTTTATTTTGTGAGTTTTCCATTTTTCCAAACATGCCCTCTACTAATTTTAGACTTATGAGTCTTCCATTGATAGTTTCAGATCTTTTAGGCTATAGATTAATATAAATTATTTTTCAAGACCTGAATTGATAGTTAACTTATCTTTCAAGTCTTTAATCAATAAAAATCCTTAACTGGGTTTTAGAAAAACTAGTATTGTACCCGTGCGATGCACGATTTAAAGAGAATTAAAATTTTTAGGTAGATTTGAGTCATTATTAGATCATAATATTAGTAAGATAATAATTAATATATTGTAAAAATTAAGTGTAACAAATTTAACCTCTTCCGATCAATATAAAAAGCAATATAACATAAATAATAATAAAAAAACATGTCATATAATACATCAAAGTTATCCTTAATGAATTGGACATCTAGATAATATGGGAACACATAAAAGTTTGAAAAAATTAAATTGTTCTTGCCCTGTAGGTTTTGGACTACACATTTTTTGGCAAATGACTTTGGACTGTAATTAAATTATTTGCATAAAAAATTAATTAATTTTATTTACTAAAACAATACAAATATTTCTCCCACGATAAATGGCCCATGTCTAATACAACTAATCAATAAAAAAAATAACAGTTTTATAACATATAATATTTGATTAGGTGTCAATTTTAATATATTGACAAAATATTAATTTGAGATATTGTAATTAAATTGGATTATAATTAAAAAATAATTATGTCATAAGAAATTCCAAAATGTTTTCAAATAAATAAACTAATTAATAGGTGCTACATATCAACTTATAAAAGCTGCCGAGAATTATTTCACCACATATAAGATAATTTGTTGGAAATGCACCAGATTATGGTATTATTGAAATTCGCTGAAAAAAGTACTTCCAATATGAGATGATTGAAGAATAATTCCTAATTTATACTTATTTAAGAAAAAAATATCTAACCAATCGAAATTTACAATTTTTCAGGGATGTTTATAATAGTTTAACAAATAAATAGAGAATCAATGACTTAAATATAAGACAAATAATCAACCAAATTTATTTTGCATTTTTTAGGAATAATTTTTAGATTTTTAATAATAGTAATAATTGTTGGTTGGAAAACTATCAAACAAAAAAAATTAATTAACAACTCACAGAGGTTCATATACTTCTTATTTTTTACTGGCATTATTGCAAACCAAAGATGTAAATGTATCAACAAATATGCTGAATATATACTAATTGATTTACATCAACATCAATTAGTATACTTAAATTATGCCTAAATATATTGATTTCGGAAATTTTTTGAAAAGTTGCGCGAATGTTTTTATAGACTCGAACAATTTATACTGAATGTGGGAGAGTTAACATTGAATGGGATAATGGTGACTTATTATATTTTAGGAAAATATACTGCGAATTATCTCCAATTAGAACTACTTCATTTTTGTCAAGATTTATCTACCAAAAATAATTTTTCCATAAATGGATAGGGATTTAATTGGGCGGGAAAATTTTAATATTTCTATTTTGGGACTTAATTGTTGTTATATATATATAGATATTAGATATATAGATATAGATAAAGATTTTTAGATTTTTAATAATAGTAATAACTGTTGGTTGGAAAACTATCAAACAAAAAAATTAATTAACAACTCCCAGTGGTTAATATACTTCTTATTTTTTACTGGCATTATTGCAAACCAAAGATGTAAATATATCAACAAATATACTGAATATATACTAATTGATCAACATCAATTAGTATACTTAAATTATGCCTAAATATATTAATTTCGGAAAATTTTTGGAAAGTTGCGTGAATGTATTTATAGACTCAGACAACTTATACTGAATGTGGGAGAGTTAATATTGAATGAGATAATGGTGACTTATTATATTTTAGGAAAATATACGGCGAATTATCTCCAATTAGAACATACTTCATTTTTGTCAAGATTTATCTATCAAAAATAATTTTTTCCATAAATGGATAAGGATTTGGACGGGAAAATTTTAATATTTCTATTTTGGGACTTAATTGTTGTTATATATATATAGATTGTACTATTAGTGGTTTATTCCACCCAAGATAATAAACAAATTAACAATATATTATCAATTTTGAATACAATAATATAATTTTGATGATTTAAGAGGATATATTCTATCCGTTTTAAAATAAACGATGTTTTAGAAGGAAGCGGAAGAATTAGGAAATAAATATATTGCCAAATATACCCCCTAGACTTTGTGGTGATAAGATTTGATGAAATGGAATATATATGAGAGGTTGAGGAGTAAATATATTTTAGAATTGATATATGACAAAACGGAGAAAAATGGTGAAAAATAGATACACATAAATTATTTTGAAAAATCATTATGAAGCTAAAACATTATTTATTTTGAAACGAATGGGATATGTATATACCTGGTAGAAAGGGGGTTGAGTTACAACCCTTGCTGGTGAAGAAAGATTGATTGAAAGGGCAAAGACAACAGCTGAAAGGAGCTGAATTGACCCAGTTCCATAGACTATGTATTTTCCTTGAGTCACCGCGTTCTTGGCTATCGAGTGGAGTCTGCGAATGTGATCTTCAAGCTGCTTTGAGATGAAAGATTGGTCTGGAAATGTATAACTCATTCTATGCCATCCTGATATAACAATTGTACTGCTTTCTGCATTTTCTATCCAAAATGGTTCCAAGAATAGTGGGTCCCCACTGCATGTTCATAAATGAGAAGGGGATGATACAAGTAGAGCCATACCACTGCCAATTATTCGAATTTCGGATTTTATTCATGAATAAAATAGATAAAATTAAAAAAATAGCGTTTGATCGACAAAATTTGACGAATTATTAGGGATTAAATCGGGTATAATACGTTAAAATTAAAAATTACATAATCGTAATTATCTTTCTTTTTTTATTAATTATCTTATGTTGAATTGTTAATTTTATTAATTCTTTTAGGTTTGTCAATCACTATAAATATTATTTGATTCTTGTGATTTTATACAATTTATTTCGAGTTCATTAACTTGATTTATCTCAAGTATAACTAGCACAACAATTCTTGCTGTAATTTGTTGTTAGAATGTCTAAGACTGAATTATTATTATATCATCATTTTGTATTGCTTATTAATTATTTATATAATAATTATTTTCTCTTTATTTTGGCCCAAAAACTGTATGATTTCTTTTGATCTACATTTATCACTATTAAACATTCTAAACATAGCCTTTAAAGTTTATGAAAATTCATTTTATTTAACAAAATAAATCTAATTTGGTATCTTTATTTTTTTAAAATTATCAAAATAAATAACTTGTAAATTGAAAATTAGAAAAAAACTTATATGAAAAATAAAATTGAAAGTAATAAAGGAAGTCACATATTTTGCGAGAATAATACGAGTATTATTCGTAATACATTCGTATATGTTGCTATATTTTAGAAACTTTTAGTACTAATCATATTTTTAACTTTTATTAAAAAAAGCGGGGTAAATAAGGGAAAAATTGAAAAAAATGTCATTATGAGTAGAGGTGGCAATCAGAGGGGTCCGTCTCGGCCCATCGAGCTAACATCATCTCTTGGGCTAAAAATTGATGAGTAAAGCTCGATTTTTGGGACTGTTCGTAATCCATCGTGCTTTTAGTCCATGGGGGTGGGCCTGTTAGGCCCAATTGTAGTCTGGGCCAAGATTCCATGGCCAAGTCCTTCTGAAACGTTGAGCATTTTGACAGCCTATTGACGGAATAATTTTTCCACCTCTAGATATGGGGGGCATCGATCTAATTTTGGAGAGTCGGTGAGGGCTTTCTAATGATGGATGGTATAGCATCGACCCAATTTTAGGAGTAAAGAAGAAGACTCTCCAGTGGCTCATAAGTCTAAGGAGACCTGTTGGTTGGTAAGCCTAGAGAGAATCGAACGTGAGGCTTACTAGCAATTAAGCCTCCTTAGGCTTACAATCACTAGAGAGTTCTCTTCCAGCTGCCTATTAGGATTGTAAAAATTTGGCCGGAGTTCCGTTATCACTTGTTTAACTTCATTTATTTATGTTCCTTTAATTAAAAAAATAGACTTGAATATTGAAGGACTCACTCATTAATGACTCGTGAATATGTTTTTTAAGCTATAATAATAATAATAATAATAATAATAATAATAATAATAATAATAATAATAATAATAATAAATTCATATTATTTATATACCACATTTATTTTAAAATGGCCATGAGCTTTCCTACTCAGAGAATAAAATCGGATTTTTTTCCTCCAAAATCGAGAATAATATATAATATTCGTGTTCATGAATATAAAACATTTATAAATGTGATGTTCGTTAATGTTCGGGAACATTAGCAGACTGTGTTCGCTTCAAACTAAACACCAACTAACAAGTTTGGTTCTCTTCAATTCTTAGCAAATATTAACGGACCATTATTAAGGGCTCATCTCGCTTGAAAACTTAGCAAACGTTATTTGAACAATTTAATTCGATTCAACTCAATTTATTAACAACCCTAACATCGACTCCCGACATGGGAAGGGGGAGAGATAGACCTGTCAGCATCGGCAGCACAATCGGGGAAGAAGTGAGAGCAATCAGGGCCACCATAGCATGTATTGCACTCACAAACAGGCTTATAATTACCATCGTCAACAAATCCATCCAAAAAAGCTCTTCCATGCCCAGAACAAGAAATCGATGCAACAGCTTCTGCTTCTGCTGCAGCTTTTCGGCTCCAACTCAGCTTAAGCTTATTCAAACTCTCAGCTTTTGTGGCACCAGAGAGATTGTCAAGTCCATGAGAAGTCAAAATAATGCATAGAGCACACAACCAGATTTTGTTCTTTCCCATTCTTTTGTTATCATAATATTGCAAAAGGAGCTAGCTCTTTAAATAACTTTGATAAATCGGGAAAAATGTAATTTTAGTCCAGTAAGTATTGGACACTTGTATTTGTGGTCTTATCCAATAAGTCTTTTGTAAATTTAGTACAACAATTTCTAAACTTTTGTAGTTTAAGGATAAATTTGTCCAGAAATTTTCAAATCCGGCGGAGGAAGTTACGTGACTAGCACATGAGTTTTAAATTTTGGGATCTTCGTTTATTTATACATGTGACGCGATCTAACAACTAAATAATATGATTTGGACATAAATTTCCACCTCATTAATACACGTAGATAATTAAAATTACTTCCACATTATCAAAATTATTACAACAACAAAGTTTAAAATGGTAAAAAAAATGGCAGAAAAGAAAACCCAATTCCCCTCCCAAACGAACCCTAAAATTGCGATAACCGAAATCTGTTGACCCAGTTGGTGTCGTCCTTGTTGCCTGCATCCTCCTCGGAAAAGTTTGTTCAAGGTGATAATATGGAGGAAAGATGCAATAGAGAGTAAACCCGTCTGCAGCACCTCTACATCAATTGGAATTCCCTGCTACAATAGGTGTTTCATCCTTTGTTACATTCAATTTATAAAGTGACATATATTAATTTGTGACATCATACCATACACGTGGCGATTAGTGAATGAGTGAAACATAAGATGTAAAACCAAAATGTAACAGATGATCTCATGGGCCTCTACACCACCACCAAATCACTTTTTGCTCCCCGTCTGCAGCACTTTTTAATCGTGGATCCTCTATCCCACTTTTATCCTCTCCCAACCGTGTTTCACTTTAAAATCGAGCCAATTATAAGTATTCTTTTGTACTTTGTGAATTTAAAGTTCATTATTTAGGTTCATGATTTATGATTCATGTTTAGATTTCATGTTTAAGGTGTAGGGTTCGATTTTCTTGGACTAGAGTATATTTTTATATTGTAGACTTACAATTTCACGATTCCCGGTTTATGGTTCATGATTTAATGATTCAGTTTTTATAGTTCAATAATTCATAGTTTAGGGTTCATAGTTTTTAAAGTGAGACACGATTGAGACATGATAAATGTGGAATAAAAAATCCTTACCCTAGACCTTGTCGATCGGATCGGGGGTGAAGAAGAATCGAAAAGAATGCGTTGCCTTAGAAGAATAAGGGTTTTTTGATGATAAAGATTCGACAAAGGGTGAGTTTCATTTCATGAAACATGCTCAAGCTAGGACGGAGCTAGCGGGGGTTAGTGTGGCAACCACACCTTCAATTTTTTTGAAAACTATATATATACAGGGTATCTGTAGTTAAAGAGTGAATTTCGGCATTCTTAAATTTCATTTCTTTTACAAATATTTCAAAATAATAATTTCGCCTTCCTCATTAAAAAATTATGGTTCCATCTCTGTGCCTAGAAAGCTTTTTATTCATTCATAATGTAGAATTTTAATCTTATATGTTTCTCTAGTAGTTTAAATCTTCTCTTATTGTGATGAAGAGCATTGAAAATTGTATCAAATAAGTGAAGATTGTGGATGATGTTTCTTCGATAGTTGATAAAAAAGACCAGTCCATCAAGTATAGGGTTCTCAAATGTGATGAAGATCGAAGAAGATGTTCAATTTTATTTTATTTTTTTACATTTTTTTTGTTTATTGTATTTATTTTAATTTAGTTTATATCTATAGAATTTTGTACGTGAATATTATTATGTCAAAGATCTGAAAGATAGGTCAACTATCAATTCAGGTTTTAAAAGAAAATTTCTATTAATCTAGAGCCTAAAAAATCTGAAAATATCAATGGAAGACCCATAAGTCTAAAATAATTAGAGGGCATGTTTGGAAAATTGCAAAACCCATGCACGAAATAAAACTTGACAAAATAACATTTTGAAGTGATAAACAGTGGAAATATACGTCGAAAGTCTTTCACGATATATATATTTTTTTTAATTTGTTTTTTTTTTTTTTGAATTTTTCTAGTTTCATATTTGAAATTGTAAGTTTCTTTAATTTATTTTTTTAACATTTGTAATTTTTTTTAAGTTATACGCGGGGAAAAAAATTCTTTAAAAAAAAAGTCTGTAATTTTTTTTTGAGTTCATAATATTTAAATTCATATAAACATATTTTCAACTAAAATGTATTTTTTTGTTATGTAAATATTAATTTGTATATTTTAAAAAACATTGCAGATTATTTAATTATTTTAGATATATCACGATAATTTTAAAAAAAATAATGTAGTGAAAGATTTTGGTGTATATTCCCCTAGTTACTTATCACTTCGAGATAAGTTTATTTTTGGGTTTTGCAATTTTTCAAATAGGTCATGTAATGATTTTGAATTTATGGGTCTTTCATTGATAGTTTCAAATCTTTTAGGTCTTGGATTAATAGAAATTATCTTTCAGAATCTGAATTGATAGTTGAACTATTTTTCGGGTCTTTGACCGATAAAAACTCATGTTAAATGTGATTAGATTTTTCTAGTTTATTTTTTTCAGAAATTTTCTATTATATTTTTGAATTCGTGGGTTTCTAATTTTTTTATATTCACATATTTTTTTTAATTATATGAAATGACATGAAAATTTAGTTGCTTATGTGTTATTTTAAAATATGACGTGAAAAATCATTTTCTTATTAATACTTGAATGATGAGTTGTTGCCACATGTCATTTACATAACAAGATTCCCAATTTTATAGGTTACGTGCTAGTCACGTGACTTTCTCCGGCGGATTTGAAATTTCTTGACCAAATTTGTCCATAAATCATAAAAACTATAAATACTAGACTAAAATTGCCAAAGGCTTTTTGGACAAGACAAAAGATGCAAGTGCTCAATACTTATGGAACTAAAATTGCATTTTTTCCAAAATAAATAGATCATCCGGTAAAAAGCTCGTGTTAGAATTTGGTTAGTGCTTGCTCAAATTCATTAACTCTTATTTGTTTAATAACGAACAAAGTCTCAACATTGGAGAACTCGTTCATTTACGACTCGTGAACATGTTTTAGGCTCGTATAAAATACTAATAATAATAAAAATAAAAATAATAATATCTTTTTTATATTATTTAGGTAACTCGATCATTTATTTAAAATATCCATGAATATGTGGGTGAAAGAACAAAACTCAAGATTTTTTTTGACAAACTAGAATAATATCTAATATTCGCGTTCACGAATACAAAATCTTAATAAACTTGATGTTTGTTAATATTCACAAATATTAATAAAACCAAATTAACATGCTCGGTTTGAGTTTGGTTCGCTTCAAAATTTAAAAAATATTACTCAAATAACCCAAAGTTCGACTCGACTCGATTCGTCAACAATCTTATTTATTTCTGTTTTATTCTCTCCCATGTACTACATATGATATTTAGGGCCCGTTTGGTTGGGGGATTTAGGGGTAAATAATGGAATTAATGAGGACTCATTTCCATTTATGATGCTGGGTACATAACAAATAAGTTAATTATTACCCTCTTTTATTAACAATTCCCACCATTTCATTTCATAGTATGATTGATCCCTCATTCATACACTTTACCATTGTCATTGATGATTTGCAATCAAGCGGACTTAGTGTTGTCATTTAATAAATATGAAAAAGTTATGTCGACAATAATACATATGCATGATTTCATTTGAAGTTTAAATTTGTCTCATCTAAAAAAGGAATAAATTAAGTTAATACTGTATTAGTCAAAAGCACAAATCTCATAAGAAATACTCCCCTAATACAAACAATTAGTCAAAACCTTTCATTAATTTTCGTTGTAAAGTGAACGAGGTGTAATACATGTTCCACACGACAATAATTCCATTTATTTAATTTAATATAGTACTCCCCCGTTAACGTTTCATAAAGAATGTCATTTTAAACAATTTGAAAAATTTCATAATAAATGTCACTTTACCATAAAAACTACAATTCTTTCAATATTAACTTAAACAACCTACTTAATTTCGTTTATTATTTCCATATTTCACAAAACATACTAATTAAATATCAATCCTTAATTTCTAAAAAAAATAGCTAAAATGACATTCTTTATGAAACGGAGGGAGTATTAAAAACAAGAAAACAAATAATATCTACATTGCATTTTTTAATATAAGTTATATAAAAAAATGAAATTGTTTATCAATTAGTATTTAGGTTAGATTTGTTTATGTAATATGAGTTGAATTATTTGATTGAGTTTGAGATATAAATAAAAATTAAATAGATATTAAGATTTTTTTATAAATACTTATGAATTAAAATATTAGTTTTTTTTTATATTTTTTTAAACTTTATTTTTATTTTATAGACAAATCCATAAATGTAACTTTCCTACAATGTTACAATTGTTCAAAAATGGTGAAAACTAACTGTTTTCTAGTTTCTAGATTCAAAGATAATATTGGATTTTTTTTTAAAGAAAAAAATAGTGGAGGAACACATGTGCCCACGTTAGGGGTGCAAAGATTTAGAGATCTGCTTTAGTTTTTGTAGCTCTATGTCTCTCTTTTAAATGTTTTAATTTTCCCAACTTCTAAAGGCACTAATAACTTCTTTTCAATCCATTTATTTTATTTGTAATAAATAAAATTCAAACCTCTCTTCTTAGTATTTAATCCGATACTAATATTGAATATTTCTTAAATATAAAATAAATAATTATTTTTTGGTTGATTATTATACTTAGATTTGAATATTTTTATCGTGAGTTGAACTATTTACATTGAATATGAGTTATAAATAGAAATAAATTAAATAAGTTTCATTACTAAAACTAAAAGTTATAAGATAATTTAATATTCTTTTATTTAACACAAAATAAGTTACTCAATTATATTATTCAATTATTTAACTTTTTTTTTTAAATAAATATATTTTAAATCGGGCATCGCACGATGGGAACTTCTAATAGTCTTTAACAATCGAATAGATGAAGACAAATCTTGCACGTGCGTATGTAAACATGGCAAGTGTTGTCTACTCATATTGAATCTCTAAATTCAGAAAACATCCCATTCGAATTCGATTTCGGGTTTCAAATTTTAGGGTTACTCCAATCCCATTTATCCCATCTGAATTTAGTGATAAGGTTTGGTTCGAGTGTGGAAACGTGTAGAATATCACGACACGTTTCGAACACCCGAATTTAGACCTCGGGACATAAATTTTTAGTTTTATAAATGTAAGGACAAACTATTTGAACTTTTTTAGTACTGATAGACATTCACACTCAAAGAACTTGATATTTATGCATGCGATTTATCAACTCACACTCAAAGAATTTGAGATTTATGCACGCAATTTATCAACTCAATTATAATTTGACTGATTTACTGAATATGATATGTACATGTTTATATCTAATAGTTTGATGCGGCCAATTGTTTTTTATTACCTTCCTTTTATTAGATATTATTTTAGATTTTTTACTTTGTTTATAAATAATTGTCTTTTTAACCTTTTTTTTTTCTTTTTTCTTTTAAATATTTTTTCTAATACTACCTCTATAATTATTCCTAAAAACATCTTTATTATCTAATGTATTATATCTTCATAATATATTTGATGCACTACAAAAAAGCTGTCAAATTCCAACGCAACAAGAATTCGTTGGAATTCTGAAAATTCCAACTAATATTCCAGCAGCTATTGGAATAAGTGATGGAAAAATATCCAATATACACATATTCCAACGACAATTTCAACAGAAATTGTCGTTGAAACGTTGCATCCGTTTGAATTTTTCTTTATTGGAATTTTGACATTTCAACGAGCTATCTTCCAATGTCACAAACCGTTAGGAATTTTCGTTAGAATCTTAAATTCCAACGAAAAATCACTAAATTCCAATCATTTTTGTCTTGTTGGAATTTGACAGTTTTTTTAATAGTGATAATTTATTTGTTAATTCTACCCTTAATTTTCTTATCAAAAACTAAAAAGATATTAAAAAAGGGAGGTGGTATTCTTTTACATTGTTTTTAATATTAATTATTGTTATTTAATATTGATTAATTCTAGCAATTTAATGATATTTTGTAATCTTAAAAGATAAACTCTAAAAGTTAATAATTTATAATATAGGGAGCAAGTTTAAGTTAAAGTAATTTTTGGAGGTAGTTTCGTAATTTATTCAATCTAAATATGTAATCATACACGTAATAGATGATTATAATTTTTTGAGGGGATAATCTTATAATGCCTATGGACACACACAGTATAATCTTCAAAATCAAGACCGCAAATTATCAAAAATCCTTGATCATTAACCCGAGTCTGAAGGTCCCACAACCAGTGAGCAAAAGCTAAAACCCTCAACTCGAAGCCGACAAATCGCCATAACTGAAGACCCACACCCATAAGGATCATCATTTTCTCCTGAAGCACAAAGGAGAGGAATGCTTACTTGATACGCTAATCGCCAAAAAGGCCTAAGACCGCATATCTCTTAGTGATTACTCCCATAAGCCATCACATGAAAGATACATGGGATCCACCTCAACAGAGTCAAGCTTGGTGGCAGACACATGTTTCTCAGACCTGTCATCTGGCAGCCACGTGTCCTCCATGCAAGGGCCTCTAAACCCCTATAAATGCCCCCCTCCCTGTATTCCAGAAAAGAACATTGTAATCTCGAGTGAAAAAACTTATATACAAAAGAGAAAGGAGTTGTTCAAGCAAAGAAATAACTTTTTTCTTTATTATATCGACCTCAACAGTCTATATTTGCATAAAATATAAATGAAAATCTCGTCTTAGACTCGACCGCCTTTTGTCACTTTTACACCATCGATCGCCCTTTACAACAAATTATGGTTGTGGTTAATCGAACTCACAAATACAGCCTCATAACCCCGTTTATATTGACACAATAAATTTTCAGTCCCACTAAAGCATCACCTATTCATAATTTGGCGCTAGAAGGCGGCCAAGCCTGTTTCCTATGGCGAGCGAGTCATCATCCTCCCATACACACCTAGACACTCCATATTAAGACGTAAACGAAGGGTGTTCCCTGAGGTTACTTCGGCAAGAAGGATGTCTCCAGTCCGTGAGCCCCACGATGGGCCTCACTAGGGATGGCAACGGGGTAGGGCGGGGCGGGTATTTAAAAATCCAAGCCCATCCCGCGCAACTCAAAATGTGACCCGCCCTGCCTCGCGCCCCGCGCAGGGTCAGCGATGGCCGCCCCATGCCCCGACCTGGGCGGGGCGAATTCTGCTCTGCCTCGCCCCATTCTATATATAATTTTTTTTTTTAGAATTTTTTTAAAAATGTCACAATTTCACTGTATTTCCTGAAGATACAATATTGATAAAATTCATAAATCCTCAATCACTAATTAAAAAATCTGTACGAGTAAAAATGCCACAAAAATCGCATATTCATATTCAATACCTACAAATTCATTAAATAAAATATATGCAATAACAAGTCACATTCAATCACCCTAATAAAACACAACAAGTCATTCATAAGTTTACTAATTCAACACTTCAACTATCCAAATACGCACCCAATAATACAAAAGGTAATGAAATTCTGAAATTCATAACAAAGTCCAATTCTAAAGACAAAAAGCAACATCCTTGATTGAAAATTGCTGCTTCAAAGCCACATACATCCTTCCCAAATTCAAACCTAAAATAACAAGACAAGTTTGAACTTAAGTACTTAAATTTTATAAAAACACATTAAGATGAAGGTGAATTGCTTACCTCAAGTTCATTCTTCTCCTCATCCGAATCATAAAAGATGGTTGTGTGTACTCCATTCAATGAATTACTATGCATTACATAATGTTGGAGCTTTAAGCATAAATTACACTAATTTATTAGGTATGGCAATTAACTCAAAACATCAATATAAGTACTTACCGTTCTCTGCTACTATCCAATTTTGTGAACACATTAAGGCCTCGATAGTATTAGGGTGAAGCCTACTACAGTGAGGACCAATCAATCGTCCACTTGTACTGAAGGCAAACTCAGAAGCAACGGTAGAAATTGGAATCGCTAAGATATCTCTTGCGATTTGAGACAAAACAGGATATTTACCCTTATTTGCCTTCCACCAAGATAAAACGTCAAAATCTGGACATCGAGGTACAACATCCTCATCTAAGTAATTGTCCAACTCCGACCTCATAGGCTTTCTTTTCTTTCTTGAAGTGTATTTGTCAAAATCACTAAGTGAATCACTAGCACTAGAACCCATGTCCATCATCGAACAACTTCCATCACCACCACTCTTTTGTATTCCTCGTGACCATCTTGAAGCAAGGATTTAAACTCTTCACAAAGTATAGGAACCAAACATACTCTACCATCTTAAGAGGATACTCGTGCATGATAATTATCCTTGCTAGTTTTTGCAAGAAAACTTTTTATTGAAGTTGAAAGGAGAAAGTTCGAATTTCTCCTTACTAAAGTTGGCATTTAAGACCTGTTGCCTTATATCTCGTTGTCTTCTTTTACAACATCTTTCTAGGTGATTTTTCAAGTGGGTTGTACCTTGCTTTGGGTCACCTAGCAAATAGGAGCTGCAATACTTGCACTGGGCCTTTTTCGTTCCTTTGACAGTCTTTCTAGTGAAATGCTCCCAAACTTTTGAATATTGTTTCTCTGATATTCCTCCTTTCACCACAGCCTCGTTAGTTGGTGTAGATTCACCTGGGATTGGAGAAGCTAGAGAAGCGGAAGAATTGATTCGAGATTCAAATGGTGAAAGTTCAGAAGGCGAAAAGTTGGGTGACATGGTTGGTGAAATAAGATAATCTCAATCCATCGGCTGATATTCAACTTCGTCGGCCATTATATTCACACTGTCCAAAAACCAAGAACTTTTTTTTTAAAAAAAAATCAGACTTGAACATAATCAATAGCATAACTCGGATGGTTAATGCATGTGCTACGTAATACCTAGTATGCCAAACCAATATGCCATCTATATCAAGATAACTCCTAATAATTCGAATTGCTCATCTATATTAAAATAATTGCAGCCTTATAACTAATATGCCATTTATGCATCAGACTGTTGATACATGTTAATAGCTAGTATGCCTAGTTACTAGCTGTAACAACAAATTTTGCGTATAAATAAATAAACACAAAAAAGAATTACAAGATCGAATTTCTCAGATCAAATGGATAATGTTTACAACTTGTGAGTTTCTATCTCTAGTTCTCCTCTGATTCTTCTCTTCGATTGATTGATATTGGAGTTGACTTTGATTTTCCTCGATTTTGGACTTTGACTTGAGTAACGTTAATTCAAAGGCTTGTGAACTTGATTTTGAATTAAACGATACTTTTGATTCAATATGCGAAGAACGTCTTCGAAGATCTTGACGAACGACGAAGAACACCTTCGAAGTTTTGACTTGAAAACGCCGATCGGAGGGGCTTAGCACCTTGATCTCGGATCAAACGTTGAAAATCTTGATATTGACTTTGTAACGCCTTGAAAATTTCAAGATTGGCTTCGTAACACCCGATTGGCTTTGTGACGCCGAATTTTGGCTTTGTACCGCCTTAATCTCAAGATTGATTTTGTACCACCTTTCTTGAGCTTGTGTTGTTGTGATTTTTGGTGGAGAATGAAGCCCTATTTATAGTTCTAGGATGGGAAAACCCTAATGGGCTTGAGTCTGAATGGAGCGATATGATTGGTCCTTCACAATATCATTATCCACAAGATAATTATTAAATTAATTGTATTTAATTTAATAATTACTGCAACAACTTGATACATGGAGCATTCTGATTGGTCCACCATGAAATGATGTTTATCCTCATCTTCTTGGATAATTACTAAATCAATTTAATTGAATTTAATAATATCTACATCATCTTGACACGTGGCAGCTTCCCATTGGTCAATAAAATATATAGTAAATCACCAATTAAATTGACTATTTAACTTAGGAATTTTATTTACCCAATTCCTAATATTAAAATTAATCAAATATAAAATTGATATTCAACATATATTTTACTATGTGACGCATTTTAATTAGATACGGAATTTGTGTATCAACACTAGCATGCCACCCATACCAAGATAATGTTATCTATATCAAAAGATAATGGCACAGCTCAACTTAGTTATATTAAACAAAAATGTTGGGCAAACATAATCATTATTCAACACCAAGCAAAGCAACTAAAGCAAAAAAAAAAAAAAGCTTTAAGAAAAGAGACAGTAGGCAGTAGATCACAAGTAATTCGCCGAAAAAATTCTAAAAGTTCAACCTATAATTAAATTACAAAAGTTCATATATCAATTACATTTGCTCAAATGCACACAATGGCACAACAAAAACAACAAAAATCTATAACATGGTCGAAACCCAGATTCTTCAAAAGTAAAAATTATCACTTGTTAAGTGCAAATTCTACAAAAGTACCAATTAGCATTCTAAATCACATTACAATTAAAATGATAAACTAAAATTCTAAAACTACAAATGCAGAGACAAACAAATTGATAAAATATGAGATTAAAAAATATGAAATAACATAGTATAATACAAAAACAAAAAAAAAAAAAATCCGAAAAAAAAGAACCTGAAATTCTGATGGATCAAGACCGACGAAGAACGGATCACAAGCATCAGCTCTAGTGCATGGAGTTGAAGAAGAAGTGGTCAGGTTGTGGTTGTGCGGCACCTTTGTTTCTGAATTGCCCTAATTGAAGTTCAATTCTTTTGGAATTTTTCTTTTAATTATTTTAACCAATTTGATATTATATGGGCTAATGTCTAATGGGTTACTAAAGTTAGAAATTTGATTTCATAATGAAGACCCAATTGCATAAATCTGTTGGGCCACAAACTTTTTAGATATAATACACACACACACACACCGCGGATTAAACGGGAGGAGTTGGGGCAACACTGAGACCATGCCCGACCTGCCCCACCCAGCGGGTCGGGGCTGATCCCCTGTCTCAAATCGGGGCAGGTTTGACCTATCCCAAAGGCCTGGGGTCGGATTGGGTCAGGGCAATATTGATATCCCTAGGTCTCACCAGGCGAACATCGCAAAAGAAGATCTAGTCCGGGAATTAACAAAGAATACTCACAATTAGCCCAAGCCCTGCAAAAACAATAGGAGTTGCAGACTAATGGAGTTGGACCATCGCGGATAAATCCAGTTTTGGCCCCAACCAAGGGACCTAAGATAGATGCGATCACTCACGAGAGAATCTAGCTGGTGGGCCTGATCGCAAAATGAAGGGTATGTACCGTTCGTCCTCACCACTAGACAACTGTAACCGCCAGCCGCAGAGGAGTCAGAATGGGGATCCCATTTAGGAATCCCAAAGATAGCAGCCAGGATCTTCTGCACGATCTCAACTTCAGAAGAGAGATGAGCGTTTCAAGCCCCGTCTTGGGCAAGATAAGCGGAGATGGAGGCAGAACCAGAACTCCCCATGGCAATGTCTTCGGCCGTCTAGGGGGGCACCGTAAGGATAGGGTCCCTAGCCATCATCCTAGAGAACCCACACTCCTCACCAACGACGTACTATGAACATATCCCAATTTAGGGATCGTCAGGAGAGGAACCAAGATCAAGGTGACAGGGAACCTCTCCAGTATGAACAAAGTACACAAGCGCAGGATCTGGAAGAGATCGCACGTCTAGGAGATGCCCTGGCCCAACTAGAAGCGCAGTCCATGGTTCTACTAATGCTAAGACCGATCCACCTGACGGTGCACAGTCAGGTTCACCATTCGTCGATGCAATCCAACGGGCACGTCTGTCCACAGATCTTCGATGTCCAAACATCGCACAGTATAATGGGAGCACACACATCTAAATAAATACTTGTCATCTATGGACTTATTGCCATTGTCTGAAGCGACCTTATGTCAGAACCTTCCTAGCCACACTAGAGATCTTGCCTAATGGTGGTTTGGATCATAGCCTCCAAATTCCATCACCGAATGGACCCACCCTGTCGAGTTTTTTAAAGCTAATTTCATGAGCCTTAAGGTGAGGACGACTCCGAAGAAAATATTGACAATGATCATCCAGGGGAAGGACGAATTATTAAGCAATTTTTTGGAGCGTTCAACAACTTATTGCTGGAAACAGAGAGAATGTCAAATGATGTCCTGTTGATCACGACAATGCACAAACTAAAAGCAAAAACTAGATTTTGGTGGGCCATTGAGATCAAAGGCCCACGATTGTGTGTGGACTTCATGTCCCCTCTCGAACCTCGTGGAGTTTAAAACATTCAGCAACTTCATGACCAAACCTTGTGCAATAATCACAAATTAGCTTAGCCTTTTCTTTCTTTGTCCTCCTAGGAGGTTCTTTACCTCGAACAAATCCACCAAACTGACTACCATATCTGGCCTCTTTTGTACTCTACATTTGAGTTAATGTTATAGTCATTATAGCATGGGACTCAACAACATCAAGATAAGACAAATTCACAGATCTCTGTTTCTCAATTGTATAGCTCTGTTACATTAAAATCACTATAAGAAATTTTCATAATAGAGATGAAAATTAGTATCCGATAATATCGGTCACTAAATAAAAACGAAATAGAAATATAAGTGACCGAAATTGGCAAATAATCATTAGTATTCGATTGGTAACGAAACAACAACCGAAGACAGACATAATCCATTTATATTATGTAGGTAAGTTAGTCTCTAATCTTGTAATAGAGACGAAAATTCCATCACTAACTTTTACAGACGGAATAAATCGATCTCTAAATTTTATAGACGGGCATTATAGAGACCAACCATTTCGTCTCAAATATGCCAGTACTTTAATCTAGAGACGGATTCTTCGATATCTAATTTAATTTTTTTCTTTAGTGAATGAATTAAGCAATAAAAACGTGTATTTATAGTGTGGGGTAGGAGTGTAACTAACTATGGAAGCTTCTCGACCGACTGCCGACGTGTACACTCTATAAAGAGAAAACACATATAATTGTCAAAAAGTAAATCACTAATTATTTTGCAAATTGATAATTGTACATATAAGGAGTGTGTTATTCTCAAATATATATATATATATATATATAATGTAAAAATGAACTTTATTTCCTAATTTTATTAAAGAGACATATTGTCCATATATCACATGATGTGTATATGCTCCATTACTTGGTCTCCATAGAAACAAGACGAGTCAAGCGCTGAATCAATGAGTTGAAGTCATCTTGGCTCCTAATGAGGCTGAGTCGCACATGACTATCATTTGAATAGAACAAACTTCCTCTACGCCCTATAATATTAGCTGCCCGGAATACTTCTGTGCAGTTTGAATCTTCTTCTCTCTCACATTTGACCCATGCATATGCTGCAATTGACATCAGTGGCGGATCCATAATTTAGGTATATAAAAAAATTAAAATTTAATATAGTAAAATAACTAATGTCTAATAAAGTTGTGTCTCAATCGACCGAGCTGTTGGGCAATGCCATATGTTGGGGCCGGTTTGAAATTTCATAGGACAACCCATCCACCTAAAGACTAAAACACACTATGATTTGTTGGACTGGTCCGTGGCCCGCCGAGTCTATCAGACTATTGGTCCATCGAGTTGGATCTGTTGGACTCGATTATACTCTGGTCAACATTCATGTGGCCGAACCCGCCTCAAATGTCAGTCGGGCTAAGCTGACCCATTAGGCAGAACCCATTTCCATCTCTAGGTTGAACCATTATCACTACAACAAAAGAAGTCTTTTGCATAAGACTTTTTGACACCACAATTGTGGTCACTAATAATAAGTTATTTGTGACCACTTGTTGTCACAAATCTCTCTACAGATTATTTGAGACAACTTTAAGACTACTTTTAGAGACAATTAGATGTTGCAAAAAATATTTGAGACGCATTTGAGATCACTTTTGTGGTCACAAATATATTATTTGCGACGGAGTTATTGAGACGACAATAAAGTTGTGACAAATACTCATAAGTTGTGACAAATACTTATTATTTGAGACCACTTTACTTAAGTTGTGGCAAATACTCATTATTTGAAACCATTTTTTTGTGGTCTTAAAAGACCATTTTCCTTGTAGTGCATGTGAGCAATAAAATTAAGGGAGAACTGCAAGCATATTCATCAAGTTTTTTGGTGCACTTTCATTAATAACATGAATTTTAAAATGCAACAAGTCTTTTTACAAACTTTCCGTTATAACATCAACCACATTTTATCACCTAATTGCATAATCATAGACATAATTACATACTTGAGAAAATCGTCATATGTTTCTATGTTTTCATCCATTGCTACATTTTTGGTGTATTGAAAGTTGAAGTTACGTGTGTCACAACTTCCATTCTTGATTCATGATGGTAAGGACGAAAAATTCTAAATATGTGGTTAATATAAGAAGGTCTCGTCAAGATAAATGTAAAATATTATGATCAATGTTGTAATTGAAAAGAAATAAAAATTGATATATATTTATTTGTTACATTCTAATGTCCATTCTGTAATTCAGAATCCACACAAAGTTGTAGTTTTTTTTTTTTTTTTTTTTCTGGGCTAAAACCTATTTGCCATGGATTGATCTGCCTATGCATTGATACACTGAAAACATCTCAAGGGCCACTTGGTATAAACTTAGGATGTCAATGGTAATTAGTATGAATGAGGGGTCAATCAATCTATGAAATGATGTAGGAGGAGTTGTTAATAAAATGGGATAATGATTAACTTATTTATTATGTACCAAGCATGATAAACGAGAATCGGTCCTCTATCATTCTCATTACCAACCCCTAATCCTCCAACCAAACGGGTCCTCAAATCAAAATCAGGAGAGAGAAAGAGAAAGATTTAGAGGGAGAGAGAGAGAGGATCACCTGGAGATGGCCCTCTGACTTGCTGAAAGTAAGTGCAGAACTGAGGAGGAATGTTTTGGATGGAAAATCGGTTAGAAGATGATATGATGTTGCTTAGTTTGTTCCAACGTTGTCTCATAGTCTTGTAAGCAAAATCAAAGATTTGTTTGCCGTTTCCATGAAGAAGTGTTTTGAAAAGTTGTAGGGCTCTGAGTTGAGTGTCTCTTGAAGTTCCAAGTGCTGCTATTCTCATGTAGGCTACCATGCTCTCATAGGTTGTCTTGTCCTTCACCATAGCCCATCTGTGCAACAACATATAAAAACAATAACTTTTGAGAAAAAAATGTACTTTATTATCTCGCGTAGAAATTTTGAATCAAATAAGGGGTATTTATAGGTATAATTAGTGGATTTAACAACAATTTGTAAAGCTTTCAACCGTGCTTATCCTTATAAGTAGAAAAATGGATTCATGTGCCTTTACAAGAAAATAATGAACTTGATCACGTATTAGGATTAAATTAATAAAGATGGGCCTATTATAAATACTAAGTCTGAAATTGGACATACACATCAATATCCAATTCGACTATTAAATGATGTAAGCCGACAATCGTGAATTGTGAACATACATAGTAAATCGTAAAACTATACAATCGTGAACCAAAATTGTAAATCGTGGATTCATGATTAGGATGATTGAAAACAAAAAAGCAATATTGGCTTCACCACATGAAAAAAATTATATAGTGGCTTCATTCACCACATGAAAAAAATTAATTTTCTGAAAGTTGTTGCTTTTGTATGAATGTTATTCCATTCGTCCCATTAAAAGAGTTATGCTTGAACATGTTACACCTTTTTTTTTTCTTTTTTTGGTCAATTCAATGAAGATACAACTCTAAAAAACTATCAATACTCACTCTAACGATTTTTTTATTTGGCATATTCAACCATATATATAAGTAATTTGTGAAATAAAAAATATAAGTTTTTTACTGGTACTAAGAAAATGTGACATTGACATTTGAAACAAAACTCTTATTTTTGGACAAGAATTTATTTAAAACATTATTCTTTTTATGGGATGGAGGGAGTAACACTCAAAGCAACAACATTAAAAGTAATTTTCCCTCCCTCTCATAATGAGAGTCATATTTGAAAATGTAAAATTTTTTATTCATGGCTAATTTGATGCTATGACTCTTAAAAAATAATCATTTTGTACTTACACGACTTTTTTTTTTTTTTTAAATATTCAATTATATGTAAGTAAGTCATGAAAATATATATTTTTACTTGAACTAACAAATTAAGACATTAATATACGAAACAAAACTCTCATTTTTTCAAAAATGATGAGAGTGCTTTTATGATAAAAGCAACTCATGTCCCGTGAAGTTTTAGCTCAAATTGATAAGTAAAGTTGACAAGGGAAATATCACTAATGCAGAAAGGGGCATTTTGGTCAAATACTTGGTAAATAAGTTTGGTTAACATTTGAAAGTTAGTTTCATAAATGGCTGCTGCAACTGTCTTAGAAGAAAAGGAGAAGGATTGAAATGGCTTGCTTGAAGAGTGTTTTACATTTTATTACTTAGCATAAAATGGATCATGTAAAAGCAGTTTTCTACACAAGTTTACTTCAAATAACTTCTGCTAGATCATTAAGAGAAGAGGGGAGGTGAAAGAGAGTGAGTTTGAGTATCACTTGTATTTTTCAGAATCCTTCTTGTATACTTTGAATCTGGTGATAAGGAATACGATTGAAGGTTGTTCTCTATGGATGTAGAATCTAAGAAATAGATCCGAACCACGTAATTTGTTGTCTTGGTTCTTCATTCTTGTTATTCAATTTCCTTCTTAGCTTTAGTGGTTGGAAAGCTTTTGCGTGTGTTAGTGATAACAGTTGTTCTTGATCAAATTTACAACACGTCTTAAAAAAAAAAAATTATTGTGACACAATGTTATTAAAATGTTTTGCCTTAAAAAAATTCATTTTCTAACATTAATTGATCAACCCCTCCGCCCCCAACCCCCCTCCACGAGTAAATAATCTGCTGAAATTATTAAAATAATAATAATAATAATATTAAAAAAAAAAAAGAAGAAGAAGTATTTACCCAAATCTGCTGCCAGCATGACCGGTGAGTTTAGAAATTGTAAAAATCATTAGATCTTCATCGGCTGGGGCTGGAATTGCTGAATAATGAGGCCAATAATAAGCATGATCATATATAGTCTTGCCATCAACATAATTTCTTCTTAAATTCCCATCTGGATTATTTGGTGATGCTACAAACTCTATAATGTTTGTAACATCATCACTCTTATTTTTCAGCAATAATGTCTCATCAAACTGAAATCGGGCTGTTTCGAAGTAATCTGTTTGCGTCTTATATACCTGTATATTGAAAGAGTCAGAAATTATAACAATTTAGTTTTGAGCATGAGATTATTAGTTTTGCTGACACCAAAGTTTTTAAAAAAAAAAAAATGTGTTTTTTTTAATTAATTAGTGTTTTGTACTTATTGCCCATCAAAATAGTTTTGGACATAATACCTGGGTTTGACCCATTTTTGGGCTTGTCGTGGCCCGCCCACAAAGTAGCCCAAAAGGCCCAACATACCGATACCATACTAATAATATTTTATTAAGTTTGTCCAATAAAATTCTTTATCATCCTAATGTTAATTTCTCAAGAAACAATAAATTAATTAACAAAAAGAACAATAAATTAATAGCTTAGTTTTAGAAAAAATGTACTATAAGTGATATAGAAACTCTAATATTATTAAGTATGATAACCAACCTTATAGTTAATTTTACACTATGTTTCGTATTCTATTCTTTTTTTCCAACATGTTCTATTCTAATTTTATTAAAATGCTCCATTTTTGTTTGTATTGGTACTACTGTACTATCATTTTATACAAATATCATGTATTGATGGAATTGAAACATAAAATGTAATATTATTTAGAAAAGATGATTCCATGTGATTTAATTGATCGGTGTATGGCTAATCATGCGAGTATTCCCTTTCTTTTTCCTTTGTTTTCTCTTTTTATTACATATGTTTCACACGAAACACATATGATTTCGGATACAAACGACCTTGGGAGTTTGTGAGGCACCAGGTTTGGTTTAAAAGCTCCTACACGAAATCGTAACCGAATCGTTATAATTTACTTAACTAAGTTTTAAGTGTTATAACGAGAGTTATGCAAACCCTTTTTCAAATCGGAACTGAACTGATGTCCACGGTTTGGTTAACTATTGACCCAGTTTTGGTTCCAAATCGAAATTGTATACATTACAAAAAAAAAAAAAAAAAAAAAAAAAAAAAATAATGAGAAATAAATGTTATGGAACAAATCGGCTAAACCGACGGTTAAGGTTCGAAACGCCATTCGGAACCATAATCAAAATCATATATAACACGGTTCGGTTTCGATTTGACCATGAAGAATTCAAAATCTAAACCGTGAGTTCAAACCATTTGGGCACCTATAGCCCACACAAATCCTATCTAATTAAAGATGACATGTTCCATCTAAGATAATAAACAAATTAACAATTATATTATCAATAATTTTAAAGATTTGGGATGATATATATACCGGGTAGAAAGGGGGTTTAGCAACAACCCTTGCTGGTGAAGAAAAATTGATTGAAAGGGCAAAGACAGCAGCTGAAAGGAGCTGAGTTGACCCAGCTCCATACACTATGTATTTTCCTTGAATCACCGCGTTCTTGGCTACTGAGTGGAGTCTGCGAATGTGATCTTCAAGCTTCCTTGAGATGTAAGATTGGTCTGGAAATGTGTAGCTCATTCTATGCCATCCTGATATAACAACTGCACTGCTTTCTGCATTTTGCATCCAAAATGGTTCCAAGAATAGTGGGTCCCCGCTGCATATAAAAATTGGTAGTTAAGAAGCAGGGAGCCTGTTAAGGGAGGGTATTATAGGGGGAAGTCGTTCTAATTCCTGGTAAAGTGTCGACAGTTCAGGCGGCCCGATTCGATTTAGTTTGTTGGTCAACGTTATATGTCAGGTTGGTTAAAAATTAGTAAAGGAAGTCCAGCTCATTTCTCTAAATTAATGTACTATGACTTTGAGACTGGTCCACAATCCGTTAGGCTTTTGATCTTTCGGTCATGATAGTTAAGTTCGAAGTTCGAAGGTACTTCAAGTCAAGATTTCTATAGTTCAACCTATTTAAAATGTGGAGCAGACTAGACCCTACATTGGATCGAGCCAATTTTGCTATCTAGATCTAGTCCCTCAGAGTCAGAGAGGAGGACTCTCTGGTGATGGATGATAGCATTGATCCGTCAACCCTTGGACAAAGAAAACTCTCTAGCGACAAAGGCGTCACACATCATGTTCGCTTCTTCCTAGACTTACCAGCTATAAGATCTCATTAGCCTTACCAGTTGGGAGAATTGAAAATTGAACATGTAATTTATCTATAGGTAGTCCAAAAATTAGTCATTTATCTTTTAATTACTCAATTTTGATCATTTTTCAAACAAAATTCGAAATTCTCGCTGGATAATTACATGAACACCTCATATAACTGTATTAGAGATTCATTTTTTGGACAAAATGACTTTCCCATGATTAATTTGGTATTTATTTGATTTCATTGTGATTATCATAATAGCATGTTAAGTTCATTTACAATATCAGAAAAATAAAAAATATTCAATTTAATACATCTCTATGAGATATAAGTACAATTATCTAGTAAAAAGTTTAAATTTTGGTCGAAAAATGATCAGATTTAAGCAATTAAAAAGGTAAAAGATAAATTACTATTTATGAGACCGACCCGTAAGTTTCATGGGGGTGAAGGAGAGAGAGACCTGTCAGCGTCGGCAGCACAATCAGGGACGAACTGAGAGCAATCAGGGCCACCATAGCATGTATTGCACTCACAAACAGGCTTATAATCACCATCCTCAACCAATCCATCCAAAAAAGCTCTTCCATGCCCAGAACAGGACATTGATGCCACAGCTTCTGCTTCTGCTGCAGCTTTTCGGCTCCAACTCAGCTTCTGCTTATTGAACGTATCAACTTTTGTGGCACCAGAGATGCTGTTAAGTCCCAAAATAATGCATAGTGCACACAACCAGATTCTGTGATTTCCCATTCTTTTGTGGTTATTAATGTTGCACAAACACCTCTTTAAATAACTATGATAAACATGTAAAGTTGACAAAACTATCTTAACTTGAACACAATTTTTTTTTTTGTCTAATCTTGGACAAGTCAGATTGTTGCTTTATATTTGTCATAACTACACTCTAAAAGATAACGTGCGTCACTAATTAGTCGTCTCAATAACTTCACGACTGATAGGGATAACCCGGTCACTTCGGGTCGGGTTGATACCTGAGCCCACTTACCGGCCCAGCAAGCGCGCCAGTAAGCGCGAGGGCCCAGGCCCAGCAAGCCCAGCAATACGCGAATCAAGTTTGCTCCACGAATCAAGGCCATGATCTTTTCCCAACTGCTATGCAGATTTGGTGGGCAAGATTATAGGGAGTTAGTTAGGGTTTTGATTTAGTAGGATAAATAGGTGAAAAGAACTCGGAATTAGGGTTCGCATTTTGCATTCTGTAATACGCACTGTAAACTCGGCGTTCTAAGTAAAGAGAAACACCTCGGCGATTGCCGTTTTCGGCCCGTGGACGTAGATCTCCGGATCGAACCACGTAAATCCTCTGTGTTTTTATATTTTCTGCGTTAATTTAGGTTGAATTTGGTGGTTACCGGATTGCGCTTTATCAAATTGGCGCCGTCTGTGGGAACGACAAGGCAGTTTTTTGAAGGCGCTAACCAACATTTTTTGACGTTCACGTTGCATCCAAACATCATGGTGACGACTCGTTTGAATCAAGCTCGCCGCGGGGATCAATCCGATCAAGATCCACCTGTGGATCAAGTTGTGCCGCCGAGGCAATTGCCGGCAGGGAGTGCATCCAACCATCAGGGTAATCAAAACCCTCCACCCCCTCAAGACCAGCAAAACCCTAATATCGCTGCTGCTCAACCACCGGTGAACATTCAAATCACCCCATAATTGCTCCAAGATTTCTTACAAGAGCATGCACATGTCCTCCAAGATTGGGCAGTTAATCGCCTACGTCCCGCGGGGCCTGCCGCGGGGCCTGCTAGTCATAATGCTAATCCCGTGGTGCCTCCACCACGCTCGCGTGATCCACAGGATCCGGGGCACCGCAGGCGTCATGATCGACGACGGGAACAACCTGGTTCTTCCGAGGACCATGGGAGTTCTAATGAATCGCGACCTCGCAATGAGGAACCTACTGATGTGGATCGTCGCCGTCCACTTAATGCGGCTAAGAGAGTTCGCTACGCAAATCCTCATGCTCTGGATCTTCAAGAGTATGAGCGAGTTCAACGCAACGTTGAATTGGATAGAATCCTGGGCCTTGATGCCAATGGAGAGATCATCACACCTTTCTCCCAGGAAATCGTTGCCACTTCCCTTCCCGAAGGGTTTAAACGGCCAACCATACCACCTTACAATGGCACAGGAGATCCGGCTAATTTTCTTGGAGCTTTTAGGCACAGCATGCTTAGCCATGATAGCATCACATCCCTCCAGTATTGCAAGATTTTCCCCGAGTACTTACAAGATGAAGCTCGGGTTTGGTTTGATTCTCTCCCGCGCGACAGCGTATCCTCTTTCAAAGAACTCGCCGAGCACTTTTGGGCACGGTTCGAAGCACGGGCGAAGCCCATGGCCACCCTGGCCGACGTCATGAGCATGGAACAGCGGGACGGTGAAACCGTCACCCAGTTTCTAGACCGTTTCACAGCGGTAAGCCTCAAGGTGGGAAACTGCCCCGACGATGTGGCTATCAACGCTTTTATGAATGGACTCCGCCCCGGAGCACTCCACACCGAGTTAGCTCGGAACACCCTGGTCACAACTCGAGCACTGTTCAAAATAGTGTGCAAATTTGCTAAGGCCGAGGAGCAGACTCGCCAGAAGCGTGAGAAACACGCTAGCAAGAGGCAATCTGACAAGGCTCAAGCCGGGCCTAGTACTCGACCTAGTGCATTTTCCCGCCTGACACCGGGGCGTTTAGAAACCCGAAGTGAAATCCCGCAATTGACTCCGTTGACGAAGTCACGAGCTGAGATCCTTTCAATCCACAAGAACGATCTGCGACCTTGTCCGCGGATGACTGCACCACCTGAGAAGAGGAACCGGGGAAAGTGGTGCTCATACCACCGAGACCATGGGCACGAGACAGAGGAGTGCCGGGAACTTAGCAAGGAGATTGAAGAATGCCTCAAGAAGGGTCTCTTGCGGCAATACGTCGCGCGAACCGGGGACCAACCTCGGGCAAACCACAATGGGGGTTCTTCCCACAACCGCGGAGGTTATCACGACCGAGGTGCTCAACAAAATCGGCCGTCATGGCAGAATAATCGGCCGGGGCCAAATAATTACGCACGGCAAGATTCTGGCAATCGCCAGCAACCACGTCTCCCGCTACCACCTCCCCCTCCGGGGGGACCTGAAGACAACGCACCCCCTCACGTGATAAACATGATATATGGGGCCTTACCCACCGGGGCTTCACGACATGCCTTAAAGGCAGAAGCTCGACGTCCTCCTCCCGAGGAGCCACGTCACAAACGCCTCCATCAGTCCGAGACCGTTAGCTTCACGGATAGGGACCCCGTTCCGGAGATAACACCTCACACGGACGCTATTGTCATCGACATGACTGTAGCCAACATAACGGTAAGGCGGGTCTTCGTGGATAACGGGGCCGCGGTAAGCGTTATATTTGCAGACTGTTTTGAAAGGATGGGAATTTCTCGAGATCAACTTCGACCGGCCCCCGGGCCACTACAGACTTTCACTCAGGGTGAAGTCCGGCCAGAAGGTATCATCACTCTACCAGCGTCTTTGGGGACTTATCCGAGGATAAAAACTATCTTCGTGGACTTTTACGTGGTGAATTCTCCATCACCATATAACATGATATTGGGCCGGGACTGGCTCACCCCGGCAAAAGCCATATGCTCCACGTATCACCTCGCGCTCAAGTTTCCTACTTCGCATGGTGAAGTGGCTATCCGCGGAAGTCAGCGAGTTTCGAAAGAGTGTATGTACGTAGCACTCAAAAAGACTGCTAAGGTTCCTCCCAAACAGCAGCTCCTGGTAACCTCCCCGGTTAGGGAACCTCGAGACTGTGCCCCGTTGGGGGATGCTACCGCTCAAGTACCGCTTGATCCGTCCAAGCCGGAGCGGACTGTAACTGTAGGCGCGCTGTGGATGTGCCATTGCTACATCAGGCCATTATTCAGACCCTGCGAGAATATTCCGATGTTTTTGCATGGTCTCCTCTGGATATGCCCGGAGTTTCACCCGAAGTGATTACTCACAAGCTGAACATTGATCCCAGCGTAAAGCCAATCCAACAAAAGCAGAGAAAATTCGCTCCGGAGCGAAATGAAGCCATTCGAGTTGAGGTGAAACAACTCCTAGATGCAGACATCTTGTTCGAGGTATTCTACCCCTCTTGGTTATCCAACCCGGTAATGGTAACGAAAACCAGTGGGGCATGGCGGATGTGTGTTGATTTTTCCGATCTCAATAAGCACTGTCCGAAAGACTGCTATCCTCTGCCTTCCATCGACCAAAAGGCCGAAGCCATTACGGGGTACATGGCACTTTGTTTCTTAGATTTGTACAAGGGCTATCACCAGATTTTTATGGATCCACAGGATGCCCTCAAAACGGCGTTTATCACTGCCTTTGGGTGCTTCGCTTTTAAGAAATTGCCCTTCGGGCTTAAGAATGCTGGAGCCACCTATCAGCGTCTAATGGACTTCGTCTTCCACGACCAGATATGTCGTAATGTTGAGGTCTACGTCGATGACTTGGTCATCAAAAGCTCCTCCTATCGTTCATGTGTGCAGGACATTGCCGAAACATTGCGCACCCTGCGGCGCTATAACTTGCGACTCAATCCAGCAAAATGCACCTTCGGTGTTGGCTCTGGGAAGTTTCTCGGGTACATGGTTTCACAAAACGGCCTGCAGGCCAATCCGGCTAAACTCCGTGATGTATTAGATCTGCAGCCACCAAAAACATTCAGGGAAGTTCAACGCCTCACAGGTGGTTTGGCGGCATTAAACATATTCTTATCGAAAGCAGCAGAGCGCCACCTCCCATTTTTTAGAATCCTGAGGCAAGCGAAGTCCTTTGAGTGGACTCCGGAGTGCACCGAAGCTTTTGAGGCCTTGAAACGTCATATACAGCAGCTGCCTACCTTGTCAGTTCCTCTCCCCGGAGAGCCGCTGTACTTATATCTGGCTTCCGCCGAGGAGGCTGTTAGCGCCGCTCTTGTGCGAGAAGTGGAGGGGGTTCAACACCCCGTGTATTTTGCAAGCCGGGTGCTTCATGGAGCTGAGACGCGATATTCCGTTCTAGAAAAAACCGCCTTGGCCCTTGTTATGGCAGCCCGGCGTCTTCGGCCATACTTCCAAGGACGTGAAATACGAGTCTTGACTAATCACCCTATACGCCAAATCCTTGTGAAACCCGAGGTGTCTGGGCGCCTCGCCAAATGGGCCATTGAGTTGGGCGAATATGATATCCAATTTCTCCCCCGCCGAGCAATTAAGGGTCAAGCACTTGCCGACTTCCTGGCCGAAGCCCCGGCAAACAATCATGAGTCCCCCGCAGACAATGATATCCACGTCACACTCGCTCCTTCACCCCGAAAGTGGCAACTATTCGTGGATGGAGCATCCACGGTCCGAGGAAGTGGCGCCAGACTGCTTCTCATCGACCCCGAGGAGGTTGAGTTTAAATATGTCATCAGATTCAAATTTAAAGTGACTAACAATGAAGCGGAATACGAGGTAGTCCTAGCCGGGCTCCGGCTCGCTCAATCTTTAGGTGTTCGTCACCTAGAGCTCTTCACGGACTCCGAGATCGTGTCTAAGCAAATTCAGGGGACTTACGTCGCCAAGGAAGAAACAATGGTCAGGTATCGCTCTCTAGCACTCAAACTCATGTCAACTTTTGATGCAGTTATTGTCCAGAAAATCCCGCGTGCTCAAAATTCCAGGGCAGACGCACTCAGCAAGTTGGCCTCCGCGGTCCAAACTAATATATCTCCGGATATCATGGTCGAAGACCTCCCCCATCCAGCAATTCATGAGGCTACAGTTTCGGTACTGACCGACAATGATCCGAACTGGATGACTCCGATCATTCAGTATCTCCGAGATGGGATTCTGCCCACTGACAAGCTACAAGCTCGGCAAGTTGTGCTCAAAGCCCCCAAATACTCCCTTCATAATGGAGTTCTATATCGACAATCGTACCTACAACCGAATCTCCGGTGCCTCGCCCCTGCCGAGGCCATTCAAGTTCTGCGGGAGGTTCACGAAGGGGCCTGCGCAAGCCATATCGGTTCCCGGACTTTAGCAAAGAAAGTTCTCCGCTGGGGATACTATTGGCCTACCCTGTTCAACGATGCTCATGACTTAGTGTCCAAATGCAGCAAGTGCCAACTACACTCCCGTGTAAAGCATCTGCCACAAACCGAACTCACGGGAATCCAGAGTGCGTGGCCATTTATTCAGTGGGGTATTGATATTGTTGGACCCTTCCCCGTGGCTCCGGGAGGGTTGAAGTTCTTGGTCGTTGCCGTAGACTACTTCACTAAGTGGGTCGAAGCCGAACCACTTACCGCTATTACCGGTCAGAATATTTTGAAATTTGTATGGCGCAATATCGTTTGCCGCTTCGGCATCCCGAGCACTATTATCTCGGACAATGGTAAACAGTTTGCCAATGATCCATTCCGCTCATGGTGTGAAGAACTCCACATCAAACAGATTTTCACTTCGGTTGCTCACCCTCAAGCAAACGGGCAGGTTGAGGTCACCAATCGGACCCTTCTCACGGGAATAAAGAAGCGCCTGGATAGTGCCAAAGGTCTCTGGGCTGAAAACCTTCCACAAGTCTTATGGGCTATTCGTACAACGCCGCACACCTCCACCGGGGAGACTCCTTACAGCCTTACTTACGGCTCCGAGGCCGTTATCCCCGCTGAAATCAGTGTGCCGAGTCCTCGCCTCCTCACATTAGTTCCGGATGATAATGACGAGGCTCTTCGCGCAAATTTGGATGAGCTTGAGAATCGCCGGGAACAATCGTTCATTCAGCAGGCTAAGTGCAAACAGCGAGCTGCCCAGTATTATAACCTCCGGGTTCGAGGTACACAGTTCAATGTCGGGGACTTAGTCCTTCGGCTCAACTCGGCCAGCAAAGCTGCCCCCGAGGGCAAACTACATGCTTCTTGGGAAGGCCCCTACCGAATCGTTGCTGTACATGACTCTGGATCCTATCAGCTTGAACATATCAACGGGACCCCGATCCCCCGAAGTTGGCACGTCACAAATTTGAGGCGTTTCTATCTGTGAAGGCCACATCGCAAGTACTATCTTTCCTTTAATTTCCTTTATAGTTGTTATTTCACTTTGTACTTTTGAGTTTGCTCCGGCACTTATCATTGAATAAAATTTCTTTGCTTACATAACTTACTGTGTTATTCTTTACGTTACGGGGACGCCCTAACACAATCATACTATCATTATTAGTCTCCGGACAATTAAACCTCTCTCTCGGTCCGTCCGAGGAGGTTTGCATGTTAGTCCCCGGACTCACATAACTTTCTCGTCTGTTTAACCGGAGAAATGTTTACTCCCGCCTGATCCGTCCGGGGAGTTTTTACTCCCACCTGATCCGTCCGGGGAGATTGGATTTATCCATATCGTGTTCCCGAACACCTACTTAAAACACTTAACAAGTTTTCTATCATGTTCCCGAACACCCGATTAAAGTGATTTGTAACCTGTTACTTTAATTACACCAGGTTGTACACGTTACAACAGTTTTATTATTATCTTCTGAGTATTCAAATCAAATGGTTTTTTACATAAGACTACGAACATAAAAAAAAAAAAAAAAAAAAAAACATCAACAAAGACAACAAATACAAAAGCTACTGCCTACGGCCCCCGAGCCAATATTCAGCGCTCCGGCGCTGGGACCCGCTCCTCGGTCTGCGTTGGGTCCTCCGGGATCTTGGAAATCCTCGACCTCGGGCTCCGGCTCTGTTACCCCCTCGGGCTCCGGCTCGGTCATCCCTTCGAGTCTCCCTCCGCCGAGGACTTTCTCTGGGCACTGGCCTAGGGGCATCATCTCTGGACTGTGCTCGGTTACTGGACTGTGGGGCCGACCTCGATGTTTGAGCCCACTGCTCAGGGTCCCACTCTGCCGGAGCCATCACCTCGATTTCCCGGGCCAGCTCCTCGACCACCTCCTCAGCAACCACCGGGGGTTCTTCTTCAACTGTGGTCACCGGAGTTGGCTCTCGGATGACTATGCCTTTGCTCTGCTCGGAGGGTTTCTTCTTGCCTTTGGTCTTCCTGTCCTTCCGAGGAGCTTTCTGCGCACTTCGGTCCCGACTGGTGCTCGCGATGAACTCTTCAGCAGAAGGCCTTCGCCTGATTCGGCCCTTCAACCCTTCGTACATACTGAGCAGCAGTTCCAGGACTTCTCTTTTCCTCACGAGCTCCGCGGACTCGACCGAGCTCCTCGACATCAACGCCGCGATGTCACTTTGGATTTCAACGGTCCGCTCTTCTACTTCTTCAAAAGTTAGAAGACCGAACTCGGACAGAATCCGCTCATACTCCTTATGGTGAACGCGGATGCGGCTCATCTCGGCAGCTGTGGTTCGATACTTCATTTCGAAGTCTTTGGCTCTTTCATTGGCCTCGACCACCTTCTTCTCCACCGAGGCAATCTGCTTCTTCAACTTGGGCACTACGTGCATTTCCAGACGATTCTTCTCTCCGCGGAACCACTCAAGTGATTCCATTAGCTTTTTTATTGTTTCGTGCAGCTCCGCGGTGTTCTAGACAAATGATAAGAGCCAATCAGATCGATTACTCTCAGGCATGCAAAAGTTGAATACAGTTCGGCAACAAACATAAATTGACCATACAAGTAAACAGAAGGCAAGAAGTCCAAAAAAAGGGAATTGTATTTCAAATTGCAAGAGTACAACTGTTCCAGTACATCACCCCTAACATTTCTACAAATTTACAAGTTTAAATTTGCGGGGATCGACTGACCTCCCGCTCAATTGCCTCAGTCTCTTCGGGCAACTCCTCTCGCCGGCCCTCGGACACTTCGGCTTCTTCTCCTTCGGCAGCTACGACGGCCTCAGTCGTGGCGGGGACTTCGACCTCCATCTGTGGGGGGGGCTCGATGCTCGGGGGTGCAGTGGCCAGTTCACCGCGGCTGAATGCCAGGAACTCTTCGTCCTGGTCCACTTCACAGCTGGCCACTTCCGCGGCAGTCAGAAGCTGCTTCTTTTCCCCGAGTACCTTCACCAGGGGCCATTCTGGCAGCTCCGCTAGAGAGGCGTAATAGGCATTTTCCACCTCGGCAGCCGCCTCAGGGTCATACCCGAATTCTGGACGACTGATGTCCACATTCGGGTACGCCTCCTTCACCTCTTCCAGCACCAAGGCCCGTGTGGCTTTATCCCCGATGGCCACAAACTTCGTCTGAAAATCGAGGAAAGTCGTGGTTTTGAACAGTTTATCAGCGAAGGCCCTTAGCAAGGCTCCCTGCCCTTCGACCACGGCCGCTTCCCTCATTTCCATGTCCGCTCGCAGCTACATCAGCTCACCGCGGAGAGCGTGGTTCTCTGCGTCCACCCCGCGCAGACGCGCGACCTCGGTCTCCACCATGGCAGCTCTCTTGCGTGCCTCGGTTAGGTCATACGCCAACTTATCGTTTCGTGCGCGAAGATCCCGCGCTGTTGCAGCTAGCCCTTCCCTGGCCTTCACCTCGCTCTTCAGGCCGACCTCTATGATTCCTTTGGCCAGCCGCAGAATCTTCTCGGCGTCCGCGCCGTCAAATCCCAGACTGCTGGGGGACGCCTGCCCTCCCTGGATAAGTTAAACACAACGTGACATATGGCTCAGACCTCAACTATACACCTCGCGTAAGTTAAAGTAATGGTCAGCGTTTTTGAATGTTACCTCCGTACTCGCCCCAACCCGGGGTCTTTTGGATGGTGCCTGCGCAGTCCCAGCAGGCCCCGGCCTCTTCTTTGCTACGGCCGGAGACCCCGCCGGCGTCACCCTTTCCTCCGACTCCGTCGACGGTCGTGCACTGGGTGGCATCTCCCCCCGGGGAGACACCTCAGCGGCTTTCCCTTTCTTCTTCGCCGCTGCAGTCTTAGCGGGGCTTCCTGCTGCTGGTTGCTTTCCGAAGCGTCCCACTGCATATAAAGTCTATGGTTAGTTCTGCGCAAAATGACAAGTTCAAAAAATCAAAGACATCAAAACTCCTACCCTCTTCGGTGCCCCCATTGCCCGCATAGTACAGGCTCAATCCTGCCTTCTCCAACTCCTCCTCGGAGCAGAGGGTTTTAAAAGTCCCTACTGTCCGGAACGTATGCTCCACTTCGGCCCTCGGGCTCTCCACGGGGGCGGTATCAAGCACCTCGTCAATCCTCCACTTCGGGAGTGCTATTTTATTCCTAACGAAGATGAACTTCTCCTTCCACCCCTCTACTTTGCTCGGGTTCTGAACCTTGAACCCTCCTCGGGCTCGGGGACTAAAGGAATACCACCCCTTGGACTTCCCGAAGTTTTTAAGCTGGAAGAAAAATCTAAAGAGCTCTACCGTTGGCTTTAATCCGGCCTGTTTACAGACTACAGTGAATCCTACCAACTGCCTCACCGCGTTCGGCGCTAACTGGCAGAGAGCGATGCCGTAGTATTTTAACAACTCAATGACTACGTCCCACAACGGCAATCTCAATCCTACTCTAAGGGGGTCGATATACATGGTCATAAACCCCTGCGGTGGGCAACAGGCCCTATCCTCGGGGGTAGGAATTATATACTCAAGGTCGAAGGGAAGATAAAATGATGGGAGTTCCCTCTCAAGTTGTTCCCGCGACATCCGTAACGCTATAGAGGACACCTCAAGATTCTCCACCGGGCATTCATAAAACGATACCATCATAACGTTACACTCTAAGCCATCAACTCTGTCTATTGTTCTAACATCATCCCTCTCCGGAATGATGTATGATAGGGGGGGGATATCTAACGGGGCATTCGATGTCCCTAATTCTTCGATCGAGCCAGAAGATGACGAAGATGGAGAGGAAGACATACTTACTTGGTTTGAACTCGAAAGGGTTGATTTGAGAAATTTTTGATCTCTGATGAATCGCAAATGCAGGTTTCCTCTTTTTCCCGCTTTCTAAACAGATGAATTGCAATGAAGAAGATGAAAAGTTACTGTGCAGTTATTCCCAATATACATGCAAAAAACCGACGGCTCTGATGCAGGCTATTCAAATTCAGTGATGGGGATTCATGCGTGATCTCCACGCACTTCACAGTTACCGAGGCGCGTGGGGAACAGCTGTCTTGGAACTCGCAGAGCGTGTCACTTCACGACTCTCTCTCTCATTATGGCGCCGCCAATCACATCAGCCTCACCCTTCTTCAGGAAGATTCAAGAGGCACTCCGGTGTACCTTCCACCTCGATCGAATTACCACACTCCGGTGCTCCTACTATTTCGGCCGAAATACTCACTCCGGTGTACCCTCCACCTCGGCCGGACTGACATATCCTTCCAACACGTTTTTGGTTTCTGGGGAATTCGATATCTCGCTATATGCCCCGTGTACTTCGGCCCAGCTCGGCACTGTGTCCATTGACCGCTTCGCAGAGTCCCAGGGACGCGGATAGACTCAGTCCTGCATAAACACTCCGGCCCGCCAGAGACCCCGGTTTTTCCTGCTTACCGTACCACTCCGGTGACAACCGAAGCTCCCTCCTCGCTTCGGCTGGGGGGGGGGGGCATCTGATAGGGATAACTCGGTCACTTCGGGTCGGGTTGATACCTGAGCCCACTTACCGGCCCAGCAAGCGCGCCAGTAAGCGCGAGGGCCCAGGCCCAGCAAGCCCAGCAACACGCGAATCAAGTTTGCTCCACAAATCAAGGCCATGATCTTTTCCCAACTGCTATGCAGATTTGGTGGGCAAGATTATAGGGAGTTAGTTAGGGTTTTGATTTAGTAGGATAAATAGGTGAAAAGAACTCGGAATTAGGGTTCGCATTTTGCATTCTGTAATACGCACTGTAAACTCGGCGTTCTAAGTAAAGAGAAACACCTCGGCGATTGCCGTTTTCGGCCCGTGGACGTAGATCTCCGGATCGAACCACGTAAATCCTCTGTGTTTTTATATTTTCTGCGTTAATTTAGGTTGAATTTGGTGGTTACCGGATTGCGCTTTATCAACGACAAATAACAATTTGGGATGATGAATGTTGTTTACTAACACCTAGTTCTCTCTAAATTATTCTAAAATGATCGTAAATCATTTGTACAGTGTTTTATGTGGCAAATCATTACATAAGTATATTATTAGAGACAATAATTGTTATCTGAAAACATGAAGTCATGAATTATATTTTTTTCTTTTTTAGGGATAAAATTAACTGTTTAATTAAATTCCTTCAATTTATAAAACCGATACAAACCTCAAAAGAAGTTACTTAATACTAGTGGGGACGTTTTATTTCATTTTCATTTTTTCTCTACGAAGTTATATTTTTTATGATCAAATATATGTGTTTGGGAGTCAATTAACTAGGTTTTAAATATTGTGACTGAATATGATTCTTTTAATTATTAGAATGTTATGCAAGTTGTTGATTCCATGAATGATGATGTTTTGGAATTTATGTATTCTATTACTCCCTCCGTCTCGGCTTAACCTGCCTAGGTTGATCGGGTATGAAGGTTAAGAAAAAACAGATTTTGTGGAACCTTTGACTTTTTTAAAGGTGGAGATTGAGAATGGAGATTTTGAGGGTGGAGATTGTGAGAGAAATTTGTCATTTATGGGACTGACAAATTAAAGTGGAACAAACCAAAATGGCAAATAGACAGGTTAAGCTGGGACGGAGGTACACTACAAGAAAATTGTCAAATTCCAACGGCATAAAAACCGCTGGAATTTTTCAAAATTCCAACGGTAATTCCAACGGCAAATGAGCCGTTGGAATTTTTTCCAAAAGTCCAACGGCAAAAGGCCGTTGGAATAGCTGTTGGAAAAAAATTCCAACGGCAGAAGCCGTTGGAAAAAAATTTCCAACGGTAAAAAGTCCGTTGGAATTGCCGTTGGAATCATTTTTCCGTTGGAATTTAATTGTTGGAAAAAAAGAATTCCAACAGCCACTTTTTCAACGGCATAAAAACCGTTGGAATTGCCGTTGGAATTAAAATTCCAACGGTAATTTACCAAAAATCGTTGGAATATGGTAAATCTCCAACGGCAATTCCAACGATTTTTATGCCAAATTCCAACGGAAAAATGATTCCAACGGCAATTCCAACGGACTTTTTACCGTTGGAATTTTTTTTCCAACAGCTATTCCAACGGCTTCTGCCGTTGGAATTTTTTTCCAATAGCTTGGAAAAAATTCCAACGGCAAATCTTGGAAAAAATTCCAACGGCTCATTTGCCGTTGGAATTACCGTTGGAATTTTTCAAAATTCCAACGGTTTTTATGCCGTTGGAATTTTTTCGTTGGAATTTGACAGTTTTATTGTAGTGGCAGTATGTAATATTAATGAAGGGAACCATGCAAAATACTTGGACTTTTTTTCCCTTCACGAGGACAAAATTTAAATGAGGGGATATGTACCTAGACTATTAAATGTGAAACAGGAAAAATAAACTGTCTGTTTGCTTAAGGTTGAAAAATGTTGAGTTGAATTTGGTTGAAATAGTTAATAAGTGTATTTTATTGAGATTTGATCCCTTAAATCGATTGAGTTAAACATTTAGCAAACACAGGATAATTTTGTTAGCATTCAACATATGTCTCGTTCTTTTAATGATGTGGCACATCATCTAGCGCGTTTTTTTTCTTGTCTGTCAATTCATATGTTTGAATGGGACATAGTTTATCTAATTGGATCAGAAACCTTGTAAATTTGAACATATTTTTATAAGATTCCTGCTCGTTGATTAAAAAAATTATGAAGGGAATACCAAGACTCGTAAGAAGATAAGAAAAGAGATGGTCTTATAGTAAGCGTAGTTTAAAGGTTTATAAGTTCTATAAAACCTTATAAAATATTTTTTGGAGACAAAACCCTAAAAAAATATTAGATCACATTTGAAACATCAATTATTGGATTACCTATTGAAATAAAATTATAGTCCCTCCATTTCATATTAATTGACGTTTTAGGATGTTCTTCTCTTTTTTAATTAATTGACGTTTCACATATTTTTCATCAATTTTACCAATTTTCTTCCTGGCTTAATCCTAAAATATCTCTACTTTTCAATCTATAAGATATATTTTGATTTGGTGAAATCTTTTTCTAGGATATATCTGTCAAAATATTTCATCCATAATTTTTCTCTTTCATCATAAAACGTCAATTAATATGGAACGGAGGGAGTATGATATAATGCGCCATCCATTTAAAAAGTGTGGATAGATGCATGATGAATCCTATAAATTTGGTGAATTTTGATGGATTATGGCAAAATTTATTTCACACCTCTTATAAGTTAAAATGTATTTATAAGTTGTTTGTATGTTCTTAAAATATAGTATAAGTTGTTTAAAGAACAGATAGAGTATTATATCGCAAAAGTTTAGAAGTTAGGATATATAGTGTTTGGATAATGTAACCTACAAACTTATACTTGAATAAAAAATTTAGTTATGAATTTGGGAGGATGAATTTGAAATCCAGTATTACTTGCACATTTTGATTAGTGTCTGAAGTTATTATAGCGTGTGTGGTGATTATGTAAAACTGTGTGTAGCGTGTGAATTAATATGTATAGTGTGTGTAAATTGTGTATATTGTGTGTGAAGAAAGTAGTGACGGAGCCAAGAAATTAGGTCAGGGAGGGGAGGGAGAGATCATCTATGATCACGATAATAAAAAAAGTCATTCGTGATACATTTTTTTAGACCACGATTGTGGTCACTAATAATAATTTATTCTATGACCACTTGTTGTCAAAAAAAAAATTACAAATTATTTGAGGTCATTTTAATACTACTTTTCGACAACTAGTTGTTGCTAAAAAATATTTGAAACGCATTTTACACGACTTTTGTCATCCCAAATATATTATTTGCGTCCAGGTTATAGACGACTAATTAAAGACGACATGTTGTCTTGAATAATAAAGTTATGACAAACACTCAATATTTGAGGCAACTTTTTATTATCTCAAAATATCATTTTTTTTTCTTATAGTGGATAGATAAAAGAAAAAAAATTTAAATGAACAATTGTTACTATCAACTTTAAGCTAAAAGTAAATATATATATATATACATGCATTTCATAATGTTAAGTAAAACAAATAATATGTTAAACAAGGTATAGAAACCAATATTCGACTGTTATATAAAGATTTTTCTAAGTCCTTTTATACTTCACTTTACTCCACTCCAGCTCAATATTCGACTGTTATTTATGAGTGTGTGTTTAATAATTATATAACTTACATATAAACACTAAATTAGCTAAACATCAAATAAGTTTACAAGTACATATTTATAAAATTATAAATTTATAAAATTATAAATATATCTATGAAAATTAATAATTATATAACTTACATATAAACCAAGTATTCTCTTGCACACCCACCCACCCACACCCTTCTTCGCTCCCTTCGTACTTGGAACAAAGTGTCCGTAATCTGTGTGAAGTGTGTATGCATGCATGATGTTAATTTTTGCATGATTTATAAATTTTAAGAAAAAAACAGGTTAGAGATACTCATATTATTGAACTTATGAACTTTAATAACGTATTTATGTTTTATAAATTATTTAACATTTTATTTCGCCGAACATCTTTTACAAGCGATTTCTCAAGTTTAACCAAAAATCCTCTGAACCAAAATTAGCCTTATAGGGATCGCCTATTTGGGATCACAAAGAAAAAAACACTTATTTGCACATGCCTTCGATTGTGTTTATTTCTGACTTTGATGAAACCAAAATTCGAAGGAGGAAAATTGTACGTTCTCCTTGATATATCTATGAAAATTGGAACGTAGTAATCTATTTGGATATAATGGAAAATACCTCAATCTACACTTGAATAATATTTTGATAATATTCAATTACTTAACTTCGTATTGAATCGAGAATTTTGCACTTTTAGTCTCACAGAACACGTTAAAATTGTGATTTAGTCTTAACAGTTGCACTTTTAATTCTATTAGCCTCAAATACTGTAAGTCCAGTCCCCAAACGTCAATTTTTTATATAAATAGTCCCAAAATTTTGTCAAAGAGGTCCCAAAAAATTTCAGCCGTTAGTGGAACGTCATAATTTCGAAATTTTTGCAGTTTTGGTCCCATTGAACACGTTTATTACGTTTTGGTTCCAACTCTCTCACTTTTGACCCCATTAGACTTAAAAAATATTTAAAAATTATAAAAAAAAATCTGAAATTAATTAATGTAAAAATAAAAATAAACTTATTCTAAAATTTATTTAAAATATAAAAAAAGTAACTGAAAATATTAAATTTAGAAATATTCGTTTTCGAAAAATTAAAATTTTTATAAAATTTTAAAAAATGAAAATTTTAAATTGTCTTAAAAGGATTTTAAAATTTTAAAATTTCTGGATTTAAAAAAAAAAAAATCAACTTTATAAAATTTGATTTTCTTAAAATTATATTTTCTAAATTATAAATAATTTTATATGTTTCATAAATTACTTTCAACTCTTTTAAGAAAATTAATTTCTTCCTAAAAATACATTCAACATTTCATAGATACTTTTACATATCTTAAATGAAATTTTTTAGATTTCAAACTATTTTCTTTTAATTATTCATCAATCTATTGTTCGAATAGGGAGAAAAAGCTCAGGTTGACAATAGTTTACGAGGGTATTTATTAAAAAACTAAGTTGTTTACAAATGCTATTAATTATTTGTGATATATGCACGTTAATAAGCAACTACTCTTGGGGTACAACCTTAACCCGTTTTATTTGAATTATGATTATGTAAAATTTTCAAATTCTAAAACAGTGCATAATATTTTTGCGACTTATAATGAGATTATCCAAATAGGGTTGACAATCTGTAAATTATTTTGAAATCTAAAAAAAAAATAAAGTGAATTTTCTTATATAATATTTCGTCTAAAATGATAAAACTCTGAGTCCACAAATATATCTATAGATAAATTTGGTATTTATTATTTTATTTTCTAATAACTTGTATACTGGGCAAATAATTAGGTCACCAAAACTAATTTTTATCTCATTCATTAGCGAAAGTCAGCAGCAATGCATAACGCGCACCATTCCTTTAATTTATATATGTCTGGAAACCGAAACATTTTCTTGGCTAGTATCTTTGGAGAAGACGAAAGAAAATCCCAAAGAAGAAAATGTCAAACAGTTTGAAGGGCGAGTAGATGAGCGACGCGGAGAATTTTGAAGTCAGATGAATGGGTGGGCATTTATCGTCCGATGAAATAAACTGCCCGGAGAATTTTACGATTTTTTTTTAAATAATAGTGTCAATTAGTTTTCTGATATTTTAGCTTTCAATTAGTTTAGATTTTAAACAACAGTTTCAATTAGTTTTCTAAATTTAAATTTTTATTTTTATTTTTACATAATTTTCAGATTTTTTAAAATAAGTTTATATGAATTTTAAATAATTTTTTAATTTGCTTTCCGGAATTCTTCATCGGAGTAGAGTATAGATATTACATATAGTAGAATTCAAATTAAATAGTACATAATGTAAAAAATCAGCAAATTTATAACACGGCTACATACTAAAATTTTATGATATTTTAAAATCAATTTTAAAATTTAAAAAAAAAATCTAATTTTTACATAATTTTCAGATTTGGTACCAAAAGTGCCAATTTTTGGAACTATATTTGCAAATAACTGTGGGACTAACGTTGCTAAAACGACTGAGACCACTTCTGCCAAGAATTTAACGGAAACCGTAACAAAATGACCAGTTCTGCAACATTTGAGTCTAATGAGGTCAAAAGTGCAACTGTTGGGACCAAATCGCAATTTCGACGTGTCCTGTGGGACCAAAAGTGCAAAATTCTCTATTGAATCCATAATTTTGCACTTGTTCTCTCTCTCAAATTGAAATTTTATTTCATAAATTAATGGATAGTTCTCTTGTACATTTGATACTTAAATTTATGCAATTTAGGTTACAGCCAGATCCGCTAAATTATGAGTATTTTTTTATGAAAATGTATTAGTGTTCATTTTGAAATGTATTACTTATAAAACAGTAATCATACTAAAACGTAATATCGTTCAGTATTAAAAAAGAGATCTTTACATGAAATACTTCACACAATCCACGGTACGTCCACGACCGAAATGTACGAATATCAAATTTGTGAACCTAGTATACATGAGAATTTGGCAAATCAGTAGTCTCTTGTATACCAGTTGTATTTTGGGTTGTGTGTAGTTTTTCATGAAAATGTAATAATACCTCCTTCCCACATGAAGTAGCACACCTAAGTGTGCACACATTTTAAGAAAAATATATTTTTTGCTTTATTGTTGACTTTTCAAATGTGGAGATTGATGGTGGAGATTTCGAGGGTGAAGATTGTAAAATAAATTTCCTGTTTTAGGATGTGCAAATTGTTGTGGGACGTACCGAAAAGGAAAATGTGCAACTTCAAGTGGGACAGAGGGAGTAGTACTAATCTGAAAGGTATTACTTAATGTGAGAAAGATACTATGCTGAAAATATATTAGTGTTTATGCTGAAAGATTTTACTTATTATGAATAAATGTACTATGCTGAAAATATATTAATGTTTATACTGAAAGATATTATTTATTCTGAAGAAAAATATCATGTAGAATGATAATACTTTTCTTGATAATTATTAATACATCTCAGTATAAGCAGTGATACAGTTTCATGAATCCGTCCATTATCCCGCATTGCATAGAGTTAAAATATGTGTGCACTTGGTGCACATGAGAATCAAATCTTTGATCGGGTCTAAGATTAGTTAGCACAGTCCAATCTATCCCCTTATAGTAAATTAAGATTATCGAGTCAGTCGCAATCCGTCGAGCTTTCGACACATTAAATCAGATCTGATAGGCCAAATAATACTTCAAGCCAAGATTTATATGACTCAAATCATCTAAAATATCGAATCAACTGAACTAGTGTATCAGATCGAATTGATTTTTCCATCTCTACCTGGCCGTGGGTAGAAAGAAATTTCACTCATTCTTTATAAGTCTAAGTTTTACCGATAATGTTGTATGACTTTGGACAGAACCAAATTCAAAGGATGAGTGGTGTACATACCCCCAAGACATTTTAGCTCAATTGAAAAGTCCTACCTGTATATCCAAATTGAAAAGTCCTCATTATTTACGAATAAATAAATTCTTAACATTTGATTATCAATCTAATTTAGTAATGATTTTCTATCTTATGTAAACTTGTTCTCCTGCCACACGTTTCTGTAATGTTAAAAACAGTTTCGGTACTTCCATCGTTCCACTTAAATTTGCATATTTATTTTTCGTCCGTCTCATCAAATTTTACACATCTTTAAAAAAAAAAAATTGTCACAATCTCCACCCTCAAAATCTCCATCCTTAATCTACACTTCTGATAAAATCAACTTAAAAAAGTAAAAGCAATTTTTTCATAATATCCGTATCCGCTCGCCCCACAAAATAAAGTGTGGGGGGGGGGGGGGAGTATATGATACCGTCACACGGTATAATAAAAAAAATTATATTATTTTTTGTAGTAAAAGTATCACGTTTATATGTAAAAGTATTACTTTTTTTGAATAAAAAAATGTATCACCTTTTGTAACAAAAGTATCAGTTTTATCTGAAAAATATTATTATAGCAAAAATATCATTTTTTTCCTGTAAAAGTATCACTTTTTTCTTGTAAAAGTGTATTCCATCACATGTGAGACGGTCACACTCAAAACTCACTCTATATTAATGTATTTATCTTATCTTAAATTCAGGAGTAAAATCTTTACACATCATCTAACAGTAAACCCATTAACGTATGTCCACAATAGATAGAAGAACATTTCTAACGTTACTTAAACATATAGAATAAACATATAGGTAATGTTTGGTTGGGGTTGGTTCAACCACTCATCAGTTGGGTCAACCAAATCACATGTTTTTTTGGGGGCGCTGGGCTAAGTCGGTATTATTTAAGATTTGGGGGGACATAAAGTCACCTTTTAATTAATTTCACATAACACATCACTTTTTACAATTAATAATTAAATCTCATACTCCAACCACAATCTCAGCCACCCAACCAAACATCACTCTCTAACACCCTCAGCCACTAACTCTGACCATTTCTCCCAGCCCAGTCACCCCAACCCCAACCAAACATTGTCATGGAATATCCATTTTCCTTTCTAATTTTGGCTCGCATTAACTCCTCAATCAATAGAACCATTATATTTTTTTCAGAAACGTCATACGTAATAAATGACATTTTCACCAAGAAATTAAATTTCTCACAATTTTTATACAAAATTATTATATCTATTGGAATTACGAATTTTTTAAAATATCGCGAGGATCACATTCTTTTTTGCGAGTACGTTTTTCTCACAATAAATTGGTACATGTCATTCAAATAAAATTAAATATTAAGTTGATAAATTGAATCAAATATCAAATTGATATATTTAGGACTGAGTAATTAAAGTCAGACTGAAATTAATTAGTAAAAATAAGTAATTGAAAAAGTAGCGTATTAAATCCGATTTATTTCTGAATAATATACGTATCTTGGTTGATGCAACACATTTTTTCTAGTTCACTTCATTTTATTTTCGAAAAAATCCAAATTACGAATTATTAGGAATGACGAATAATATTGATTTCCGAATTTTGTTGTCGTGCATGCAAGCAGGAAATTAACTTGTTTGTTTATATTTCAATATAATTTTTCCCAATTTTCTCCAATGATAAATGTACAAATTATGTTTATTTTACAAGTTTTACCCATATATATATATATATTAAATCAACCATACATCTTAATTAGATATTTAAGTTAGGCTCCACTACTGCTCATTGTTTATTTATATTTCAATCGATAATCATCTAATGTGGCTCATGGCTACACTATAACAAAAATCTTTTTGTGACATTTTTTTTAGACTACAATTATGGTTGCTAATAAAAAGTCATTTGAGATCACTTGTCACTAAACTCTCGACAAATTATTTGAGATGATTTACGAACTACTTTTGTAGAAAACTAGTTGTTGCAAACAATATTTCAGAAGCATTTTGAGACGACAAAATATATTATTTACGACATGTTGTTTTTAATAAAAAAAAATTATGACAGACTCATATTCTAGACCACTTTTTGTTATCTCAAAAAACTATTTTTCTTATAGTGCTATCAATGCATCTAACGTAATAAGATAAATTAAATCAACATCATTTAATGAAATCCACAAAATATTTATATCTTTATCATATTCATAAATATGTCACATCTTAAACATCAATCACGTTGATCTAGTTATACTAAATAAAAACGTAACAACTAAAACTAAAAATTTAATTGAAATATAACCAAACATCTCCTTTCATCAATGGACATATTGACATACAAATATAATATATTATAAATGATTCTGTACAAAATTATACAGGATTGGACATATAACAACACTATTTTTTTTTTAAGAAAACATATAACAACACTATTCATGCTGCACAAAAAGGTCAATTGACATGACCTTTTCTTCAATAGACTAAATTTCACAGAATTATTATTATCATCACAATAGAATCAACTCGAGGTTGATCACGAAAATTACTTTCTTCACATGGTTTTTGCACCACTTTCCTCAGTGACTAGCTTCTTAAGATGATGCAGTAGTAAATCGAAATCATCATCACCCTTTAGAAGACTGAGACGAACATAACGATATTCATCATTAAACACATTGCCTCCGCGGCCTATGATGTTTGCTGCTTTCAGGACTTCAGTGCAGTCTGTGTCTTCTTCTCTCTCGCATTTTATCCATGCATAACCTGCCAAAAGTAGCAGTATGTACAAGAATTTTAGTGTGAATACATAAAAAAAAGGTTAATATTATTTTATCTTATATCATTAGACCAAATATAGCAAAAATCTCACTTGGGTAGTTGCTCCATAAATAAGAACCTTATCAAAAGAGTTAGCACCTAAAGTTATATTTTGTTTTTTACTTCATATATTTATGGAGAGAAATGATATGGTGCCACAGTGCCACAAGTGCCAATATGAACACCTGCTTATGTGATATTGATGTAGCAGATATAAAAAACTATCATATTAGTAGATGTTTACAAGCATATCATTTTCTCCATCGTAAATGGTAATATTCTTTGAATGAAAATGACAGTAGAGAAAGATCACCTGGAGATGGTCCCCTGATTTGCTCGAAGAAAGTGCAGAAAAGTGGTGGAATTTGTTGGATACTAAAACGCTTTGACAGTGACATAATATTGGTTAGTTTTTTCCAGCGATCACTCATTTTGTTATATGCATATTCGAAGATTTGAGTGCCTTCATTTTCCTGCAGAATTGCTTGCATGAGCCTCAAACTTCTCAATTGAACCTCTCTTGAAATTCCCATTTCTGCAACTTGGATGTAAGAGTTCATCTTTTGATACACATCCTTATCCTTTACAACAGCCCATCTGTATGTTACAACAATGTAGATGTTAATACATTAAAAACATACCGTAAAGTTACGCAACTATCGCTAGGGGATATTTGTTTTGGGATGTCCCCATCCGGATGGGGCATGACCCATACCCAACATATTTCACTTTATAGTTGGATGGTTCATCCCTCCACATCCGCACCCTATTACCTACATCACATTTTACAATTCTCAACACACATTTTACAATTTTCAATACACCTTTTACAATTTCCAATGCACATCCTACCCTACAAATCCTTTAAACAAAAATATATTTACACTATTTAAGTGGATGTACCATCCGATAATATGCCACAAAGAACGTGGCACATGCTACTACATATCAGCACAAGTATCCACTAAGAATCAGATAATAAATCATAAAATTTCCAGAGAAAAGTCTGTATTTTATTATTAATAATGATTTTTTGACAATGATTCACAAATATTCCGGAGAAAAACATGTATTTACTTATCCATGACGGAAAATAATGATTTGCAGTGTATTTTATTATCCATGAAAGGAAATAATGATTTGCAGTTTATTTTATTATCCATAATAAGAAATAATTATTTATAGTAGAGTATTTATAAGTACAACTAATGTCCTTAATAAATCACAAAAGAATAAGAGAAAAGTGTATATTTTATTATTTAATTAGAGTAGGAAAATAAAGAATTTATAGTGGGGTAAGTACAGTTAATGAACTTAATAAAAGTTTTACGGTTCATAAAACACTTTGATCGTGATTCTCCATTTATCCTAATTTAAATAGAGAAATAAGCTTATAGGCCCTTACAAAAGAAATATAAATTTTGGGTTTGTTTTAATAAGATTTAGGCCCAATACAAATAAATCAAGCACATAATTGGATACACAACTCATAGTGAAAATGGGAAAAATTCATTTTTAGTCCAGTATGTTAGGCCTTGTCCAGTAAAAGTCTTATATGTTAGAAAATTTTAATTTTAGTCCTGTATGTTCCAAAAATTGTCCAATTTAAGGACACTAACCATCACTAACGACCAATTTAGCCGGAATTAGACTAATAAATTTAGGGCTTTTGATTGTTAATGCTTATGTATCAAGTATTTGTCCAGATAACATGTCAAATCATTAAATTACTTTAGTAGCTCGGCCAAAAAATAAAAGAAAAAGGTAACCCCTAATTTTCATATGAGGTGCATTTCATTATATTTTTTATTTTATTTTTCTTTCGTTCTTCATCTTTCTCAAATTTATTTATGTTGTGCGTCGCACGTGATTAATTGTGGCCAAATTGGTCATTTCTGATGGTCAGTGTCCTTAAATTGGACAACTTTAGAAACATACAGGACTAAAATTGAAATTTTCTAACATACAGAATTTTTACTGAACAAGGCCTAACATACTGGACTAAAAATGATTTTTTCCCTATTGAAAATGATCAAAGAAACAGTAAAAGGGAAATTAACTACATAAGGAGATTTTATTCCACTAGCACTTAAGAAACTCCTATGAGTCGAGAAATGGCTCAATTGATGGGTCTTAGTCTGGGCCCTAACTTGTTCTTCGATCCTATTGAAACGAGCATGTTAGAGCCCGCTTGGTTGGGAGGTTTAGGGATAGGGAATGAAAATGAATAAGGACACATTCTCATTTATGATGTTTGGTACATAATAAATAAGTTAATCACTACCTCATTTTATTAACAACTTCTCCCACATTATTCTACACTATGATTGACCCCTCATTCATACTCATTATCATTGTCATTGATGATTTGCAACCAAGCGGACCCTTAATATATTCCCCGTTGATTTACCAATAGTTTGTGGAAAGAAATAACTTTTTTATCTAAAATATGTATGTGTAATATGTCGGTGATTGCATTCATGTTTGAGCGATAGATAGGTGAATATTGTCAAAGATCCATGAAATTAATGTGATGAAAAATGAAAAATATAAAATGTTAGAGATTATAAACTGAAAGATGGCGAAACTCTTTTAAATTAAGACTTACATGACATTTTTCTAAAAGATTGCATGAGTAATTTTTTTTTTCTATTTGCTAACTTTTTAGGGCATTTGTTCATCATATGTCCCCACGCCCCGCTTCTACTCAATATTCTAAAAGATGTTAAAAGCTAATCGAGCAACAGTTTGAGGTCTAACGCCTTTACGACTCCACCTAAATGATCCCCGGACGAAAATTGCAAAATAAAAAGAATAGGAAAAATAGGTACCCGAATCTACTTCCAGCATGACCCGTAAGCTTAGAAATGGTGAAAATCATGATGTCATCATCAGCAGGGGTTGGAATAGCAGTGAAATGTGGCCAATAATAAGCACGATCATAAATAGCTTTAACTGATGATGCACCTTCTGCAGTCACAGTGGTACCTTCCCTTAGTTTTCCATCTGGATTATTTGGTGACGTCACAAACTCGATTATATTCCCATTTGCATATGAAGATGAATTCATGAATTTTGATGCATCCCCCTCGAACTCAAAATTCTTGTTCTCGAAGAAATTTGTTTGCGTCTGGTAGAGCTGTATACAATCAAAAGATAAATACTAATCACGAGAAGAAAGTTAGTGGCTGATAATATTATTCACTAAAATAATAGCGAATTGGCAACACAAGAGTGACAGAAAGTGGTATAAAAAACATTTTATAACATAGTGTACGATTAGTGATGAAGTAAAAACAAAATATTAGAGATGAACGTAATCTATTCATATTTCTATGGGTGATTTGGTCTTTTCTAATTTTATAATACAAACTCTTTTTTTCATCTCTAGCTTGTTTTCTGTTTGGTTTTTGTAGAGAACATCTTACAACATTTTCAGATTTTATTAAATGTTTTAAGAGCCTATAAGATATTGATCTTATTTTACAATTTATGTCGTCGTTATAAAACATTTGTCGCTACCAACATTTTACAAGCTTCATCATCTTATTTGTTCGAACATTCAACATCTTAATTTTAAAGAAAGATAATAGCTCCTAAAAACTTAAAAACATCTCATAAGATTCTCGCTAATTTCCACAAGAATAATCACATTAATTTCATGTTTTTAGTTAGGTTAAGAGAACATCATTAATGTACTCGGAAAAGGAAATTAAACCCATAAATTTTCTTTTATACCCTTATGTTTTTTGGAATACTTGAAAGTTGGAATTAATGATTAATATATTCAACAAATATCAAGTAGGGATGTTGTTTAGATAGATGTGGACTATTTTTGTGGGACAAACGAAGTTTGAGTTAAGTAATAAGATCTTTTAAATAAGTTTAGTTAGAGTCACACTGAGGAATCACGTAATGGAACTAACATACAACTTTAAGAAAAGAACGAACACGAACCGGGTAGAACGGCACAGCTGCAACGACGCTAGCCGGCGAGGATAGATTCATGGAGAGAGCATACACAGCTGCATTAAGGAGCTGTGTGGATCCACCACCAAAGAGTATGTATTTTCCTTCAGTTATTGCGTTTCTTGCTACCGTGTGTACTGCTCGAATGTGATTTTTGAGTTGTTGTGAGATGAATGAATGATCATAAAATGTGTAGCTCATTCTGTGCCATCCCGAAATCAATACTGCACTGCTTCCTGCGTGCTGCTTCCAAAATGGCTCCAAGAATAACGGATCCCCACTACAAAAAAATCCGACTAGTTCAAACCCAATACAAAAAGACACTCCTTAAGGTTAGAGGTGTTGATGAAGAAAGTGTTTGGTAAAATGCTCGTGTTCAAGCTCGGTTAGTGCTCGCCGAATTGTTAGTCTAAAAAATGAAAAGAGTTTAAATATTGAAGTGCTCGTTGATGGCTCGTGAACATGTCTGTTAGGCTCGTATATCAACAACAATAATAGTAATATTTTTATATTATTTATGTAACTCATTTATTTTAAAAATGCCTATGAACTTGCTATCGGAAGAATAAAACCCAAGATCTTAGTACAACTAGAATAATATCTCGTGTTTTTGTTCACAAACATAAAATATTTATAAAATTGGTGCTAACGATAGGCTTCATTCAAGTGCATTTCATTTTAAAACTTAGTAAATATTACTTGAACAAATGCGTCGAGTTCTTGAGTAGCCTACTTTCCATCTTTTAATTATCATTTTAGAGATTTATCATTTTAGAACTTCTTATCACTTTGATTCAATTTTGTTCCTATTTATTTGTATTTCATAACTTCTATTAATTATTACGTGTATAGTTATGATATCATTCTATACACATGGCATATAGTAAATACTGTGGAATACGAGATAAAACACGATTTAAAATAGAATATCTCCTCCACAAATTTCCGGTGGTATAACGATCAGAAGGAAACTCAGATATGTGATTAGTTCATAAGCCCAATATATAAATAATCTGAAATTCAACCTTAATGGGTCCTAATACATCCTTGAGAATTTAACTAATGGACCAGTCCACAAAGTATCAAAGCCCCACGTCAAATTAACAGTTTCAAGAATTTCCCTTCAAATCAACGACGATTTAATTTAATAATTTTATAATCATTATATAAATATTTAAGACACTTTAATCATTTCAATGATGGTTTTAATAACATTTTATCAATTCTACAACATTTTATATCAAAATAAATATTAAATTTAAAATTTATTCAATTAATTTTTTCCCGTTCAGATTTTCCACGCAATACTTCATTCATAGGCATGGGCGGAGCCATGTAGGGGCCAAGGGGGTCCTTGGCCCCCCTCAAATTTTAATAATTTTGTGTAAGGTGTGTATTTTCATAATTGAAAAATATTTTCTTTAATTAGATAAAAATTAAAAATATTCACCAAAATCAAGAACTATGTTTGATAATTTCCAACTATATGTATCATTTCAAGTTAGTGTATTTTGTTTGAGTGTAGCTACTTTAGTATTTATATACAACTTATGCAACTATCAAATACCCACACTTATAGTTTTACAAACCAAATTTAATTATTTTTAACTAATTATTTAGGAGCATTTTTATACAACATTGTTTTATTTTGACAATATAGTTAGTCCACCTATCTAAAATTCATGGTATTTATATTGTTAATTTAAATTTGATATATATTATTTTATTTTAACATCATAGTTGAGCCCCCCTGACTAAAATTCCTGGCTCCGCCGCTGTTCATAGGCAAACATACCTGATAGCTTTGCTTGTTTATTTATCGTTTTGTATTTTGAAATTAGTGATACAACATATAATAACTGTAAAAAAATCACTTAGAATATGTTTGTTCTGATTGAATCCTCTATTTCAATTTATGTTCCATCTAGTATTACATTATATCCAACACATGCCATGTATTGATTAATGATGTCATTATATACATGTAACGTGTAATGAATGTTGAAATACAAGATGAAATACGAATTTAAAATAGAGGATCTCATCTAAAATCCGATTTGGTCAAGAAATTTAATCGAATTAATCGTTGCAGTCAATTATCTACAATGTTCACTTTCTTGTTCTTGTCGATGATCTATTGGCTGTTTCCTTTCTCTAATCAGCCTAGACTCTTCATTTTCATTTAAATAAAATATAATAGCTACCAAAGTATCGCAACAAACAAAAACTAAAATCAGCTTTTCCATATAGCAGGGGAAAATCATGCTAAGTTATTCGATACTTCATTTGAGATTGTTCGAACTATATTCGATTTAATTCATAAAACAAACTTGAATATATTTTTACATTTGATAAAATATAAATTTCGATTGAGAATCGCGCAATTCCTTGATTTATATATTTCGGTATATTAAATTAGATGTCAGAACAAATATTTGCTACTCTTACCCCCACTTATTTTACTCCATATTTTCAGTACATAGGGAAATAAGAGTGGAGAAAGAGTATAAAACCCTTCACTTTTTAGGAGATAATATGTCACCACTCGAACTCCAATTGAGAAGCTCGAGAATGAAGTCGAACTTGATTAGTAAAAAAAGGTTAAATTACTCAAACTCGACTCATTTTCGACTTAATTATAGCTTGTTCAACCTTGACTCAATTAATAATCAAACAAGTTCAACATAATATTAGAAAGTTCAGCTAGTCTAGATTCGTGTATAGTCCTAATTTCTATTTCCAGATATATGTATGATATAAATCCTAACCCAGCTAACTGACCTGAATTTAATTTCTCAAAATATTTATCCCAACCCTCCATTCATGTACCATATTTGAAATTAAACTTAAAAAAAAAAAGAAAAATTAAACAAAAAACTACACACATAGGGGTTCATCCGCGCGTGGTTAACGGTGCGATTAACTAGTGACTGAATTCCAATTCTATTCCAAAACCTATATATATACGGCTTGATTTTGATCCCACCATGTTATATATCGGGGATAAATGCCATTTTTAACTCTTAGAATTTTTTCCCGTCCTGTGAACCCAACTTAAATGATTTTAGAGGAACGGCATGAATTCGATGACCATTAACATGAAGAGGAGGTCTTTTGTGTATGTTCAAAATCTCAAGTGCACCAATTTTGCACTTGAGACTTTGTCTAACGAAAAATCGGAGATTTCAATAAATCCAGGAAACCAGTGGTGAAAACCGAACCATCGGTTCTTAGGCGGTCAGAAACTGAAATTGAGACCTTATATACACGGTTCGATTATAGTTAGGTGTGCCAGTTTTTTAAACCGGTCATTCTAACCGGATGAACACCTCTACACACGAGAGAGAGTCGAGAGAGAGAGAGGGAGAGAGACCTGTCAGCATCAGCAGTACAGTCGAGTGAGAAAACAGAGCAATCAGGGCCTCCATAGCAGGCGTTACACTCACAAACATGCTTTCCATCTTCAACCAATCCATCCAGAAAAGCTCTTCCATGACCAGAACAAGAAATCGATGCAACAGCTTCTGCTTCTCTTGCAGCTTCTTCGCTCCAACTCAGCTTCTGCTTCTTCCACCCGCCTTTAAAGTACTTATCACTGCCTAAGTAGAGATTAAGACCAACAGAAGCCAATAAGCAGAAGCTGTACAACGAATAACTGCTTTTCTTATTAGCCATCAAGCTCTATTCTCTCTTTTTTCCTTCCCTCTATTATTGCGAAAGAACCTTTTTTTATTCATGGCAGTAGACGTCAATAAAAGCTACAGGGATGGTTGGAATCTGGTGGGGATGGGCCCAGCCCCATGTTTGGAATCTGAATCAGTTGGTACTACGTTTGTTTTAATATGCTACCGCCAATCTTTTCGTATTTTTGCACTTTGACATAAAAATTATTTTTTGTTACAGTTTACCAGTGACGGACTGACATTGGGGCCAAGGGGGGCACTGGGCCCCCCTGGCCCCAGTCATACTGTGCTATTATATATGTGTGTTTCTCTTGGACTCTGTCATAATGTGTTATAATATATGCGTATTCTAATTGATTTTAATATAACTTAACTAAACAAAATAAATCATTTTATTGTTTAACTTAAAGTAGATGACTGTATTATTATGTATAAGCAATAGAGATAAATATATTAGAAAATATAATGAATGTCGAAATATTATATCTTGATATAGTTTTTTTACTTTTCGTGATTAAATCAATTTATTAATCTTATCTAAATTATTAGCATTTTTTAGCTTTATTATACAGTTGCTTATTTTTAGGGGGCGCACAACGATAGTGCTCCTTTAATTTTCTAAGATATTATTTTTCAATATAATTTATCCAATATTTTAAGTTTAGGGCCTAAATATATAGAATTATTTAATTTCCATCCTACTCAAAATCTGTCTCATATTTGATAAAAATTGCCACACGAGCATAGATAAAAAAAAATTCGTGAGACGAACTCCTGAATCCGTTTATAAATGGGCCCCCCTCACCTAAATTTCTGGGTCCGTCACTGCAGTTTACCATATGAACTTATGATTTTATTGCAAATTATCGTTTGAGAGAAATTTCAGCCATTCAATTATGGACGATCAATGGTTGTGATTTATTAGATATGGCAATTTGTAATAAAAAAAAAAAAATTAGATAGCTAACTATAAAACACGCAAAGTTGAAATGATAAATTGTAATATATCCTTTTAATCTATATATATATTAAAGTAAAATGGAGGGCTTTTATGCCATTTTACTTTTCCCGCCTAAAATTTAACATTAATTTAGTAAGGTTGTGTCAATTTTGGTAAGTAATAATTTTCTTTTTTATTTTGTAAAATGCAAATAACTTTTTTATTTTTAATCTATTTTTTATACTTAATATATCAAATTATTCATCTTTTCGCGATCTTCAATTTGACATCCATATCACATATATTAGATTTAATAAAAAAATTATTTATTGGTTAATTATTTTGGTTAGATTCTGGTTAGTTGAGTTCTTTTAAACTACAAGAAATTTATTTGTTTTATATGACATTAATTTCTAATATATTTTCTTTACTTACATCCGGGATAAATCATTGTTTAAATAATGAAACTCTTATTTCATTAAGTTAAAGGAAAAATTAATATTTTACAAACAATTTATTAAATAATTAGTTACTTACATCTACTAATATACTCCCTCCGTTTCTTTTTAGTTGATTTTTAGAAAGAAAAAAAATGTAAGAATTAAGAATTCAATTTTTTTTCCAAATATATCCCGAATAATCTCATTTTTCTCTCACATCTATCTGAAATCTAGGTTTAAAAGTAAGAAATATTTTAGGATTGACAACGGACAAAATTGAAGGAAATTGTAAAAAATAGCTAAAAGATCAATTAATTCGAAAAATCATTAAGAAGCTAAAACATCAAATAAAAAGGAACAGAAGGAGTATATTTTTTATAATAACAATGTTTGTTTGATTAGTCAAGAAAGTATGGGAACTTATAGCAAATGTATATTTATATATCATAATTATTATTCAGGTTATTCTTGTATTACTAATTCGTATTTTCATAATATGTATTTTGTTAAGTAGGTTACACTTTGCAACCTAAATTTTGACATATGTTACATCTTTCATTTTTGTTTAGTTGGTTTTTTGTACGTGACTAACATCAACTATACTTTTTTTACACTTTTTAATCTATAAAATACTTTGTCACACTAACTAAATTCAACAATTTTTCTTTTTTTTTTTAAACTTTTTGCAACCTAAGAAATAAGTTTTTATTTAATCAATTTTATATTTCGATAGATATAATATTTGCATTATAAATATAAAATTTATTTGGATAAATTACAATACCAAATAAAATATAAACATACTTAAGTATTTTTTAGAATTCACACATTTTAAATTGGTATTTGAATTATGAATAACTTTTGAATTTTATTTTTTTAATGTTATGATTTATTTAGAAATTTTTTTGGTACATCTGATATCATCAAGTAAAATATTATAAGCTGCAAATGAGAATCTAATTTTAGAAAGGAACAAGTAAATGTTTATAGTTAGAAATTGAAAGTTTATGTATATATATTACAAAATCTATACATATATAAAAGTTATAAAAAAGTTACGATTGTAAATTGCATTTCCCAACCATTATTTTGTGTTATTTATGGTTATTTGTACAAATGCGAACTTTTGATTTTTTTTTCCTTCTTTCTAAAGAAGTACATTTCCCAAATTTTAAATATAAATAATATTTTGTATCATAACAATGTTTTACATATTATATATAAAATTAATTATCTTTTCATGATCTTTAGTTTAACATACATGCCATATATATAAAAGTGTGATAGTTAATAAAATAAAGACAATTTTATATTCATTGGTTATTTGGTTAGATCTCAATTTGTACTGTGCATGTTTATTGGTGTCAAATTTAAGCTGTAAATTAGTTAAATATTTTTAATAAAAAAATCTAATTTTCATAAATACTTTAATTAATTAATTTATTGTAAGTATTTTTCTATCTTAGTTTTATTCGGTAAATTAATCTATATATATATACATATACTTATATACATATAAATAGAGCCAAATATGTAATAAAGAAAATTATTTTCCCCTCCAATTGCAAGTTGGACATTTTTAAGTGTTTATTCATGTATTTGCCCCTAGAAAAGAGTTGTAGTTGTACTATCATCATTCTGCCAATTTGTTTCTTTCTCAACAACTTTCTTTAAAAAAAAAAAAAAAATAGCAACAAGTTTTTTGTTTCTAATCTATTTTTATATATAGTCTATAAAATTAATAATTTTTTCACCTACTTTAAGTTGAAGTAAGTTTTGACTTTTTATTGCGGATTAAACTATTTATAATGGGAATTAAATTATAAAAAATTATTCAATTGACTATTTTTAACAATAACAAATATGAGATTATTTAAAAGAAAAATATATTTTTCTTATGAATTATTCAATTTATTTTTTATTATCTTATAATTATTATTTTAATAAGTTGGTCTGCTATTATATTTATATTTATTTTAACATATGTAATGAATGACATTTTTTGTGGTTATTCACATAGGTTAAGAAGGATACAGACTATCTACAATAACTAAGTTAAAAAAATAATTTTAATATATGTATTTTAATTGTCATATTTAATATTTATTTTAATTTTATTTCGTAATAATAATTTTTTTTATAAATAATAAGTATATATTCAATCCATAAATTTCACGGGAGAAACGAAGTATTATGCTATTTAAAATTTTACTATATGATAATTCAAGATTTTGAATATTTATTTTATTGTGTGTAAAAGGTTCACTTGTTAAAAAATAACATCATATAGTATTTAATTTTGTTAAAATATACTATAATGTTAACATACTTCCGTGCATCGCACGGGAGCAATACTAGTTATTATCAATATCACAAATCACGACACATTATGTTTCAAAGTATAATAATATAAATTCACCAATCACTTACATGTAAATTACGGGTGAGTCTACTATGCAATTGTTGTATTTGTGCAACTGAAGGGTATATTAGTATTTTTACACCCTTTTATCTATTTGTAGTATTTGTTTAATTTGCTATTGTATCCAATTTCCAACCAATTGCCAGATCCACTCAATAGCTCATTCAACCATTTTGGCTAGAGAGAGATAGTAAGTGATCAGGTGAAATTGCATACAAGTTACCTCAATGGCGAGGGTAGAGTGCGTCATGAAATTTGAATTGTTGAATCATAGTAAATTATTTTTCACAAAACCTTCTTGCTTCTTCTGTTCTATCTGAAGGTTTTTCATCGAATTAGAAGCCAGTCATTTTGACCAGTGGTATATGAGTTCGTTTTGGGCGCTTGCAGTTTCCGTTGGTAAAGGTAAGGGCGGATGCAGTTGTAGTATTTTGGGAAAATAACGTGATTTAATTATGTAACCTCCTTGATTGTTGTTCTTCCTACTGATTACTCCATTAAGAGATTTTGTTAATTATTTGGTGCTTCGTTTTTTTCCAGGGGATTAGGATTGCTCAGGTGTAGCGATATAGTTGACCGTAATTGGCAGACAAAGAGAGAAAGAGTCTGTCATTGAGTTTTCAGGAATGTGTTTGGGGACTTATAATGTTTAAGGGGGGAGAGGAGATAGTAATTTTACATTTCAGCCCTTTTATTTTTTTTAAATTGTTTGAATTAAATGGACGCTCAGGATCGAAATAGAATGCAGCTAAGGATGGAAAACATAAGGTTGCATTTGTGCAACGATTGCATACAAGTTGGACTCGTAAATTACAGAAACTTTTAGTGGTTATTTACTACCATCATAACTTTTCATTTGACATTTAAAATAAAATCTTACCCACCTACATCCAATAACAAACATCGATTTACACCATTTAAATGATCACAAACATCCTGGATAGGATTCACTTTATCTACTTAAATTCCAATTTAAACATCCTTTAGCTATTGAAATTTAGAGTCTTAATAATAGTAAAACCCACCACTTATACAAACATCAATCTATACCATGGGCCGATCGGTTCGACCGGTTCAACCGGGAACTGGGTCTAAACCCGGTCCGATAGCATTAAAAAACTGAAAATATATAAAATCGGTCAAAACCGGTGAGAATCGGTTCGACCACCGAACCGTCGAACCGATAGAATCGGCCTTATATTCAATATTTTTAATTTTTTTTAAAATAAAGTTGTGTTTGGGCCTGTTTTAAGTAAAAAACGGGTTTTTCACCTTTATCTTCATTTGCCCTTATTTTTCCCCTCTTATTTTAAATATGGCACTATGTTGTTATTAAAAAAATTAGAGTTATAAGTATCTTTGGATTAATTGATATAGATATATGTTGAATTTTTTTTTACAAGTTAAACTCTAGTATCAAATTAGATTGTATTATACACATAAGGAACTATTGAAATCCAAAAGTCGATAATTAAGTTGTCTTTTACCGGTTGAATCGGTCGAACTGATCGAACCTTGAACAGATGGCTTGTCCGATTCGGTCACCGGTACGATTCTACAAACACTGTTCTATACCATTCAAATGTTGTAAACACGGTTGAATTTACTTTGCTATATACATTTCAGTTCAAATATCTCCTTAGAAATTGAAATCTACAGTTTAGTAATAAATAAATGCATCAATTTAAATAAAATTCTATACAAATTGTTTGGTCCCACTTGTGTGAAAGTGACAATCGGGCAGGAAACGATGCATGTGGATGCCATAAATCTGGTATATAATAGATATTAATAGTTTTACTAGAAAAAGAAAAGTTGAAGTTGACTTCAGACCTGTGATACATCTGAATATGTAATGAATGTATTGATATTATAAATTTAGATATCTATAATTTGATAGCTGATTTGTGATTAGTGTAGCTCGATTGAGCCTAAGTCAATAATCTGAGATCCGAATACACTAATTTAATGTGAACTAAATACTTAAATTAACTTGTATTTTGTGAGTTTTTATATTTTAATACTTAAATTTTATTTTTTAATCGATTGTAATTCGAAGTATACGAACTGTACAAGTTGCAATCTCCCCTAAAATTTTCTGGTCCAATATCAAACACGTGACAATCACATGTCAAATTAGGAGTTTTTTTGCTATTTCCATAATTTGTTGTGGCAGATTCACAATTCGACGGAGGTTGCAACTTGACAATAGCAAAGTGATTTTCACGTGTTTGACATGTGAACCAACCTTAACAAATCATAGAAATAGCAAAAATCCTCCCAATTTCCTATGTGACTGTCACGTGTTTGATTTTTTGCCGAATTTTTTTTTATAGAAGTTGCAACTTGTACAATTCGTGGACTTTAGGTTGCAGTCGGTCAAAAAACAAAGTTTAGGTATTGAAGTGTAAAAACTCGCAAAGTACAGGTTGATTTAAGTATTTAACCTGTATGTTATAATGTATCGAAATATTCATAATGTTATCGTATTAAATATTTTTTGCAGATTATGACCGAATCAATTTTGGTAGAATGTCATTATAAAATGTAGCTGATATATGATTGAATTTTTTTCCCTTATTATAAAAGATATAACCATAAATTTGATATTTCTAAATTTAGTAATAATGTTTGGACGGGAAATACTGAGGTTTGTACTTATAAACGTTTCATTATTATATTAAGTAAGATATTAAGTTTTGAAACTAAGCTAAAGTTAACAGGTGGGGTGCCTAAATTTTTTGACTTATTCTACCAGACCTCGTGATTGATATCCGAATGTATTACACATCATTAAATTTATATGTCAATTTAAATAAAAATGAAAAAAATATTAACTTTTAATTTTACATTTACAAATCTAGTATCATACTCCATCTGTTCTACATCAATAATCGTTTTAGAAAAAAAAAATTGAAAGAATTAAAGATAAAATATTTTGATAAGTATACCCTCAACTAATATTAGGGGATAAAAAATTGGTCAAATAAAATATTTGTGTTATGTTGAAAGTATCTAGAAAAAAAAATTGACAGAATTGATAAAAAATATTTAAAACATTAATTAATTGAAAAAAAAAAAAACTAAAACGACAATTAATATAAAATAGAGGATAATATATAATATATTCGAGTATAATATATATGGGCGTAGGAAAAAACAAAGAAGTTCGGAAGGTCGACTGTCAGAGTAACGGGTCGCCTTCAAATTTTCCTTATTTTGCATATGCTCTTTGTTTTGTTTGTTTTAATTTTATGTCAAGATTTTTTTTTATTATTTTAGATGAAAAAAATATCCTATTACTTTATTTGTCTCTTACATCGAATCTACAATCTCCTTCCATTGTCTACCTAGATACATGTATGTGTACATCACGTTATGTATTATTTTCTCTGTACACAAATAAGTAGCATTGTAGGATCAATCATTTTTCACAAAAGAGTATCATTGTAGCATTTTTTGCATGTTTATTCTAATATTATCCTTAGCTAAATCTAAGGAAATTTCCATATAAATCTTTATAATATTAAATAAAGAAGGTTTTGAGAAATTTATGGTAATAAAGAAAATGATGGAGATAAAATTAGAGGGGCGTTGTTGTCCATTCCCTAATTTCTTAAATTTCATCTGAAAATCTAAAATGACACTTATTTGTGAATGAAAGGAGTAAATTCTAATAAGATCAATTTAATTATATCATTCAAAATATAAAAAAATATCTTTAGACATTAATAATGGACACATTGACATATATTTATTTTAGATGATAAGAGATCATTTTTCATAGAATCTTACCTTTCTTTGGTATATTTTATTCCCACGACTATGACCTTGAGTAATAGCAGCAAGTGGTTCCATTTGTAGAATAGACATGTGCAAATTTGTAATCCTTGAAAAAATCACTTGATATATTTTTCATAAAATCTGTTGGGAAATAAAAATATCTCCTTTGGGCCCATCACGTGAGTTCAACCATTCAATCCTAGTATGCTTCTTGTATGAAATTTGGTACCCCTAGTCTCAAAGGCAAAAAATTATATGTGATCGTGATAGAAAAAAATATCATTTTTTGTGGTAATATATCACGTTTATCTGTAAAAGTATCACCTTTTTTCAACAAAAAAAATATCACTTTTTATAGTAAAAGTATTACATTTATCTGTAAAAGTATCAATGCAGTAAAAGTATCACTTTTCCCTGTAAAAGTATCACTTTTTTCTGCAAAAGTATCAATGTTTTCTGTAGAAGTGTATTCCGTCACACGTGTGACCGCTCACACACGAGACTTGCTCTCGTCTCAAATATCTAGGCAAGTTATATTCCTTTCATAGTGCAAATTTTATACTCCCTCCGTTTCATAAAGAATGTCATTTTAGCTATTTTTGGAGAAATTAAGGATTGATATTTAATTGGTATATTTTGTGAAATAAGGAAATAATAAACTAAATTAAGTAGATTGTTTAAGTTAATATTGGAAGAATTGTAGTTTTTATGGTAAAGTGACATTTATTATGAAATTTTTCAAAGTGTCTAAAATGACATTCTTTACGAAACGGAGGGAGTATATAAGTATTTTATTCGGTCTAAAATAAAAGTGTACTTAAACTTTTTTACGAGGAGGTCTCTTATGCATTGATTGCACGAATTTTAGGCAAAAAATATTAATATTTATATCTAATATACTAATATATGTTCTGAGTAAATGTAACATGGTGAAAATGTATTAATGTTTAAGCTTAACGGCAGGGACCGACCCATCCTTATGGGTGGGATGGCCCTGGGCCCTCAACCCCTACCCACCCCCGCTATTTTATATCTAAAATATGTATATTATGTATTTATTTTAAAGAATATGAGTGCTTTGACACCCCTTAAATCATAAAATATTAGGATATACTGAGATAATTTACATAATATACAATAAATATACTATAGGTTTTAATATATAGATAACTAATGATATATTTCAACATATTTAATAGTAAATATTGTTGATATTTTATTTAAATAATAAATATAATTATTTAATATTTATTATCACATGTATATTAATATTTGTCGGAGTTTCCTTTTTTTCAACCCCTCCCCCCACCCAACCGCACCCTGAGTTCTGGCCTGCTCCTGCTTAACGATATCACTTGTTCGAGGTAAAGATATTATATACCCTTACCCAAATAAGTGATACCTTCAAGCATAAATCGTGATACCCACCATAAATTGTACCGTATAACTGGTACACATGAAACTTTGTCTTTTTCTACATAGAAATGAAAATTGTTTGAATTGACAAATATATTCCTACACAATATATATATCATTCACCCCATATCTAACTTTTGTCTCTTACTAAGTCTTTTATTAATCATATTTCTCATTTTCTCCTCTTGTACACAGGGGATTAAATTAGAGAGAATTCTTTAAGGTAATGAAAAGACTATGAGATTTTAAAAAATTTGTTGGATATGTTTAGAAAAAGTATTGGAAGAATTGTTTTTTTTTTTGGCTAAAATAACTTACATTTTTAACACAATTATTTTCTCTAAAGTTGCTTTTATTTTAAATTGGAGGAAGTAACATTTATTTGGTTCATTATTCAATATGCCCCCTATTCATATATGATCATTAAATAGTATATTACTAAACATTATTAGCTTAAATAGTGAGAACATCCACTATCCTAGAGTTTTGATACCGATTTCGAGTCACCTTGGGACTGGAGGAAATGGGAGGTTTTTACTTGTTTTTAGATTAGAAGAAAAAATTTAATAAAAATAGTAGAATACTCATTAAATATGTACATATTACGAACTGATAATATATTTGTTTTTTCCAATAACTTTATTAATCATTGTAAAAAAATCCAATGTGCCTAGCTATATATATATGGAATGAGGCTGAGCCTAGTTGTAGGGATGAGTCGACCTTAAAAATAGGCTCCTATATTCTTTCCATTTAGAAGAAAATAAGAATTAAATAATATGAAATATTTACTTATTTTAATATATCTAAAATGTTAAACATGTTAATGGACAGGAAAAGCAAAACCTTTTGTTTTCTTGTACATTCATTCTTTTCATACTTATCATATTAACTTTTTTTTTTTTTTTTTTTTGAGTGTAATACTTATCATATTAACTTTGAAACTACAAGAAATAAAAATTGGAGGCAAAAATACCGAAGTTCCATATTATTTTATTTATAGGAAAAAAGAAAGACTTTACAACAACCTAACACGTTGAACAATTAAAAACTAGAGTAGAAGACTAAAGTCGAAACCAAACAGAAAAGTCAACTTTAAAATGAAAATAGTGAATATATTGTTTATACCAGTGTTGTTTTAACTGAACCAATAATCAAATCGGTCTAATTATTTTTGGCGGTTCAATTAGTTGGACAGATTGAATCAACGATCTAACCAAAAAATTAGTAGTCATCGTTTATTTAATTTATTTTATGTAATTATACACATTGTCATTCATGAAAAAGAATAATTAAATAGAAAATTATTAATTAAACTTCAAATTTCAAATAAAGATAATTATAACTTAATATACGAGTACTTAAGAACATGGCTGTGTCATAAATTTAATGATTTATAGTCCATAAATTTCTTTTAACTTCAAAATTTCTTTATAAATATGACAAATATGGTAAATAGTGAGTATCTTGTTAAAATTTTATAAACTCATAAAAAAAGTAAAGTGGAAAACTATAAGTGAAAGAAGCACAAAGTAATAAATAAATGAAAAAGAAACTCATAAAACAAAAGAATTGACAAAACCAAAAACAAGGGGGAGCAACCGGTTTTCATGGTTTTTCCTAGATTTTGGCCAGCCAGATTTTTTTTTCCGACCAGCCTCTACTTAAATTACTTATAATTGAAAACTATCAAAATAAAAAATTTAAATGTTATCTATCATTTTGAAACATTCTAAAAATTTAGGCGTCTTTTTTTTTTTTTTTTTTAATTTTAATTGTGCATTAACGTTAAAAATTTAATGATCATTTTTATAAATATTATTAATATTTTTATATATATTTATCAACTTAAAAAATATATTTTTTTAAAAAATTATGTCCCGACCAAAATCTGGCGAGACAATATTTATATTGACATTTTTTTAGCAAATGAACAACCAAGAATTGTCTTGTCTTGCTTTGATTCTTCGCATCTGTCTATAAGAGCATCACCAATGCAACACCTATTTGTATCTGTCACATCATTGTCATTTCAAAAGTTAAACTCCATTCAATTGGTACTTATTTTTCCTCAATCCTCTTAGGTACAAATGACACTATTTGAGGGTCCCACATACAAACTACCTATATTATTTTCATATCTACAATTTATTAAAATGTTATTTACAATTTTTATATATACAATTAATTTAATTAATATTCATAATTTTTTTAATTAATTTAAATTTTCGTTAAACAAATATATTTTTTCCTTTTAAAAATATAATTAATTATTTTTTTCTAAATTTTATAACAACAATAAAAAAATTATAATTAATAACAGCAAGTATAACCGTTGAACTGAACTATAATGAAAATCTAGTGAAATTCAACATCTCTTTCTATTGCATAATTAATAACAGTAAACAAATGTTCAAAACATCAAAAAAAGGAAAAAGAAAAACGTAAAAGCTAAATAAATGGGTGGCAGACATTTAAAAATCTCTGTCACCTAAGTGTACCTTCACCCCACAAATGTAATTGTACCTTCATTTTTCGTACAAATGAATTATTACCTCCATCCCGTTCAAATTTGCACGTAAGGACGGACACGAAGGTTAAAAAAAAACTATTTTTTATTTTTTTATTGACTTTTTCAAAAGTAAAAATTGAAGATGGAAATTTTGAGAGTGGAAATTATTTGAAAATTTTCCATTTTAAGGATATGTAAATCTGAGTGAGACGGATCGAAAAGAAAAGTATGCAAATATGAACGGGACGGAGAGAATGTTTCACATTGCATTGGTGATGCTCTAATGCGTGATTTCGAAAATAATAATAATTTGGTACGCTGAATTCTCAAAAGAAAAATTGCCAAATAGTATAGTTTATTGTTTTATTTTTTTAAAATTTGATCCTTTTTTAACTGGAATTTAACATTTTTATTGATTAGTGGTAAATACATCACACATGACCACATCATAGTAGGCTTCTTTTGATATTTTGGTGTCATGTTTATAGGATAGCAAATGATTGACAAACGTCCCGACCCATGAGCCAGCGCAGCCTTCTTCGACATTAAGGATATAGGTTCGAAGTATCATCAAACTCAACAATCCGATTTGATGATTAAAAATCCTACGATTCACGTGCCAACCTGAGATTTTAGTATATTTAAAGGGGATAAGAGTGGATAAGTTTAACAATTTTTTGCCTAATAAAATTTGGACCAATCCAACATATGATGTTGGCCTGATGAACTAGACAGGGCCGGGACTCCCAAATCGACACCTACTTGCAACACTGAAAATATGGAAAACTTCGTTTAACACGGTCAAATGCAATATACGTGTACGTATCTATTGAAAATTTCAGATTTGATTTAGAAAGACAACCTTAATTACAAAATGAAAGACAATTAAGGGCTAGTTTGAATTTGTTTATAAAATATAGGATCATTCTGCAATTTGCCCAATCTCCTCTCGGCCTACTCTTCAGTATTGGCCCAATTAATGTAGGTGTTACAGGCCGATGTAGGTTGGGCCTTTATTTATCCATTTAGTTTACAAGCAATTGCAGTAAATTCAATCTCCTCATCTTCATCCATCGGTAAATTTGAACGTGTTTTGCCTCTGCCCAGCGCTCAGCCGTCCGCTTTCCCTGGGCCGCGGTGGTTCCGTCGCTGAATCTCCTGCAGAACCGAGTAATTCTTGCATTCCCTGTTGACCTAACTCGCGCGCGGCCGAGTCACTCACTGAGTCACCCAGAGTGGTGATTCGCGGCGCGGACTTGTGATCCTAGGGTTTCCTGTTGCCCTAGGTTTGTGCCGGTTTCTATGCATTTCAGCTCCAGGTATTTCACTCCTCTTTACATTCTCTGCCGTGTGAAAATGTGGATGATCCTTGGGTTCCTCGTTCAAATTTGAGTGGATTACTTAGTGAGGTCATTGTTTTCGGCAGTTTCGTGATCATTCTTTTAAATTATTTCTGAATTTCTTAAACAATTTTGGCGCTGTTATTACATTGTCAAGCTGGCTGGATCGGTTAATTTGGGTACCACGGCCCCGCTGTGAGTTCCTGCAGTTGTTTCTGAATCTGTTGATAATTCATATTATTTTTGCTTGTCCAGTTCTGAATTTGCTCAACTGTAAGCTCGTTCTAATGTTATTGGCACTGCTCTGTAATTCTGTTTTAATCTACTTCTTGGCTATTTATTAGTCGGTCTCCCTCGGAGAATATGACTCATAACAATGCTAATTAGCAGATTCATTTGCTAATGATATGGATGATGCGCCAATATGTTGAGTTAAAACCGTTAATATGAAAATGCTATCTGCTTTCTTATTGTTAGGCAATTTCTTAACGCATAAATGATATCATAGAAATATTAGGTTGTCTTATGTGGAAAAATTGCACAATGATTCTTATGTTGAATATGGCATAATTTACTGACTTAATCAATGTTGCTTTTTGCTGACTTAATCAATGTTGCTTTTTGCTGACTTAATCAATGTTGCTTCACTGATCTTAAATTTTTGTTCCTCAAATACTGGTGTTGTCTTTTGTTAATAATAAAAATAATAATGATAATATGTGAACATCTGAATATTATCAGTTCTTGGTTATACGGCAATAGATTATTTTTATTAAATATCCTTAATGATGAACACCGCCTAATTTGTCGAGAGGAGAGAGGTATCATGAATTTAATGTATACTTGGGATATAGTGTGCATATGCTTGTTTCTTGCCAATGGCCTTTTCTGTGAAGTCCCAGACATAGATGCATATATCTATTGAAGATTCTTCTGTAATACAATGATAACATATTTTTCAACTGTTTTGATAATATTCATTGTATTTGCTTGGTCAGTTAAAGGATCCCTCTTTGTGGTGTTATTTACGGTGTTGGGATTCTATAAAATGGATTTTCTAAGACTAAGCTAAATTGCAATTACGCTAATATATGTTTACTTTATCAGGAGTTATTAACCTTGTAAATAGCTAGATCATGAGATATCATTCTTGAACATGACTAATGGTACTTATATTTGCATTCTTGAACATGATTAAGTTGGGCAGATAATTCATATCGATGCTTGTACCATGAATGACTAAATCTGTGACATTCCTTGTCTGTGTTGCTGATGAATTTGGTGTCGTGAAACCATTTGATCTACTTGTTATCAATTTTACCTCTCTTCCTCATATGATTGTGCAACATACTCCAAGTAATTCTCTGTTGAAGTGAATTATTCTTGTGACTCAATTAAGGGTTGATTTGTAAGAACTGTGTGTTCTTTTTTTTTGGGGGTGGGGGGTTTGTGGGTCACTGTACTTTTAGGGCTCGTTTACTTCATAGGATAACTCGGGATAACACAGCATAACACTTTTTTATCCTGGATTATCCTACATTTACTTGCTTAGATACATAGTCCCGGGTTATCGCGGATACCAGGGATAACCCGGTAAAATCTGGATAAAACAAGGGATAACTATCCCACCACCCCCCTTGGATAACTTATCCTTAGCTGTAGGATAAGAATTTTAATTCTAATTCTCATTATCTTACACCTTATCAATAATAATTCTAACCAACCAAACTTTAGAAACACATCCAATAAAATATGGACTTCAACTATATGATTAGCCATCAACTGCATATTATGGAAATAGCTTAATTTGGATTTTGTTTTCCTCTTTCTATTAATTTTTTTAATCATATACAAATATAAAAATTAAATTATTTAGTAAATATTTTATAATTTCAGTTTATAATTTAAATATTTTATTTTTTTGAAATAGAATTTTTTTTTTTTCATTTATAATGTGATTTTCCTGTATAATAAAATTAGTCATATATAGTTTGACAGAATATTGTATAAAAAAATTAAATTAAAGATAAATAATTATTTGTTGGTTGTTTATGTGGATTAATTATTAGTGTGTTTGTGCTACAAATTAAAGTTAATAAACTTAGAATGTAGTGCTATTGTTACTCACTAAAACTTTTGAAAATTTCTTGAACATTATATTTGAAATAAAAATTTAGATACTTTGGATAAATATAAACGTTTCTCATAAAATTATAAATATAAATATATATACACTCATCCTTTGTCAAGATGATCAATATGACCTATATACATGGATGCTAGAGATATTCTTACATTAAGAAAAACAAATATGATATTATGTAACTTACTCAATTTTTTTTAATATTTTTCATTGACTCTTCTTTTATTAACATACAACTTTTCATTTCTTATTATATATTAATTGTAATATTTTATTATATTAAATTCTTATTATTTATTAATTTAAATTTACAAACCGTGCATCGCATGGGATGCATGGGGAATACTGCTAGTTTTATTGAAGATTCGAACACTTCTTTCGCATTCTCCGTCCCCTTTTAAGAAATCTCTGATTTATCTATTCGCAAAAATAAGAAGGGATTGGTAGAAAACTCATCTTTCCTATCTTTGTCAATCAGTTATTACAAATATACCCCCACTACCTTAATTGATATTCACTAAAAAGTAAACATAGGAAAAAGATAAAAGTTATCCTTGTCCATCCTTTACGCAGAGAAGTAAACGTAGGATAATTTCTCCAGATTATCCTTATCCTACTAAACTATCCAAGGAAAGAGGATAAGGATGTTATCCTTATACGCCGAAGTAAACGAGCCCTTATTTGGTTATGAAGTTTATGAATTAGTGACATGAATGTTTTATGTACAAATTCTATATTGCCTATTCATCGTCTGGTAATCGAAAAATCCTAAATGGTAGTTTCAGTAAGTGCATAGCCCTTTTTCACAGTTATCCTAAATCGTTGTTCTTCTGATAATATTTTTGGGGTTTATTTTCCAAATCCCTAAAGCTGCAATGCTATATATATATATATATATATATATATACCTTCTTCAATAGGATGACGACTTTCAGAAGCAATTTTGTCGTACAAAACTGTAAATCAGCTAAAAACTCTGAGCCATGAATTCCAACATAAATTTAACTCTGCTTTTTTTCTTGTTTGTTTCACTCTTCCTCTTGTGTGGTTGTTAAAATCATATTATGTAGTTTCCAGAGACTCATTGAAAATGGGGAAATCTTGTCACATTCAAACGAGTAAAAATTGCAATTTTCTCCCACTTGATATTTATTTAAACTGGTTGCAGAGGATAATACAACAGCATTCAATGAGCAGTGCTGCCACTTCAAGTGGCGTACGAGCAGCTTTCTCATATTGCGTCCAACAAGTACGGAATTATGATTATCACCACTATCTTTGCCTTCTTGAGCTTCCACCAAACATGCGAAAACCTGCTTTTGCACTCCGAGCTTTTAATGTGGAAACAGCAAGAGCAATGGACGTTGCTTCCGATCCAAGAATCGGCCTCATGCGCCTCCTTTGGTGGCAAGAAGCCATTGACAACATCTTCTCCAGTAAGCTGATCGAGCATCCCGTAGCAAAGGCGCTCGCTTCTGTAATCTCCGAGCACAAGGTTAGCAAAACTTGGCTGAAACGATCTGTCGATGCCCGAATCAACGATGCCAAGAGAGAGGCCACCGACATCCCCGAAACTTTGGAAGAGTTGGAAAGATATGCCGAAGACACCATGTCAACCATTTTGTACTCAACACTTGAAGCTGGTGGTATTAGGTCTACTACAGCCGATCATGCCGCATCACATATTGGCAAGGCAAGTGGTCTTGTCTTGCTTCTTAAATCTCTACCGTACCACGCCAACCGGAATAGACACTTCTCGTATATACCGGCTAAGATAGCAGAGAAACACGGGCTGCTCGTGAATCAATCTGAGATTCGTGTGGACTCGCGCGAGGGGCTATCTGGTGCTGTCTTTGACATGGCATCTGCTGCGAATGCACATCTGAAAAAAGCCCGTGAATTGTCTGGAACAGTGCCCAGTGGGGCTCGTCGGGTGCTGTTACCAGCGGTGCCTACGCAGGTTGTCCTGGACTCGTTAAGTCGGGTGCAGTTTGACGTATTTGATCCGAGACTGTCGCAAGGTATCTTAGGTGCTCCTCCTTTATGGTTTCAGTTGAAACTAAAGTGGCATGCATGGAGAGGAAAATACTGAAATGTCCAGTTTATTTCCCTTTGACAAGGCAGTAATTTTTTTAATAAAATTTAATACTGAAAATGTCAGTGTACGAGGCAGTAAAATTTTGAGTTGCATTTGGAACTTATGAGGTAAACGAGTTGAAAGGGCTATTATACCAGTTGGGATTTAATGTATTGTCTTATTGCTCGAGACTTTAATAGTTGATTGCATGTCTTAGATATTGTGTTTGGTCTGAAAGACAATATCTAAATCCATGTAATTACGTAATGTTGAATACAATTTGATCGAAAACTTAAATACACTTGATAAAAATACATAATCTTTATTTTTTTTTCTTTAAAAAATGACCTGACATAAGTTTTCTAAGAAAGTTATTATTCCTCCTTTTTTTATAGTCTCATTTCTTTATTAAGAGTGTATTAAATGCTTTTTTTTTTAGTATTTTTCTATCTATTCATTAAAATTGTTGTTTATACTTAACATTTTTCTAAAATTCTGCATAATAAACAAGATTTTTGCCCTATTAAAGCCACATATATCTTATATTGTCTTTGTTCTGTCTAATTTTGCACACTTGTCATTTTGGTTCGTCCAACGTAATTATACACATCCCTAAAAATAAATTTTTTCTTATAATCTCTACCCTCAATCTTCACATTTCAAAAAGTTAACTAAAAAGCAAAAAATAATTTTTTTTTAATATACGTGAATTGGGACGAAGGAAGTAGCTTATAGCAAATCCAAATAAGCAAGTATAAGGACGAAATGTTCTCTCATATGTACAAAATTAGTTAGAACAGAGGGAGTAACTTATAGCAAATCCAAATAGGCAAGCAAAATGAGGAAATGTTAAGTCCTGCTGCACAAGATATGCTGTCAGATTATTCTAGCCGATGTGCTTCGAACTAGGGAATTAACTCAAATTAAATAATTTTGATTCAATTCGTAATTCTAATTCGATTAAGATGATTCGGATTCGAAAAGTTTGAATTCGAATAATATTCAAATTTCAATACAAATATAATTATATTCCATTCGAATAGTTCTGATATTTGATTCGTTTATATATCATATATTTTTAAAAATTAAATAACATATAATACTAAATATATATATATATATATATGAATGTAAATGAAAAAATAAAATAAAAATAATATTTGAATATTTAAAATAAAAATATATATAAAAGATCTTTTTGAATTGAATCGAATCTGTTCAAATATTTTTTACGAATTGAATTTGAATTAGCTATTATATTTTAATTAATATTTGAGTCGATTACAAATTCGACTTAGTATTTTTGAATATAAATTCGGTTTATTAGTATTCGGTTACTTCAAATACATAATATCAATATGGTATTAAACTTAGTAAAACATATCATATATCATAGCAAAGAATAAAATACGGTCTCGTAGTAAAGAATAAAATATGGTCTCAGTGGAAAATTGTGAATTAGAACGTGATTTTCGAAATTAATGTAAGATTAATGTAAGAAATGAAATTATCTATTAATATAATTGTCAATACATTAACAATTATTATGTCCCAATTCTGTTCCACTTTAAAATTAAGTCATACAATATAAATTGTGAACCAAACACATGAATCATGAACCCTAAACTATGATCTATTGAATTATAAACATTAAACCATTAAAGCATGAACCATGAACCCTGAATCGTGACATCGTAAGTTTACAATAAAAAATATACCCTAGTCCAAAAACATCGAACCCTAGACTTTAAACATGAAATCTAAACATTGATCATGAATCTTGAACCTAAATAATGAACTTTAAATTCATAGATTGCAAAATAATAATTATAATTGGCTCGGTTTTAGAGTGAGACACGATTGAGATAAGATAAAATTGGACTAGAGGATTCTAAGTGAGAAAACAGAACTGCCACCCATTGAAGGCCTCATTTTACCATAGCGAATGAGGATTACTTATATTAAGGATATTTTGTGTTGACAATATTTTTATTAAAATTCTTTATGTTATTCATATTTAATTTATTGAACTTAGTACATATTACTTGTATTAGTAATATTTTATTATTAATAATTTCGTTTGTTTTATTGTAGATTATAATTAATTGTTGATATGGTATGCTAAAAATATACACCAGGGAGTCATGATCTGTAAGAAAAGAGAAACAATTCGTTGAAGATAAGATTCGATTAAGGAGTCGTGTATCATGTAAAGATATGAGTGTATCAACAAGAAGATATACTTGGAAGAAAGATCTACTTGATCAACAGCTTAAGCCCATCAAGATAATCACCTTATATATATGTATGTGCATGGCGGCTGTATTAGGAGAGAGAGAGAGAGTATAATGTAAAAGAGTTTTCAATATTCTGCATGTTATCATAATTTGTACTCATGGAATTTAACCATTAGTTGCGAGGAAGAATTAGAAGATCAGTGAGTATACTTAGTTTGATTTATTTACACTTGTTACTAGTCTGAATATTTGATTTTGAGAGGAACAAGTTGATCTAATAGCATAGAAGGACCTTGCAAGGCGGGTTCGAAAGAGCTCGTCAGGTCTTCGGTGGTTGTCATATTGGTACCTAACAAGTCAATGGCAGTCGCCTGATATGATTGGTAGTATAGGTTAGGTGTTAGGGAATTGAGTCTCTTTGTAAACCCTATCGTTATACGAAGTATCAATACCAATAAGGTCTGAGGGATTCAACCCCGTGTTTATTTTGGCATTCATTCGTATTGTTTATTTCATTTTCGTTAGTTTCTGTGTTGCAACATAGTCAATGCAGACTATAAAATTTCAAGTGGTATTAGAGCGAGTCCGTATCCTAATACGGTCAATTCTGGAAGTCTGCACTATCATCGTTCTAGAGACTCGGCGTGGTATTCCTATAACGTCCCAACCATAAAGGTCACTATTATAAAGGTCAAACTGCGTTCTATAACAATTTGGACATATATGACCCAAACACCACAGTAATGACAAGTAGGCACAAAACGAGATTTTTTAGCAGTTCTTTACTTTCCATGTTGCAACATAACAGGATGATCAGTATTATTAACATGTGCATAATGTGATCCTCGACTAGAAAGTGCAAAAACAACACGTTTTTGAACTGGTGTAATGTGTGTCCATTGATCATGATCAGATTTCTCATTAAAGTTACATTGATCTTTTTGTGTTGTAATATTAGATCTTGACTGTATAAAAATGTTCTAATTAGCATTAGAAGTCTCACTAGTGTAACCAAGTCCAGTGAAGTCACCACAATTTTTGCCTAACTTGACAAGTTCGGTTAGAGTGACCTTACTAGAGTTCAGTTGTTTCAGATTCTGTTTGGATTGTTCCAACTCAGTGGATAACTTCTTGTTTGATCTTTAGTTTCCATGCTGATTTTACACATCTCAAGCTCATTCTTAGCTTTGGAGATCAGTTTGCATCGATTTCACCTCTTAGAAATATAAGGCACTCTTTGTGAAAGTGACTACAACTATTGCAGTCTCTACATCTAACTTTGTCCAGAGTTGAACCTGCAAAACTTGAAGAAGAATTAAGGGAACTCATGATAGCTCGACTTGATTTCTTACCTAATGTGGAGAGATTTGAATCATTCTTTCAGAACTTCTCCATCATGCTTCCAAAGAAGCATCCATCTCAAATTATTCTTTGTATACTCCATGCAAAAGGGAAAATTCAAAGATTTATTTGGCTTTACTTTACATTTCTTTTTCTTCTAGTTAATAACGACTATTTTGTTTAAATATCCCCCGTTTGTCGGAAAGGCTACGGACATAAAATGATGTTGAGAGCAGCTCACAAGATCGAAAAGAGCTATTAGCACATAAGATGATTGATCTTTGAAAGCCACCGATAACAAAAATAAAATGTTCAATTTCTTAATGCATTTATTTATTTAAAGGGGTTATAAGGTTCAACCGGAGCTCGTCGCACCGGGTTTTCCTAGTACGATTTTGGCTCATGGGATTTGGGAGCTACTCCATGAGATGGTAAAAATAGTTGGAGGAATAAGAATACCTTGATTTTATGCACAAGCCTTTAAATCGTTTCATGCGAAAAGTCAAAATCAAATTTGAAGTTGATGAAGAATTTCGTTTAATTCTGTGTCAAATACTTTTGCTTGCTTAATACCGTGGGTGTGATAAGATAAAAATTGAGTTTGCATTTTATTATCTTTGTTTTTAGGCATCCCCTACATGATTTTCTATGAAGTTATGAAGAAAAATGTTATAGGTCTTGAATTAAAAAGATTTCTCTGTTTGGAATCTTGGTTTAATTATTGAATGTTGCACCTCTTAATTTACCATTTATACGCTGATCTTGACTATGGGTCAATGGGCTAAAGTGAGGGAATTATAGTAAGGGGAGTTAAATATTTTGCGTCTATTTTATTATGTTGGTCAGTTTTCTTTAGCTTTGAATTTTTCGTCAAAAAAGGGAAGAAATGCGAGTTGTTGTTATACGTCTTTGCCACTATATTACTTTACCGTCACTGTTACTTATTTAGGGGAGCAAATATTTTGACATGATGTCGTAGCTTTTGCAGGTCATTTTTATTTTTAGATTTTTTATAAAAAATGACAAAGGGAAATATTGTTAGGATATTTTGTGTTGGCAATAATTTTGTCAAAATTTCTTATATTAATCTTATATAATTTATTGAACTTAATAGATATATCATTTGTATTAGTAATATTTTGTTATTATTAATTTCGGTTGTTTTATTTAGATTATAATTAATTGCTGATATGATAAGCTAAAGATATGGTAATCTATCAACAAGAAGATATACTTGGAAGAAAGATCTACTTGGTCAACGGGTTTAAGCCCATTAAGATGATAAATTTTTATATATATGTGCATGGCGGCGGCATTAGCAGAGAGAGAGAGTACAATAAGTAAAAGAGTTTTCAATATTGTGCATGTTATCATAATTTGTACTCATGAAATTTAACCATTACTTGTGAGAAGAAAGATAGAAGATCAATAGATATACTTAGTTTGATTTATTTACTCTTGTTGCTAGTGTGAATGTTTGATTTTGAGAGGACAAGTTGATCTAATAGTGTCGAAGGACTTTCGGGAAAAGGGAGTTGAAGGCGGGTTCAGGAGAGTTCGTCTAGCCTTCGAAGGTGTAGAAGGCAAGTTCAAAAAAGTTCGTCTGACCTTCGATGGTTTGCCGTATTAGTGCAGAACAAGTCGATGGAAATCGCGGGCATTGTTGGTATATTATATAGGTTAGGTGTTAGGGAATCAAGTCTCTTCGTAATAACCTATCGTTATACGAGTATCAATAACAATAAGGTACGAGTATCAATAAGAATAAGGTTCAAGGGGTCTGAGGGACCCAAGGTTCAAGGAGTCTGAGGGACCCTGTATTTATTTTGGTATTCGTTTGTTTGTTTTATTTTCGTTAGTTTCTATGTTGCAACATAGTCAGTGCAAACAATAAAATTTCAACTTACATGCAGTAGTATGGCCCTATAATCTCGAAACAATAAAATTTCAACTTACATCCGGTAGTATGGCCCTATAATCTCGAAAAAGAATCCCTTGTAATGTGGAAACATAACTCATCACCCATTAAAGGCCTCTTTACTATCCCATTAAATGCCTCTTTACTATACCGAATAAGGATAATTATCTACACCACGCCTCTTTACCACACCAAATGAGGATTTCTTACATCTGGAATGAGGATGTAAGTACATCTGGTAGGATCAACCCCTACAATTGAGATACAATTTTATTAGTCGTGATCAACACAAAAAATACAAATTTGGCCCCTTTCTTAAATTTCTTTAATCAAGTCCAGATTCAGGCCACCCCTCCTATATTAATCAGGGCCCGCTTGGTTGCAACTCATCAATGACAATGGTAATGGGTATGAATGAAGAGTTAATCATACTAAGGAATGAAATGGGGAGGGGGAGGGGGGAGAATTGTTAATAAAATGGGGTAATGATTAACTTATTTATTATATACCAAGCACCATAAATGAAAATAAGTATACCCCTAAATCCCCCAACCAAGCGGACCCTCAATTAATGCATTTATATCACCTGTGGAAGGAGAACGGAAGTTGGTTAGGTCTTAGGAGGCTTTAATTTATGAGTAGAAACTGGTTAGAAGGCTTTATGACCATCTTTTAAAAATACAAATTCAAGGAATATAGAAGACAGGACGCGATTTTCATTCGCTTCGAGGCCTACCAAAAGGATGAGCTGGCCCAATCCATTCAGTGGTGGGTTTAGGGTTTTGACAAATTTGGGAATTGCAATGGGTTGAGCTGACCTGATACTCAACATAGATCGGGACAGGTCAATTAATTATTCTAATAAATAAAATTTATATTGCTATAATTTAAAATAAAGATAGACTTAATATATTCTCCATTTTGGTTTAATTGGCCTATCTTGGCCGGGCACGGGGACTAAGAAAAAATAAATTTTGTGGAATCCTTGACTTTTTCAAAGGTGAAGATTAAGAGCAAAGATTTTAAGAGGAGAGATTGTGAGAGAAATTTGTCATTTATGAGTTAGGACAATTAAGTTGGGACAAACAAAAACGGAAAGTAGACCAATTAGACCGGGACGGAGGGAGTACATCCTATACAAATATTATTTTAAGAGTCACTATAAAATAATATGTGACGGTCACATGAATCTCATTTCGTGTGACGGAACCTCATTTAGCCAAAGTAAGGAAAAAAGAAAGAGCCCCACTTACCTATTTCATTTTTACTATACTTGAATTGACCCGTCACACAAAATGAGGTCCGTGCAATCGTCACATACAAGTTTTTGTCAAAATATAAAGTATTAGTAAATACTTAAAATACATTTATGATTCTATTTTGTAAAATTTATGTGGGCGTCTAAAACATAATTAATAGTTTCCGCATAGTATGTTATCTTTTATTTGGTATTATTTTATACATGCTATTATAAAATGTTACGTGATTATTAAATGCTTTATATTAAATTGGTCTTTTAGGGTGAAACTAAAATATTATAAATTAATAATCAATCGCCTCATCATCTACTATCACGAAACAAAAGAGGGACCAACCCCATAAAAGAATGGACAAAGCGAATCAAAAGCAAAATGAGAAAAATTATGTGCTAAACTATTAGCAGAACGTCGAACCCAACTGAATCCGCGCTCTCTGAAATGAGTATCAAGAGCCCGAATTTCGTCCACAATATTCCCCCAAATATGACAGATTTTCTCTACTATGAGTTAGAGCATTAAAAGAATTTGGGAGTCCATTTCCTTTCCCGCATCCTTAGCGCATATCTAAATAAACAGTTTGTGTTCATGAACATGAATATTAGATACTCCTTTTATCCCAGTCTATTTTGCACTTGTGAAATGACACATACATTAAGAAAAGAATATTTTTTTACTTTTCAATTGACTTTTCAAATGAGATTGAGGGTGGAGATTTTAAGTGTGAAAATTGTGAAAAAAAATTCCTTTTTAAAGTTGTACAAATTGATGTGGGACGTACCAATAAGAAAAATGTGCAAATTAAGGTGGGACAGAAGAAATATTATTCTAGTTTTGCGCACACCAAAAAAAAAAAAACAACTTTTGTTTTATTCGTTCAACGACAAATGTATGAAAAATCAAAATAAATGAGTTACATAAATAATATAAAAATATTAATATTATTATTAGTTTTTACGAAACCTGTTCACGAGCCACTCAAGAACGAGCACTTCAATGTAAGTTATGTTCATTATTAAGCGAACATAAATAAATGTGTATGAACAGCTGCTAATCAAATTCGACCACGAGCTTTTAACCGAATATTTTGTTCGTTAACATCCCTCGTTCTTAGTCCATCTATAAACTTGCTTAAACTTGAATCCGCATTTAAAAGGTAGATTTTGGTATAGTTTCATAATCAATAGAAGACAACAGAACACTAATTTCCAAAGAACAGTTACTTACAGTGAACATGTTCGGAAGTAATACCTAATGTGCCAAGGTAACTTCCAGATTTTGATTGGCCAAAATCACAAATAAAAGTGACAAAATGATACGGTTGGCATCACTCGTAATCATCATTATCGTCACCGTTATCATTATCTTCATCGTTATCATTACCGTTATCATTATCAATATCATCATCATCATCATGACGACGAGATCTTGATTCAAGAGCCTTGAAGATGTAATTGTACTTGGTGGGGCTGTCGTACCATGTTGGGGTGCTTATGATCTCTCGCTCTAACCAGTACGGATCCTCAAACTCTTCCTTCTGTTTCATCCTCTCCAAGAAACTCGTCCATTGCTCTAAGAATCGGCTTAGACGAATGCTCTTTTGTCGCGTAAGGACAAACTTGATCAAGTCTTTTCCTATTACAGTAATCTCTTCACTTTCAATGATGAAGATGTACTGAAAATGAAACCAAATAAATATCCAAGGTCAGTATTACTGCAACACACAGACATATGTATATATCAATATTATAAGAAGAACCCAAAAAATTAGATAATCTAGCAGATACAAAAATAGTGAACTGGAAAAGACAATTTTCAAAGTCCTAGTAATGGTTTGTGTGACGCGGTTTATTCAACTTGCCACCGCAACATCACAATCACAATCATAATCAAAATTAATTAAAAAATAATCCAGACTAACGAAATAAGATTAAGATGAAAAAGTAATACTTAAGAAGGATTTGGAATACCAGAAATATAAAGCCCGTGGTTGCCAAAATCACTTGTACAAATTCATCCCACATTCCTGAGAGACCTTCATCTTCACCTTCACCGAAACCACCACCGCCACCTCCACCCCCACGAGGAGGTTCCCCACCGCTGCCCCCATCATCAAAGTATTCTCCTTTCTGAATCTGTTGCTTCAATACATCCTCAATTGACCGATTCTTTCTAAAATTTCCCACAGCATTCTCGATAATTTTCCATGGAGAACCCTGCTACATAGTAGCAAGTGAATTAAGACCAACTTGAGGAGCTTTAATGTAAAAATGGATCAACGAACAACAATTTCATGATTTTCAAATAAGGCAATATCACAGATAACTGAGAAGAGAATCTTATGAGGCGGCTCTTGACAATACTAAAGCAAAGAGAAGAGGATACTTAAAAAAGTAAAAGCACCTATGGGTACATATCAAACAATCTTCAAGAGGATATGCTGGAAAGACTTTCCACTCAAATCTGATCCTCTATCACTAATTAGACCACTGAACATCTATGTCATTCATAAGACTAACTTTCTTTACATTAAGTATCTTAACTATCGTTGATCATGGAGGTGTATAGAAAATGGAAGAAAAGGAGTATAATTCAGCGTCCCTAGTATAACGATAATTTCCAAACAATAATATCAATATAGGCAGACTCAACATATTCTTTAGAGTTCAAGAAGCAATCATGAATCAAATGTTGTATATATCTTTTCACACACTAAATGATGGCCCCCACCTAAAAAATGGAGGAAGAACAAACTGGAGTGTATTTATTGGGAAATACAATTTCCATGGAAGAACAAAATGGTTCCTAAATTTATAAAATCCCCACGCAAGTAAATTACCAAAAGTTAATCAACTTACATACCTCATTCCCATTCTCTGACTTTCCTTTACCACCAAATAAACAGACAACCGGAGCTCGCTGGTATCGAGGAGTAGTAGTGGTCAACTTAAAGGAGACCTCAGGAAATTTTGTTCCCAGGTAAATGGATGGGCATATAGGCGCCTTACTATTTTGAAACTGCTGAGGGAAGGCAGAAGGTAAAGAAGCAAGCTGGCAGGCAGTAATAGGGATGCAACTCATCTCAACAAATGGCTTTTACTTCATAATCCCCTAGCAGCAGAACTGCACAATTTAGCAACTTCTTAGAGTTCATCTACACCACAAGATCTAAACCACACCATGCTTTCCATCTAAAAGAGGATACCAGTCCATCATTGAGAATGCCGTAACTCGGCTTGTATGTTGTACAACCCCTCTGTATGTTGTAACGTATAACTAACGTAATTCCTAGGGCTGTAATTCACAGAACATGAGCTTCATTTGAACTCTTAGTTAAGCTTAAGCCTGGTTCATTTTGAAATTATTAAGCTTGCATGGTAAATGGGCTTGTTTAGCATGTAAAACAAGTGTAGTTCAAGCTCGGCTTGTTAACTGATAAGAAAACTTGAGCTTGTTAAGCACATTTCATTTTAGTAAATAGAAAACTGCATTTGTAGGAACCAAAACACTCGCTTAATAATACAATCAAAAGCGAGGGAGATCTAGATGCTACTGAAAAAGTAAAAATGACTGTAACCAAAAGCAAGGGAGATGTAGATGCTACTGAAAAAGTAAAAATGACATTTATAACAAAGTGAACTCTGTACATGATTTCAATTAGCAATTAGTATATATAAATAGAACAGAAACCAAAATCTAAAGATTAACGTAAAATTAAAAATGATAAAATAATGGTTTGCAACAGTTACATTCATTCAATTCTGGGCAACAATAGCATTGTCGAGTAAAACCCTATAAAGCTACAAAACTAACACAATCTCCTCTAATACCCCAATTAAAAAATATACAAAATAAATTAATGGGAAATAGAACACAGACATATGATACCAGAAGTGAAAGGTAAATGTCTACAGCTAAGAGAACACAAGACATTTTTCATTCAATAAATTTGGAGAATCTCTATAAGCTACTAATGCGTTATGCGTTGTTTCTCCCTTGACAGTAAATAAAAAATTTGGTAGCATACCAGGCCCTAAACAAGGTATTGACGATAATCAGTAAACTACACTCATACTTGTTTATATAAAACGTCGCCGGATTGACTGAAGTGCTACTGAATTCCAGAAAATTCCTCACCGTACAATCCGCCGGCCGGATATAGCACCGGTATTTCCTTGAAGACAATGTTGATGGCGGCGTAAATGATTACGGCGGAGATGGTAAAAATAGGTTAGCCCGTTTTCCGTTACAAACAGATTCAGAGAGAAACCGAGTTACAGAGAAACGAGAATAATTTCTGATTTTGCCATTTCCTGTTTCGTTCTTTATCTTTTAACAATTGGGCCTGGGCTTGTACTTCTTATTGGGCTCCTCTAGCAAGGGCTCTTGGCCCAGTTAACCAAATATTTCGTGTGGGCCTATTTGGGGCCTCTTATAGAACTTTTGCAGGCCTGAGCATCGTAACAAATTTATACGGATTCGGGAGCTCGGCATGGCATATATTGAGTCGGTTTGGGTTGGATAGAAATCCTCCTTTAACTTAAAAGGAGAATCGTTGAATAATTGACTGGACACGTGTCTTCATGTGGTTAATTTGGGTTTTAGATTTTTTTTTTTTTTCTCACTGAATATATTAACTTTTCCTGCTTAATGAGTGCTGACGTGTTTATCTTCCAAAATAATATAATACTATAATATTTAATTGAAAGATGGCACACGTTCAAATAAATATAGCCACGTTCACCTATGCAATTGCTACCTGGATGTTGTAACTCACAGTATAGTTTTTCATAGTATCATAGTTGTGCTCCATTACGTTAAATTATGGGTTAGTGGAGTGGAAAACTGCTTAATTCAGTTTACTGAAACAGTAATAAATAGCTAATTGTTGAACAATACATCTCACGCATTTATCTATCAAATTACTGCTGATCATTGAACTTCATTGTTTCCAAATCTGCTATTCTACACTCCTTTCACTCAATGGCTCCTCTATTTAGCTTGATTCGAGATGTTAACCCTTCGAAGACGCAGTGGGCAATGAGGCTCCGACTGGTGCGCTGCTACAATGTCCCTGTTTTCAGAAACAGAAATCAAATCGCAAGCACTGAGTGTGTTTTCCATGATCGAGAGGTAAAAAATAATTGAATTGCACATTCTTGAATTCTGTCTATAGTATGTTCAATATTTTTTACTAACTTAAATATGCAATGCAATGTTAACAGGGGGATCGTATCCATGCATCTATGAAGGGAACTGCCATGGACATTATTCGACCGAAGCTTACTGAAGGTGGTCTTTTTGCTATAAAAGACTTCATTGTTGCTGAAAACAGACACAAATTCAAGACAACATCATGCAAGTACAAGTTGATATTCCTAACGAGGACTAATGTGGTTGAGTTCTTCGATGATGCTTTTACTAAGTCCATCTATCAGTTTAGGAGCTTTTCTGAACTTACACCCGAAAAAGAGGTCGAGGAATTCGAGTTATTTGGTGGGTAAATTTTAGTTTTTTAGTGTTATAAAAATTATGAGTACAAAATATGTTCCAACTTAATGTATACATATCATCTTTCTACCAGATATCATAGGCCGGGTGGTTTCATACCAGCCTCCAACCCAACACCCAAACCACACCAGCACTTGGATGGAATTCAGGATAGAGGATCTCGAGTAATACTCGATTTCTTTTGCAACAAATTGTATTATTTTCAATTTCTGATTCACATGTCTTACAAACAAATATTGTATGCTAAATTGCAGGAATAATAAGATGTCATGCACTTTGTGGGAGGAGTACATTGACTGCCTACTGCCACATCTGGAGGATGCCAACAACAAGCAAGTAATTGTGATCATACAATTTGGACGTGCAAGACTATATGGTGGTATGTGACGCATAATTTCATACATAAAATTTTATTGGATTTTAGGTGCTGATCTTAATGTGCTTTATATGAACAGATGAGATAAGTGTTTCAAACAGCTACAACGTTACAAAGGTTATAGTAAATGGTGATAGTGCAGAATTCAAAGACTTTGAGAAAAAGTAAAAAATCACTGCAATTTCAAAGAAATTTAATTTCTTATCAATTTTACTGAACTAACTGTCGTTCTTTCTATATACATTTGTATTATTTACCTAATAAGATTGCTAGATGCTGGGGAATCCAATGCTCCCATCAACAGATCATCCAACAGGGTGTTTCTGTCTGTTGAGGATGAGATAAACAGTGGACACACAATTGTGAAAAATTTAGCTGAACTGAATGAGGTGGATAAGGTAAAAATTATTGTGATATACCAGTAGATACATTGATTTACTGTTCAGAAAATACAATTTTGAAAACAATCTATATTTGTTTTTGTTGTTGTTTTGTTTTACAAAGGATGGTACATATTGGGTTGATGCTACTATTGTTGAGATTGAAACTGTTGGGGATCTGTGGTACCTTGCTTGCAAACGTTGTACCAAAAAGTTAATTGAGGATGAGTCAAAGTTTTTTTGTTCTAAGTGTCGTGTCAAAGAATCAACAGGAACCTACAGGTGATAATCTGTAACTTAAATTGTCAAAATCTTATGATTACATAAACTGTCTTAATGTGCCGATTGTTCTTATTTTGGATTTTTTTGTTGTTCCATGTGTATGATTTCTGACATAGGTATAAAATTGAGATTCGTGTTGTGGATGGATCTGGAACTGCGCGTTTTTTACTTTGGGATAAAGAATGTGTGCAATTGATTGGATAGAGTGTTGAAGATGTTAAAAAGAAACATGTAGTCTCCTTATTCTGTTGGTCTAAAAGTTAAACATATATCTTAAACAAGTTATTGTTCTAACTCAATTTCTGTTTGGATTTTTTCCCATAGAATGATGATATGGTAGAAATACGGAAGTATGTTGAGAAAGCAATATCTGATAAGGATGCATTGTTCAAGGTTCAGGTTAAGACTGATCTCAAGGAGAAATTTTTTGACATGTATAATGTCATGAAAATTTCACTTGAGGTGGGGGTTGCTAATGTGGAAGATTATTACGAGTTTGCTGAGGTAACAAAAATATTTATAAATCTATGAAAATACATTACTTGCTTTTATATTGTACACTAATATCTACATTTCTTTATGTTCAGGAATCTGATGTATCAACAAACATGCCTAAAAATCAACATGATAGTGAGCATACTAATGAAAAATCACCAGAGAAAAAGAATGGGAAGGAGATTGTGCAGGATGACAACACAAATGAGCAGATTGGTAAACGCTCGATGAATATAGAGGTCAAGAAAGCCAAAGGTTCGAAGAAGTTGAGGATTGTCATTAAGAAGGAGAAGTGATGTAATGTTTAGGTCTGTTGCTTTGGAAGTAGTTTATGCTGTTAAGTTTGATTACTAAGTTATTTCCCTAAGTTTTCAATCCAGTTTGTTATTTGGTCATAGTAGGATAGGACTAGGTGTTTGATTTAGTGTATTTCAGCTAGGATTTCTATGTTATTCCATTTCCAGTTGTTTATTTGTACTTCCAAAGACCTATGTTTCTATTTAATTGAATATATTTTGTTTAGGGCATGTGTCATATATTCTGCTCATGAGTATATTTCCCTTATTATACAAGTTAATTACAATTTCACTATAACTTATTTTAAATTATGCATTGTATGTACCTATGCTTTTGAAACCTATATAACTAATATGACAAGTCAGATGTGTTATGCTATAATGCACAGTATAATGCATATAAACAATCAGTTATTGTTTCATGTCAATTCAAATTCCAAGTATTCAAACATATCATCAACAAATACATGGAACATTACAACTTCACAAACATAATCTGCAATAGACGGTGGTTTGGATACTTATCTTATCTGCATGTTTGCTGTGCAATAGTTGCTCATCATTGTGTATTCCGGGATAAGATATTTGATATACTTGGGATATACATAAACTGCTGCATAACTTGCAATATCAATTGTTAGTTAAAATTTTGAACTAACATTTTTTATGTGATAATATAAATTAATTCTTTATTTAATTATGCAACTAAAACTAAATTTAATTACCACTAGCTCTATAGATAAGTATTACAGTTTCAAATCAAATTATATTTAATAAGTAATAATTTTTTTTTCTATTTTTTACTAGATTCTTTAGATGTATTGTGAGTTTACTATGTTAAATTTATATATATACACAGACATATATATATACATTTTTTTTTTTCGTTTACCTACAGAATATTCAGCTTAGTGATTTATAATTTTTTCACAAGAAAGATTAAAAACACAACAAATCCCATATAAATGTTTTGATGTATATATGTTAAAAGAAAATTAATCTGTCAAGCATAAACACAAATCTTATACACTATGTATGAATAGAGACAATTCATAAAATTATTTGTTAATATAAAACATAATCATCACCTAACATGTTACCAAGCCTGCAGTGTTACAAGTTAATTTAAAACTAATAATTTCTCAATAGTTATTAGATAAATATTATCAAATACAAATAAAAATATGTATCACAAAACGAATTTTCTTTGTATTTGAACATAAATATAAGCCAGTATCGAAATAAATTACCTCTTACCGTCCCCTATGGATACTTTACATGGCATCATCCCGTCCAACATTTTTCTGCCACACCCAATTTGTTAGTAATCTCTACACACACAAAAAAATTAAAAAAAATATATAATAGTAATAATATGAATTGTCATGTATAAGACTTTTTTTAGCTGACGATTTTATGTAAAATTCTTATAATATATAAATGACTCAACATTAAAGTAAATATTTAATCAAAATTTATAGTAAATTAAACATGCAGTAATAGTTTAACAAAATGTAGGTATTTTAAATTTTGATTTCTTTGTTAAAATAATAAATACAAGACTCACATTTTCGGAGCAGAAAAGTAGTAAACTTTATTTATTAATGGATATGTAACTGTTACTTCAAGAGAATCTGCTTCGACAAGAAATATCCTAATAACTGATATTTTAATCCTTTATGCAATGAAAGAAGATGTAATGTGTAAATTGATAAGAGTCTTATATAAAATAATGGATGTCTATTCAAATTGAGTGTAACTAAATCAACTCTGGGGCAGATTCATATAGTGCGTATCCACAAATTGATTGAATAAATGTATTTCAACATAAATATAAGCCAGGATCGAATAAATTACCTGTTACAATCCCCTATGGATAGTTTACATGGCATCGTCCCGTCCAACGTTTTTCTACAACATTCAATTTGTTAGTAATCTCTACACACACAAAAAATTAAAAATAATAAAAAAATAATAATAATATGAATTGTCAATTCATTACGAACACATTTATAATAATTTTTTTGCTTAAACATATATGTTTTGCATTCAAAATTTTAAATATATGGCAGCGGAAGTTGAAAATTTGAAATAATAACTGCCCTTAAGTGGTTACTGGCTACTAGCTACACAGATTAAAAGACAAACTAAAATAAAAACTGATTTGTCATGTCTAAACCAAGTATTGATATGAAGGAAAACAAATAATCTTTTTCTTCCGATAGTTCTGTAATCAGTAATTCATCAACTGACGAGTATTCAGTGGAAGAACCACGCATCAACTGAAGGACATCATATAAACATAACATCAGGAGAAGAAATTTTTACGCATCAGTTTACTTGAAGGCCAAATACTAAATTGACAGGTTGGTTTTTCGATTTCTAGACTTATTTATTCATTTTTTTAGTTCTTTTTTAGGAGGATCGCTGAAAAACCAAATTGTTGTAGGTGAACAACTAGCAGAACATGGGTTTACAGAAATATGTCTCTGATTTTCATTTTTTTTCCAAGTATATGACATTAAATTTGCAAATCAACAATAAATACAGTAAAAATTAAACTGAAAAAAAGAATTGTGTTCTCACCGTTTCTGTGCTCGCAGATCTGAAACTTCCGAAGCTTGCATGTTTGGATAGTAATTTAAAATAGTTATAATATTTCTGGAATTTTGAATAAAAACAAAATGGAGCCGATTGTAAGGAGTGAAATAGAACGATCTAAAAATTCCTTTTTAGGACTACTCAATTCATAACTTATTTCTTAAAATCATAAAAAAAATAAAAATAAAAACTAAACATTTCACTTTGCCACCGAAAATGGGTGAATGATCGAAGCTCATACATGCAACTTTCTGGTAGGAAGTTGAAGTTTACCAAAATATTTAGCTGGATCTGATTTTGTTTTTTTAGGACTGAAATATATATATTTTCTGTACAACGACCCATAAATTCAAAGAAATCGAGATTAAAATCAAACTAGATCCAACTGATCTATAGTCACTAGCAAGGAATTGTTAAAAAAACTAAAAAAACATCAGATTTACAAAAAAGAATATAAGTGTTAAAACTCAAAAAACAAGTTTTTCTCAAAGAAGATCTTTGGACTGCAGTAAGATAAGTATAACGAACTAAAAAAATAAAAAATAAAGATGTTTTGGTGAAAAACTCCAGATCTGATGGAAGATTGAAGCTCAGAAATATGTTTTTCAACAATACATTGAAACGAAACATAGATAACACATGGAGCTTCATCATCTTCCTCCGAATGTTAGATCTGAAGAGTAGATAGAGAGAGGCGGTGAAAGGTTGTTTCTGGGTGACTGTAAAAGCCTAGAAATTGTCGACAGTATAGCTGCCCAAGTGGAAGGTGAAAGAGTGTGGTGAAAGAGTGTGAAGAGTGAAGACTGTTTAGAATTCTCTAGAAAGAGAATGATATGAAATGTTGTTCTTTTTTGTGGCCCGGCTGATATAGTTGGGCCACTTTCACTTCTATTTTTTTTTTTTTTTTGATTATATTGTAGATTGAGTGCAGAGATGGGCTTTTACCTTACTACAAATAATTGTGTGGGCTATTAATTGGCCCATGTCTTTAGTGGGCTGTAATTGTATAATTACTCTTCATTTATGTGATATGGCCCATGTGACCACCATTATAGTTTTAATTTTTTTAATATTTCATCTTAATATTTTATATTACTTGAACATTATATAATTATATGTTGAATATGTGTGCTTGCTTTGTATAGTTTTGAAGTTAGATATGATTGGCCTTACACCAATTATAATTTTTACTTAATAAAATGTTTTATGGGAATTAAATTAATTTTACTATTATTTTAAGTCTTTTATAAATATTACATTATTTAATGTTTTACTTATTGCAATTCATTATAGAATGGATGAAGATATGGCAAAACAAGCAAGATTGTTACGTCGAGCTCAGATGAATAAGAAAAGAGAAAGATCACGTCAAGGTATTTTTTTATTATTAAGTTTAGAATTAATTCATTGATTTACATTTAGGTTATACTTTTTCATGTGTTAGTCATTATTAATTTAAATTATAAATTATGTTTATAAATTTAAAAAATAGTTACTTTCATAGCTTAATTCACTTTTAATTTCTTAATTGTTTAATCTAAGCTACCCGTCCAACTCCATATGCACGTAATTCAACTGGTCGGATTCATGTGAGAGATGTTACACAAAGTAGTACAAGGGTTGCATTTCATGATATTACAAATGGTATGTGCTGGCAACGTATACTTTATATATTTATTCTTTTCAATGTTTTTTTATTATAAATTGCATGTGTAAATGAATGGAATTAATATTTTTATGTTTTTTCTTTAGATCTCTCTCATTCAAGTGCAAGTAAAAAACAACGTTCCAATTTAAATTTACCAGTAACAAATGCACCGCATCTTGATTCAGGGCCAGAAGGTAAATAGTTTATGCTAATGTGTAATTTTTTTTTTTTAATTTAATTTATATTTTCTTTTCAGATTTGTATTACATAGTTTTGATATTTTTAATTTTATGTGTAATTTTTAAAGGCACCTGTAGGAGTTCATGCACCCTGCACCCAATATCTCAAGTTCAGCTTGGAGATAATTCACATGATCAATCAGATGACCCATTTTTTAAAATCACGAATGGTAAGATTTAAATTAAGATTCTTATACACTTAGAATATTATTTTTATACATTTTTTTCTCAGTTTGTAGCACAAGTCAAGCAAATCACCATATTCCGTCAAGGTAATAAATTGGATTGTTATTTATATTTTTTTAATATTTCTTTTTATTATTATTATTAGGTTTAATTCCAACAATACTAATATTATATTATCTTTTATGCACAACTCAATCTCTATTGATTAGTCCTGAAGAAGATTTAGTTGTCAGTAACGATTGTGATGATGAAGATGAACAACTGTGTGCTTATACATCTACAGGTAACAAAATAAATTCATAAACTTTTTCATATGCGTAAACTACCAACATGTTTTTCCAATTTAATGTATTCTTTATTCTATTTTAAATTGTTTTAGTTTATTGGGATATTGGAGATGCTGAGTTGAAGTGTGAGTTTTGTGGTGCCTTTTTTTGGTATGAAGAGAGATTGCGCTCCGATCACAAGGCGAAAAAACCAAAATACTCGCTTTGTTGCATGCAAGGAAAGATTAGTCTCCCTTTTATGAAACGACCACCCCAACTTTTGGAAGACTTACTGAGTGGTCAAACTCGAAAAAGCATACATTTTATTAAAAACATACGATCTTACAATAGTATGTTTGCATTCACTTCTATGGGAGGAAAGATCGATAGTAGACCAAATTCTGGGAATTCTCCTCCAATATTTAAGCTACATGGAGAAAATTATCACTTAATTGGTAGTTTGTTGCCCCCTGATGGTGATACTCCAAAGTTTGCTCAACTTTACATATATGACACAGAATCATGAGTTGGTGCTAAAGGTTGGCACTCCGGTAATGCTTTTGAGGAATATTGATCCTACTCTTGGATTGTGTAATGGTACAAGATTGATTCTCACTAGGCTTGGTACGCATGTGCTTGAAGGAAAAGTTATGACTGGAACTAATGTGGGTACAAAGGTGTTAATCCCCAGATTATCACTCACGCCATCAGATGCCAGGATACCTTTCAAATTTCAGCGTCGTCAATTTCCTATTACAGTTTCATATGCTATGACAATCAACAAGAGCCAAGGTCAGTCACTATCCAATGTAGGCCTCTTCTTGCGCAAACCAGTATTTAGCCATGGCCAACTTTACGTTGCTTTGTCAAGAGTTACGAATCGACATGGTTTGAAGATCTTGATATGCAAAGGAGATAGACAAGGTGGCAATTCGACTGTCAATGTCGTGTATAGAGAGGTTTTTTAGAACCTTTAGACTTTACTACTTATTGTATTTTCGTTCCCCAATATTTTACTTTATAGCAGTTACATGTTCAACTTTGTCATTTCATACCTTTATCACTTATAATATTTCATGTTATACAATGTATTTGTTCATACAACGTACATAATATATTGTGCCATTCTATAAAATGCATATTAAACTATCGACTCTCAAAAAACAAAACATAAAAAAATTAAATGCCCGTGCATCGCACGGGTGGAAATCTAGTTTGATTAAACTGAAAATTAAGAGTGACAACTTGGATTGGGTCGGATTTATATTCAATTTCAACTCGACTCAAGTTATATATAAAAATATCTAAATAAGTGTTAGCGGTGAATGGTAGAGTCAGTATCTCAAACACAATGTTCTAAGAGGCATTTCTAATTTTATAATCTCAAATTTTAGTGAGATAATGAAAAAAATGAATAATAATAACAATAATAAGAATTAATATAAACAATCAACCTGACCATAAGTAACTTTTTTCTATTTTAATACCCAACTTTAAAAATGTATTCAATTGCTTGCAGACGATATATGGTGTTGATCTGATGGATTAAGTTGGGTCGGGACTCTCAAATTGCCACCCACTTACAACATCGAGAAAATGAAAAACTTTGTTAACATGATCAAGTGCAATGTACGTGTATTTATCTATCGAAAATTTGAGATTTGATTTAGTAAGACAATTAGACAACCTTAATTACAAAATGAAAGACTAAATTAAGGGCTAGTTTGAAATTGTTAATAAAATATAGGGTGACTTCTGCAATTTTCCCAATCTCAAAAACAGATTTGAATTGGGCCCGAAAAATATGATGTCTCTGGGGCTACAGTATGGGCCCATTGATGTTGGCTACAGTCCAATGTAGGTTGGGCCTTCGTTTAGCCATTTAGTTTTCGCAAGCAATTGCAGAGAATTATTGACCTCTCAGTAAATTCAATCTCCTCATCTTCATCCATCAGCGAATTTCAGTCGTGTTTTGCCTCTGCCCAGCTCTCAGCAGTCCGCTTCCTTGGGCCGCGGTGGCTCCGTCGCTGACTCTCCTGCAGAACCGAGTCATTCTTGCATTTCCTGTTGACCTAACTCGCGCTCGGCCGAGTCAATCACTGAGTCGCCCAGAGTGGTGATTCGCGGCGCGGATTAGTAATCCTAGGGTTCCTGTTGCCCTAGTTTTATGCCGGTTTCTATCTATTTTTGCTCCAGGTATTTTCACTCCATTTTACACTTTTTTTCACTCCATTTTACACTTTCTGCCGTGTGAAAATGTGTATGGTCCTTGGGTTCCTCGTTCAAATTTGAGTGGGATTACTTAGTGAGGTGATTGTTTCCGGCGGTTTTGTGATATTTTTTTTTTTTTATTATTTCTGAATTTCTTAAACAATTTGTGCGCTGTTATTACATTGTCAAGCTGGCTAGTTCAGTTAATTTGGGTACCACGGCCCCGCTGTGAGTTCCTAGCTTGAACCTGCAGTTGTTCTGGATCTGTTGATAATTTATATTATTTTTGCTTGTCCAGTTCTGAATTTGCTCAACTGTAAGCTCGTTCTAGTGTTATTGGCACTGCTGTGTAATTCTGTTTTAATCTACTTCTTGGCTATTTATTATTCGGTCTCCCTTGGAAAATATGACTCATAACAATGCTAACTAGAAGATTCATTTGCTAATGATACGGATGATGCGCCAGTATGTTGAATTAAAACCGTTAATGTCAAAATGCTATCTGCTTTCTTAGATGTAACGTTATTAGGCAATTTCTTAATGCATAAATGACCATCATAGAAATATTAGGTTGTCTTATGTTGAATTTGGCATAATTTGTTGAGTTAATCCATATTGCTTCACTGATCTTAAAAAAATTTGTTCCTCAAATACTGGTGTTGTCTTTTGTTAATAATAAAAATAATATTGATGGTATTTGAACATCTGAATATTATCAGTTCTTGGTTATACTGCAATAGATTATTTTTGTAAAATATCCTTTATGATGAACAACGCCTAATTTGTCGAGAGGAGAGAGGTACAATGGATTTAATGTATACTTGGAAAATAGTTTGCGTATGCTTGTCCCTTGCCGAATGCCGATGGCCTTTTTTATGATGTACATTGAAGATTCTTCTGGTAATACAATGAATATCATATTTTTCAACTGTTTTGGTAATATTCACTGTATTTGCTAGGTCAGTTGAAGGATTCTGTGTGGTGTTATTTACGGTGTTGGGATTGTATAAAATGGATTTTTATGACTAAGCTAAATTGCAATTAAGCTAATATGTGTTTACTTTATTGGGAGTTATTAACCTTGTAAATAGCTAGATCATGAGATATCATTCTTGAACTTGTGTAAGTTGCGCAGATAATTCATACAGATGCTTGTACCATGAATGACTAAATCAGTGACATTCCTTGTCTGTGTTGCTTATGAATTTGGTTTTAGTGAAACCATTTGATCAACTTGTTATCAATTTTACCTCTCTTCCTTATATGATTATGTGCAACATACTCCAAGTAATTCTCTGTTGAAGTCTAAATCATCTTGTGTCTGAATTAAGGGTTGATTTGTAAGAACTGTTTATGTATTTTCATGGTGTCCATAATCTTTTAGTTTAGGATGCTGAGCTTGAGGCAGTCTCTGGCAACTTCTTGTATAGGATTCGAGTCAGTTGAGCTTGGGAGGAACCGGTACCCATGTCTGGTGGTAAGCTTTATTGTTTGCATGTTCATCCCCGGAGTTCCACATGACTTTGTGCTTTTTGCTCCTTTTACTGACAGAGAAGTATGAGTTGCGTTCATTAGGCATTTTGTTAACCTATATTAGTCTTTCTGAAGCACACACTTTGGGGGGATTGTAAATTTGAGTGGGATACTAACGTGCTCAGGGATGGATCCAAAAATTAGTATTGGGGAGGGCTGGAATATAATAAATGTTTCTATTATGAAATTTGTACATATCAATATATTTTTCAACGTTCAAATACATAGCATCCGACGAGGTTTTAAACTATTATACTCGTATATAATCGAATCTACACCTATTTCGTTAACAAAATTCATGGTTGCAGAAAGCGGAAAGTGGAGGCGGAGCGGTTTCTGGCCGTTTAGCGCCTAGGCCCCGCCTAGACGGCCTAGGCTAGGCAGGGCCTAGGCGCCGCCAAGGAATTATTATTATTATTTTAATTGTTTTGCACTTTTTATTAATTATTTAATTCAAAAATTATATAAAAATATATGTATATAAGATAATCATGATATAGCACTACAATCAATTTGTTTAATATTTTAAAAAGCTTCTAATTTTTTTGCTACGAAGGATTTGTATTAAAAAAGAAAATTCAAATACATAAACTTTATTATAAGAAGCCAACATAAAATTAAAATAAAAAGAGGTCAACATAAGTCAATTACTAAGTCCCAAACAATTAAACAAGACAATAATGTCGGCAAGACATAACAACAAGTCAATAACATAATAAACTAAATGAAAACAACGTCGTTTTGAGCCTTTTTTAAAATAAAAAATAAAAAAAATAAAAAAAGGTCCAAACCGCCTAGGCAGCGCCCAGGCCAGAAAAGGCCCAGAGCAACCGCCTAGGCCTTAATTGGGCCAAAAAAGGGCCCAGAGCAACCGCCTAGGCCTTAATTGGGGCGGCCAGGGCCGCGTAGCGCCTAGGCGGCCACCTAGACCGCCTTTTGCATCCATGACAAAATTATGTTCAATATAGAGCATTACATAATCTGCAAGAAAATCATCACTCAAATTTGCGTCAAATTGTCGTACATCTTTATTGCTAAAAACGTCCGTTCAATTATTGCAGTAGAAACATGCAGAGTTAAAACAAGAGAGGTTTGTTTATTTTTAAGGTTAATTACAAGAAAAATTACGACATTTAGTCCAATTTCCAATTATAACATGACTTTAAAAACTAATCGGTTTTGGTCAACTATATATTTTTTTCCAATTACAAATATCAACTATATTTTTGACATCTGATTGTGTCGTCATCACCACTGTTAAATGTGCCTTGACAAGGCATTCATTTACCCTTGACCAATTTTACAAGCCGCCATTTTCAATGTCGTTAATTGGGAGTGGAAGACGTGACATAATAATTTCAATCACCGATTAACGGCAATGAAAATAATGGATTGTGAAATTGGTCAGGGTAAATGGAGGTCTTGTCCAGATGCATTTAACGGTGGTGACGATGACGACACTCTTAGATGTCAAAAAAATATAGTCGAAGTTGTAATTGAAAAAAAATTATAGTTGGTTACCAACATTGATAAGCTCTAAAAGACATGTTACAATTGAAAATTGGACCAAATACAGGAAGCAAGAAACAGAAGAAAAGAGGGTGTCTTAATTTTATTTTGGAGTGTGCTTAATATCAATTAGGACTACTAGTACTAGTGCACCATTAAAGGGGGAGGGCTAGGCTGAAGCCCCGGAGGGGCCAAGCCTCCCTCTGCCCCTTAACGTGCTGAAAAACAAGAGGAACATTTTAGGTGTGTAGGTCATGCAATAAGATGCTAATGATTTGGTCTTATGGCAGTTCAAAATGTCTAGAGAATATTTGGGTTTACACCTTTGCTGGATGAAAAATTTAAAGAAGGTCGTTGATATGGATGAACAGGGACGAGAGAATGTGCTCAATTTCTTTTGGTAAACCATCCTTGAATATGGTTACAAGCAGCCATACTAACTGCATTAATGATTTCTCAGGAGTGTGCTGCTAAAGGTCCTCGACCAAGATATCCTCGGGTATGGAAAACCAAAAAGAGGATTGGGACAGTTTCAAAGTCCCTAAAGCTTGTCGAATGCGTAAGTGTTTCAGTTCTTGGTAAACGGATATTTTAGAACGTTTGTTTTCTCTTGGCAGTTTCATCTTGAGCAAGAAATCATTTTTTTTTCTTTTTGGATATTTTAGATAAAGGGATTATCAAATGTCAAAGAGGAAGTATATGGTGCTCTTGATTCATTCATTGCCTGGGAACTAGAGTTCCCCTTGATTACTGTGAAGAAAGCTTTAAAAAGTCTTGAGAATGAAAAGGAGTGGAAGAGGATAATTCAGGTATAGTCATCCACTTTTTCTGTTTTCTTCACCCTCTTTTTCTTCTGTTTCTTGCTTCCTGTATTTGATCAATTACATCTCAGGTGACTAAATGGATGCTAAGTAAAGGTCAAGGAAGAACTATGGGAAGCTATTTCATGTTGCTGAATGCTCTGGCCGAGGATGGAAGGCTCGAAGAGGCTGAAGAGCTATGGCAGACGTTATTTTCTCAGAACTTAGAAAGTATGCCGCGCATGTTCTTTGAGAGGATGATTTCTATATACTATCACAGAGAAATGCACGACAAGATGTTTGAGGTATATCACGTTTCTTTTTCTTTTATCATTGTATTTAATTATAGGAAATAGAAATGGATGTTCTTAAAAAGTGCAGTATAAGGAACGAGTCTTTATTCTTAAAGAGATGGAATATATTAAAACTAAAGTACATTTCCAACCCCTGACTGTATCTGGACCAAATAGCGGTCGAGTTCTTTATGATTAGGCTCGGGTTTTTTTTCATAGATGCTTGTCGTTGTAACTAATAGGAGTTCAGTGTGTTAGAATACTCTGGTCCTGCGAGTTTGTCAACTGAACTTGCATTTAGTTACCCATTACAAATCTTTACCTGCCGACTTGTTAAACTTCTATAGAGATGTTACCATGGATTGGGATGGACTGATAAAGGAAATTTGTGTATATTATCGTGGATTATACTCCCTGGTTTTAGTGTAAATAAGGGGTGTTTTCCTCTTTTAGTCCTACATTCAGACAGTATCTCCCTGCAGACATAGGATGGCAAATTTGTGACCTCAGTTGTACTGTTTGTGTAGATATTTGCTGACATGGAAGAGCTTGGTATGAGGCCAACCATGTCGATTGTGAGGATGGTTGGAGATGTATTCAAGAAGCTTGACATGCTGGACAAATACGAAAAATTGAAGAACAAGTATCCGCCACCAAAATGGGAATACCGTTATATCAAAGGTAAGAGAGTAAAAATAAGATTACAAACTGATATCAAGAGGGAGCTAAAGAATCCTGAAACGAATATTAGAACAGATTCAGTTGAGCAGCATGAGAATGCAGCAGGAGTTAGTATTGATAGTTGTGAGGAGGAAGACAACTTTAGTATTGATAGTTGTGAGGAGGAAGACAACTTGTATTTCCCAGAAGAAGATTGACAATTTGTCTGAAATAAATGCTAGATGCTATTGGTTTATTCATGCTGCTCGTAGGGATTTATATTGTTGGTTTATCCATTATCCAAATTGACCAACGAAATCGAACCAATCCAATCCAATAATTGCGGTTTGTATTAGTTTATAAATAGTTATGGGTTATAATATATTACAAACTGAAGATTTTGTTTGGTTATGGATTAAGAAAAAAAAAAAACTATTAAAATCAATCCAAACTAATATAACATGTATGTATATTATGTAGTTATAGATGTAATTTCAGTTATAAATTATTTTTATAAATAAATATAATAAAGGATACTACTTTCCTTAAGTTTACTTTGATTAGATTATTATTCTTTTCATTTTTCGAATTCCAATAAATTCATATTCATGATTTAATGTTGAATCCTAGTTCCTTTCTATCATAACATCATCTTTAATTCACAAATTTAGAATTGAGTAAAGTTCTTTTTCTCTTATTCATGCTTACAAAGAATATGTTTTTATTATGCAATTCATAATTTGTGGTATGTTTTTATTATGCAATTTATAATTTATTTTGTCATTTAATTGAGATTACAAATTAATTATATATGTTTTCATTGTTTTTTATGTCTTTTATTGTGATTCCAATTAATAGATTGAAGGACATTCGTGTTATTTTCGTATTATCAATTATTATTTTTTATTTATTAGTCAAAATCGTCCAAATCAAACTAAATCCAGAGAGCTTTGATTTGAATAGTTGAAATCTTGGTTTTATTAAAGTTTGAGATACTTAGAGAGAGACTGATTTAGTTGATTTGGACCATTTGACTATTAGATTTTAGTCACACACAAAAAAAAAAAAAGGTTAATTATATGAAAATTCACCAAATTTTAGTCAATTATCAATTACAACATAATATTTAAAACTTAACATAAAAATGCATCTCCTAATAATTATTTAAAATTTAATATTGAAATATCAGAATTCGTGGGGGTGTACGACGTTCTTGTGAAGTACGAATATGAAAGAACAATAACATAAACATACTATGTTTTTAAGAACTACGGACAAAGCTAAACTAGTAGTAACAAAAGTATAAACAAATTTTCGAGGAAGAATCTCTCATCCTCTCAGGCCTCTTTCATTAGTGAAGTGCAGTGCACAAGTACAATTTGGACTTACAAAACTTCAGGACTCCCTCCTAAGTAGTAAATCCTATATGCACTCCCCTCTTACTGCACTCGCAAGATCTCCCAATCTTGTTTAACACACTTCTCCCGAATATGTCCTAATAATTAGATGGTGTTCGTGTACAGGATGAACACCAACTGTACAACTTACAGCTATGCTTTTGACCGAATACAAAATATAGAAAAACTCGATGATTCACATCATTGTTAAACTCCTCTTAATCGAAATCCCTTTGATAATGTCATGATTATAATCATTCTTTGACTTAGGGGATGTGTTTGCTCTCCTTAACATGGAAATGTCTTTGATTGAATGATTTCTTTAAGTCACCCTTTTCCATAGTTGCACCAATTCTCTCCAATAAACCTTCAAGTCCACCTTCCCTTAGCTGCATCAATTATCTTCAAAACCTGCCAACAAAAACACGTTTCACAAATAGTATTTTTCAATGAACGCCACAATGTTAGGAATTTCCACATTAATAGATATTTCCAATAAATGCTTTCGGTAAAATACAAAAATTAAAGGAAACGTGACAAAATCTCTTTTAGCAAATACATTTACGATAGTTTCGGGCTCCAATTGATTATGTGGAGCTCGAAAACTGAATTTGGTTCCAGCCATATACGCACATGGAAATACTAATTTTCTCTCTCTAAAACTATAGCTACAAATTAGCCTTTGATTTCAATTTACCCTCAACCTGTCTCTGATAATCGCATTTAAGCTATCAAGCACAAAAAAAAAAAAAAAAAAAAAAAAAAACAGCTTCCGCCTATTTGGACATTTCTAGTTCTCCAAACAATTATACAATTCAATACCGTAATCATTGAGGATTTTAGGAGGCTCAACGACGTTCGGGATAAGAGATCAGGACTTGCCTATGAAGGACAAGTATTATTTAGCAAGGGGGACAAATTACCGGGAGATCGTTGTGGGTTTACATTTTGAAGATTTTGCTGGCTTTTTTTGGGAGTGGTGGTGGAGAGAGCGAAGAAATTCTTGAAAGGGTGGGGTGGGCGGTGGTTGTCGGTGATGTCGGATGAGGATGGGAGTTTGGAGATGATAGTGACTTCATTCGTAGATTCGATTTCATATGAGTGAGGATAATGGCGACCGCGGGGGAGGTGCTTGAGGGAAGAAGGTTTCGGTGTTTGTAGGCGACGTCTGTGGTAGAAGATTGAAAAGATTTGGGTGGTGGATCGTGGAACACTTTAGGTCCGCGATCGTATTTGTGCAGCCCATATACAATATCTTAGACGGACCAATAAATTATTGCCACATGTTTTCCACTAAATTATATTTTCAATGGTGGCCACATGTTGTCGGCCTATTAGCCCTAAAACATTATCGCGTATGTCGCGGTTCTTCACGTTGGTGATATGAACAATTTTGGATGGATTGAGGATTTACAGCTATAGTTCTTGAAAAAAATAGTCTTTTGTCAACGTGTAGCATGAAATGGACCCGAATTCAAGTTTCGAGCTCCACGTCATCAATTTAAGTTCGAAATTAGCCCAATTGTATTGAATTGAAAGAATTGCTAGGTATTACACTTTTATGCTAAATTTTAAAAGTCATTTTATAATTGATAATTAACTAAAAGGTGGTGAATTTCACGTAATTAAACAAAAAAACCACGAATACCCATGTTTTTGGTTGATACCGGATGAGGGATGCAGTCTGAAGTAGGGATAGTAATGGAAACTTTATTTTACGTTAACTTATTTAAGAAAGTACGAAAAGTGTGTATATATATTACAAGTTCCTCTCGCAAACTCAACTTTGAGAATACCTATTTCTTTATATTTACACTAATATAAGGAAGTTAAAAAAGAATATTCCAAGAAATATTGAAAGACAACAGCCATGTTCTCATTTAAAAACTTGAACGAACCAAAATTTTATTTATTTATGGTATTCTACTTTTATATAATTGTATTTGTTGTGCCTTTAGCTGACGTGTAATGTCCCCACCAGCTCAGATGCACATATCATCAAGTCTGTGCATACCAAACTGACGTGGCACCTTACCGAGAGGTCAAGCTGGATTCGGCCTGCCAGATTACTCAGCTATAGCGTAGCTCACCCACTTGGCCAACCTGGAATTATTCTACCTGAATATTTTGTTTGTAGCTGAGAAGATGTCCTACCTGGAATTGTCCTACCTGAATATTTTGTTTATAGCGGCGCTGGGAAGACTGTCCGACCTGACTTTTTATCGAAAATAGTGCAAAGATGGTGACCTACCTGGAGATGGCCAACCTGACTATATTCCCACCTGACCCGTATATGATCAACCTGAGACTTCTGCCCACGCTAGCAAAGACCAGGAGAACTCTTATGATCTGGCTGAGCTTGGTTCAAGGTTCATTTACTAAACATGGAATCAACTTAGATATACTTCAGGCGGGATCAAATCAAATCGTGCAGACGTGACGCGACCAGCAAGATCCCATGAAATCCTCTCAAAGCACCATCTATCAAGAATCCCATAAATTCAGGGATATTGTATCCTAGATAGGGAGAAAAATATATAATAGATGTAATCATTACCCCTAAGGCCTAACTGGACGAGTTAGGAGTAGGCTTCTCCACTATAAACAGGAGCTTTCAATGCTCATAAAAAGATTCTAATTCGGATTCTCCCAACTACCACAAGAAAAATCACTGTAGGCGAAACGCCCAACCTGAATTGATATGCCAGAAAATATCAATTAAATGACAGAGCTAATATCGCTTAGCTCATTTTTCTTACCTTGTCTTGCTTAACTCAAATTCCTTGCCTCGTCATATTTATGTTTTGTGCTTTTGTCAACCGACGTGGCCCAAATTGTTGACCCGGACCCATGTCCGATAAATGACGTCAACAAAATGGTACTAGAGAGAGGGGCTCTTGTCGTTGATAACAACATTCTTTCCTGACATTCCACCATGGATGACCAGAATCATTCTCAAGCAGGATCTAGGTCAAGGGCGAGGAGTCAAGTACGAAAGGACACACCATTGCAACACAATCAGGCACAACCCGATCAGATCCATCAAGTGGGAACGTCATCTCCCCAGGTCAAGAAGACTGCGGAAAATCTTGGCAAGCTCATAAAGTACCTCCAATACGAATTAGATGTGTTTGAGGGAGGCAATAAGTTGTCAGCCGTGCAGGATGATAATAGATGAAGAGGTTCACTCCCAAAGACAAACCAGGGGTGATCTAAGAGGAAAACGAAATGTGGCAGATATGCAAGCACCTATGTGCAGCCAGGTAGGAGATAGCCTACGCCTATCTAGGCGGCCACGTGCGGCGGTTGAGAGGGAAGTAAGTGTTTGTTTTAGGCTGGGAAACAACCGAAGGGCTCGAGAGGGTATTAACGATGGACATGTCCAGGTCAGGTCAGTACATCCCCGCCTAGGAGGGGGACATACACAAAAAGTTCCCGACCAGACACACAACCCGAACCGAGATCGGACACATGTTGCCGACTTGACCTGAAATGAGAATGTTGAGACACAGAACTTAAAAAAGCGCTTAGCTGAGCTGGAGAATAAGGATTCCAGATCGGCTCCTGACAATTACATCTTCAAGAGACCCTCCCCGTTCATTTTAGAAATTCTGGTTGAACCCCAACCACCAAAGTTTAAGGTCCCACAAATCAACCCTTATAACGGGATACTGACCCCGCATCCCATATTGACAAATATGCTTCATGTATGGAGTTACAAGGAGCTGGAGAGGCGATCATTTGCAAAGCCTTTCCCTTGACCTTAAGGGATCGAGCTCAGAAGTGGTTTCGGTTATTGCCTCAGCACTCTATTACAGGTCGGGATGAGATGATCTCACAATTTCTAACACATTTCCTAGGGGCAAAGGCATGAACCAACCCAAAAGAAAGGCTGGTAACCATGAATCAAGGGGGTACGGAGTCATTGAAGCAATACCTGGACAGGTTTAACAAGCTGGTCATGGAGATGGAAAGGATTTCGGATGACGCGATGCTCATGGCTGTCATGACAGGTCTAGACCGTAAATATGTTTCTGGTGGTTCGTTCATGAATCGAGACCAAAGACCTACCAAGATTTTTCGCAAAGAGCAGAAAAAGGTGCATTAGAGCAGAGAAGACAACCGCTACCTCGAACGACAGACAAAAAGATGAGAAGAAAGAACCTAAGAAGTCGGGGGTGACGAACAACTCTTTCAAGCCACCTGGGAATTTCAGGACCTTCCAAGAACCAGCTTAGGTACAATAAGTTAGGGCTTTGATAAACACCAGTCCCGAGAATGTTTATGCCCAAATTCAGAACTCTAACATCCTACCTGAACTGAGGCCAATAAGGCAAGAGGCAGCCAAACTGAACCATACAAGATATTGTCATTACCACAAGTCGGTTGGTCACGACACAAGTGAATGTAGGGACATGATGGTTGAGCTTCTAAAATTGATTGACCAGGCGTCTTGAGGAGATTTTTGAAGAACCAACCTCAACCTGGACAACCTGGTCCAGGTCGGCTAGAAAATCAGCCACCTCAGATGGCCTAGCTACCACCTCCTCCCAATCAGGTCGGCAGAGAAATCCATATGTTGGTCAATTCAAACAGAAGTGAGCCTCGAACATTCAAACGAGCTAGGAAAGAGATGACGCGAACAACAATTACCAGGAAGCTATGCAAATATTTTATTCTACAACACCTATTCCAGGATGGGAATGAGTCGAAGCTTCCTACGTCCGACCAATGATCGAATAGTCGATTTTGCTGGGCAAGCCACCACACTTGTTGGTGAAATAGACCTAAAAGTCAAGTTTAAGTGTGACAATGTCAAGATGGAAGTCATAACGGAGTTCAAGGTGGTCAACACCCCATCCAATTATAATGTTATCCTAGGTAGACCACTTATGATGCAACTTAAAGTTGTCACCTCAATGTATCACCTATGCATGGAATTTCCAACACCAGCCGATGTGATGGTAATAAGGGAAAACCAGAGAACTGCTAGAGAATGCGGTTTTGGCCTCCAACCTCGAGAGTTGAATATAGTCGAAGATGGTGGAGTAGAGGTGAAAATATGTTTGATGATGCCAACCAAGTCAGCCTTTCCGACCAGGATGTTCACGAGAATACTGACCCCAACCAGGCCAGACTTTCCAACCAGAAGAATCGTGAGGATCCAAATTCCAACCAGTTCGGGTAATCCGATGTGAATGTTCACATGAATACAAATTCCAACCAGGTCAGATTTCCTGACAAGAATATTCAAGAAGGTGCAAGTGTGAACCAGCTCGGACATCTCGACCAAGATGCTCAGAATGATGTTGTCCATGACCAGGGTGATGTTGATATGGAAATTATACTCGATCAAATCCTTCATCTCGCATCACAAGCACCTGAGTTAGAGGAACATGTGGATGGGGGTCATGTCCCAGCCTAAACCACCCTAAAGCTACTCTCAAGATGATGGTGTTAAACTGACCTGACCAGGCTAACAAGTCTAAGAGCTGTCAGCAAGAGACAAGGCAACACGACGCCCTTGATAAAAATTCAGAGTACAGGTCTAGCCCGAGAGGAAAATACAAATTACCGACCTGGCCAGACTGATAAGTCTTAGACCAGGTCGGCAAGGGACAAGGCAACACCATGCCCTTGATAAAAGTCCAAAGTACGAGTCTTACCCGAGATGATAATACAAATAACCGACCTGGCCAGACTAATAAGTCTTAGACCATGTCGACAAGGGAAAAGGCAACACGACGCCCTTGATAAAAATCTAGAGTGCGGGTCTTACCCGAGAGAATAATAAAAATAACCGACCTAGCTAGGCTGATAAGTCTTAGACCAGGTCGGCAAGGGACAAGGCAACACGACACCCTTGATAAAAATCCAGAGTGCGGGTCTTACCCAAGAGGATAATAAAAATAATCGACCTAGCCAGACTGGTAGGTCTTAGACCAGGTTAGCAAAGGCAAAGAAAATGCAAGTAAAGTTCATATGGAAGTATGAATCTAAACTGATTTGGATGGAAATTCCACCAGGTAAGGATATGTACAATTAAGTTAATTGGTTAACCTGAACCAACAAATCTGATTTGGTCAACCTGAATCAAGTTGGCCAATATAAATCTCATTTTACATAAGTGGGTTGTCGACCTGGATCGGGTCGAAAATATTTTATCAAGGGTCGAGCCAAGTTGAATAAAGTTAATATGTTCAAATGAAAATCAAGTAAATCATAAACCCCAGGTGAGAATAAACAATCAACCTAACTTGGAATTTCGTTGGCTTACCTGATCTGAAGTCCGCGCGAGCGCCAGGCATCGTAGATATTGACACATGAACTTGGGGGCTATTGTTGTGCCCCTAGCTGACGTGGAACCTCCCCACCAGCTCAAATGCACATATCATCAAGTCTGTGCATACCAAACTGACGTGGCACCTTACCGAGAGGTCAAGCTAGATTCAGCCTGCCAGATTACTCAACTATATCGTAGCTCACTCACTTGGCCAACCTGGAATTGTTCTACCTGAATATTTTGTTTGTAGCGGCGCTGAGAAGATGTCCTACCTGAAATTGTCCTACCTGAATATTTTGATCATAGCGGCGCCGGGAAGATGTCCTAACTGGACTGTCCAACCTGACTTTTTATCGAAAATAGTGCAAAGATGATGACCTACCTGGAGATGGCCAACCTGACTATATTCCCACCTGACCCGTATATGATCAACCTGAGACTTCTGCCCACGCTAGCAAAGACCAGGAGAACTTTGATGATCCGGCTGAGCCTGGTTCAAGGTTCATTTACTAAACATGGAATCAGCTCAGATATACTTCAGGCGAGATCAAATCGAATCGTACAGACGTGACGTGACCAGCGAGATCCCATGAAATCCTCTCAAAGCACCATCTGTCAAGAATCCCATAAATTCATGGATATTGTATCCTAGATAGGGAGAAAAATATGTAATAGATGTAATGATTACCCCTAAGGCCTACCTGGACGAGCTAGGAGTAGGCTTCTTCACTATAATAGGAGCTTTCAATGCTCATAAAAAGATTATAATTCGGATTCTCCCATCTACCACTAGAAAAATCACTGTAGCAAATGTAACACAGGCGAAACGCCCAACCTGAATTGACATACCAGAAAATATCAAATAAATGAGAGAGCTAATATCGCTTAGCTCATCTTTCTTACCTTTTTCTTACTTAACTCAAATTCCTTGCCTCGTCATATTTATTTTTTGTGCTTTTGTCAACCGACGTGGTCTAAAATTGTTGACCCGGACCCATGTCCGATAAATGACCTCAACAGTATTCGTGTGCAACGATATTTGTCATAGTACATGTATGAAAATAAATAGTTTACGAGATTTGAATAAGAAGTTCATTAATAATTTACGAGATTTTATGTTAAGCAGAAAATAATAAGTTTTAAAAGAGAACAATAAAATGTAAGCTGATTTTTGGGTCTATCAGAGGAGGTCGGAGTCGGACTAATCTAAAGTTTATCAATCTAAATTATATTTTCTCCGATAAAAAAAAAAAAAAAAAAAAAGAGATTACTGGTATGGGAGACAAGGATAAATCTTTTAGAATCTTTGATAAACAGAGTGGAGTTTGGAGGGAAATAGGTTAATTTTTTCTCCCAAAAGTGAATTAATTTTTTTTTTTGGAATTAATTGTTGTTTCTGATGAAGAATGAGTAAAAAAGGGTTCCACATCATCAAGTTATGCGCCACATCAGCGGTAACTTGGTGATTTACAAGCAATAGCCGGTCGCAGGATATATTATTCAATTTCTTATAAATAAAGGTCATTTCAATTTTCAAATGTCAAAACATAAAAGATATGTAACTAATTATGTGAAACATAAAGGGTATTTTAATCAATTTTTCCTAAAAAAAATTAAAATTTCCTTCAAAGATGGGCTTTATTTCATGCTGCCTGGCTAAATAAATATGGAGCCACCTATACCTATCCACAATGCTTATGATATGTCAGTTGCTATCTAAATCGTTGTGAAAAACTAAAAATGTAATTTTCGAAAGTATTAGAAAGTTGCACCGCTTAATTGTCACAAAATTAAGGGCCCGCTTGGTTGGGGAATTTAGGGGTAAGGAATGAGAATGAATTATGACGTATTTCTATTTATGGTGCTTGGTACATAATAAATTAATTAATTATTACCCTATTTTATTAATAATTTCCCGCATTTCATTCCATAGTATGATTGATTTCTCATTCATACTCATTACCATTATCATTGATGATTTGTAACCAACCTGTCTTCAATTGTCAAAAGCCCAAAATGTAATTATTCATGTAGTCTCATGTATTTTAATATGTAAACGTTTAGGTAATGTGTACATGTTCCCCGATTTTGACTTTTATACAAGTTGGACTGACTAATTTGTATTAAATATGATTTAATTGGTGGATTTATTATTATTAAAACTGTACATTCCAATAGGAGCTTTCATTGGTGTCTGCTGCTAATATATGAATAGAAAAAGGTGTACCCACAACAAGCTTTTGCAAAGAAAAAAAGAAGCTTGATGGCTAATAAGAAAAGCACTTATTCGTTGTACAGCTTCTGCTTATTGGTTTCTGTTGGTCTTAATCTCTACTTAGGCAGTGATAAGTACTTTGAAGGCGCGTGGAAGAAGCAGAAGCTGAGTTGGAGCGAAGAAGCTGCACGAGAAGCAGAAGCTGTTGCATCCATTTCTTGTTCTGGGCATGGAAGAGCTTTTCTGGATGGATTGATTGAAGATGGTAAGCATGTTTGTGAGTGTAACGCCTGCTATGGAGGCCCTGATTGCTCTGTTTCTTCACTTGATTGCACTGTTGATGCTGGCAGGTATCTCTCTACAAATCGAACTACATCTTCTGTTACGATTATACAATTACATGACACGTGTATGTATAAAGTGATATTACTAAAACATCATTAATGTACATGTATTTTTGTATTAATTTAATTGCAGTAGAAGTTGCACCGTAGGTAAAAGAAAATCTGATTCGATCTCTATGTGAATGCTCATGTATATGTGAGAATTTATTTTCATTTTGGGAAAATTATAAATAATTATATCAACTTTGCGTGTTCTTGCAGTTTACTATATAATTTTTTTTGTTAAAAATTGTAATCTCGAACAATCTCGACCATTGATTGATCTACATGTGTCCAACTGTTGATGGCTGAAATTTCTCTCAAATGGTAATTTAAAACAAAATCATAAGTTCAGATGGTAAATTGCACCAAAAAAAAATTATATGACAAATTGCAAAAACATGCAAAGTTGGGATAATAATTTATAATTTTACCTTGTATTTTTAGGTTTATTTCAACTATGGTACCTTAATTTCGAGAAACTAAGGTTATGTTTAGATACGACTTAATTGGGTTGCGTAGGGAAATTTAAAATTTAGAAATTTGGGACTGTATAATATTGAGGAAAAGTCTTGAAATAAAAGCCAATTCAAGCTTGGGTTAGGATTAATATTATGCCTAAATAATAGAAATGGGAACAATAATATATGAAAAAAATGTTTAGTTTTTCTTTTTTGAAATACTTTGATTGATTATATGACCTTAGATTATATGTGAAATTTGGAGTTTGCCCGGTGAATACTAGTTGAATTAACTTATTCACTTCCTTCAAAAAAAATTAACTTATTCACAAATACGAATACGCAATAAAATAGTTACAAATCTTTTTTTTATTTTCTCATTTAAAAAAAAAAAAAACGTTTTCTTTATTTTACTTTGTCCTTTATTGAAGCCTCTCTTTGTTTTTAAAATTAAGAAATTGATTCAATCAATGGTTTTAGTAATTTAAGTTATTTTAAGTGACTTAAAATCTACCATAAATTTAATAATATATATGTCATTCTAACAATTAAAAAAGAAAGAATTTATTGATATTTAGAAGGCCTTCATATTCTCGGAGTTATAGGCAAAAGTCTCAATGTCCTAATGAAAGGGTCACTCATACCTCAGTAATATCAAATTAAAAAGATCGTAACAATATCTTCTCGTATTTGGATTTGAACTAGTCGGACTTTTTTGTAGTGGGGATCCATTATTCTTGGAGCCCTTTTGGCAGCAGCACGCAGGAAGCAGCGCCGTGGTAGTTTCGGGATGGCATAGAATGAGCTACAGATTTTATGACGGTTCATACATCTCACAACAACTCAAAAACCACATTCGGATAGTACACACGGTAGCAAGAAATGCAATAACTGAAGGAAGATACATACTCTTTGGTGTTGGGTCCACACAGCTCCTCAATGCAGCTGTGTATGCTCTCTCCATGAACCTCTCCCCACCTGCTAGCGTCGTCGCATCCGTCCCTTTCTACACGGTTCGTTTTGTTTTGTTTTGTTTTTTTTTTTTTTTGTTTTCAATTTTTATGCGGTAGGCTTGTGTTGGATGCGATCTTGCGAGAAATGTAAGCGAGTCAATTTGATGGAGAGTTTGTGCGAGAGACAATCAGCATTGGGTTTGACCACCTACCAACCCGGTGGGAGGATGAACCTGATACAGCACGTTGATGCAAGGAATGGTGAGCAATAAGTTTCGATTGTGCCAAATCGTCACCAACCCGGTCTCCATCGTCTCTTATTTGGTCAAGTAATTACTTGAGGTTTTGGCTAATCTTATTTAAAATATTTTAAAAGCTAGTTCTTATATCTTATAATCTAAAAAGAAAAATCTAATATTTTGTGAGATATTTTTCTAAGTTTATAAAATAGTTTATCTTAATTCTAAAATTAAGTTATTGAATTGTTCACAGTGCCCTTGGTCCCATGAAAATATGCAATTATAAATGTGTATATATTTTATTTTAATGCAATTTAATTGAATAATAATTTTATTGTTTAACTTTAATAATTATTTAATAATTATGAGTGGATGTATTTTTATGTGCGAGATAAAAAAAGTTGAAAAAATAGAATGAAATAAATAGAAACATTATATTTTGATTATTTATTTTTTTGTTTAAATTATTTATTAATTTTATCAATATCATTACTACTTTCTATTTTAATTTATATAGTTGAGTATTATTAAATCTCATGGAAAAATTTAGAGGGTGGGAGCAGAGGTATTTCCTTTTAGATTTTTTAAAATTTTATTTTTGATAGAATTTATCTGAAAAAATTAAGCAATTTATTTTTAGATAGGATCAAATATCTTACCAAATTGTGAACGGAGGGAGTATTCTACTTTATTATTATTTTCCAGTGATTGATATTATCTTTGATCGAACACTAATCTGATTAGTACTTATCTTTCACATTATATATAGTCAGGGGCGGACTTACGTTGCTATTGGGGGTGGCCTTGCTCCTCCCCTCCTCCCAATTCATATTCGATCCTACTATATATATGCCTAAAATATTTATAATATGTATATATATATGTACCTAATGATACATTTCGACATATTTAATAATAAATATTGTTGATATTCTATTTAAATAATAAATATAAATATTATTAATATTTATTATCACATGTATATTATTATTGGTCGGTATTCTTTTTGTTTATCGATCCCCTAATCGTATGTTTGTAGCTATACAGGCTACAAACAGATTTCTTCGAGAACAAGAATTATGAGTTCGAAGGGGATGCATCAGTTTTCAAGAATTCATCTTCATATGCAAATGGAAACATAATAGAGTTTGTGACGTCACCAAATAATCCAGATGGAAAACTAAGGGAAGGTACCACTGTGACTGCAGAAGGTGCATCATCAGTTAAAGCTATTTATGATCGTGCTTATTATTGGCCACATTACACTGCTATTCCAACCCCTGCTAGTGATGACGTCATGATTTTCACCATTTCTAAGCTTACTGGTCACGCTGGAAGCAGATTCGGGTACCCAACTTTTCTATTCTTTTTATTTCGCAATTCTCATACGAGCATGAATTTGTAGAAATGGTAATTCAAACCGCTCAGCCCAATCAGTCAGTCTCATACAGTGGCATATCGAAGATTTTAAGATTGGGATAGATATATATAAAAGAAGTACAATATAATTAAAATTGTACGAAAATATTATTTAATATTTAAGGTCGTCGAATCCAAAATATAAAAATAAAAGTTTAAAAATACAAAACATTAAAATAGGATCTACTATCTCAATTGGGTTGAATCCGACAAGGCTATAGTTGTATTTTATGGGGTGAAATAAATTGGGGTACAACTATACACCACAACTCCAAGTGCATCCACCCCTATACCCATACTATATGTCAGTTGGGCTAGATTTATTGGGTCAATGATAATTTGAATTCGAGAAAAAATTATTATTAATTTTGTATGTTAAGGTTTGTCCAGAAAATATTTTGTATCTCCCATATATTTAATTTGGTCTTCTTTTTAATGTATTAACATCTACATTGTTGTAACATACAGATGGGCTATTATAAAGGATAAGGATGTGTATGAAAAGATGAACTCATACATCCAAGTTGCTGAAATGGGTATTTCAAGAGAGGTTCAATTGAGAAGTTTGAAGCTTATGCAAGCAATTCTGCAGGGAAATGAAGGCACTCAGATCTTCAAATATGCATATAACAAAATGAGTGATCGCTGGAAAAAACTAAGCAACATTATGTCACTATCAAAGCGTTTTAGGATTCAACAAATTCCACTACTTTTCTGCACTTTCTTTGAGCAAATCAGGGGACCATCTCCAGGTGATCTTTCTCTACTATGAATTTCACTCGATGAAGATCTTACTATCCACGATCGACAAATGAAATGCTGGTAAACACCTGTTAATGTGACAACTTTTTATATATGCTACATTAATATCACATAAGCAGGTGTTCACCAAATGCTCCTAGGTTTGCTCCTCTTTTGAGGCCAAAGAGGCACACTCCTCATCCCCAAAAAAGAAAAACAAAAATTTTAAGGTCCCCAATTTTTTTATAATATTAGTTAATAAATATATATATATATATATATATATATATATATGTAGACGTAATAATATATTGTTGTAATGGTGTACGTTGTGTAGTGCTAAAGTAGTGAAATTTTGTTTTGAAGATGCAAGTTCAATCCTACTGCTTAGCATTTTTTTCTCCTCTCGTTTTGTCTTTATTAACAGGTTCTAGTGGAAGGTGTGTTATCAACCACAAATATTCTGATATATTTAACTAAGTTTTTTTCGCTTACTTTATGTTTTACTTTCTTAATTTGGAGCATTCTTTTTAAGTACTTCTTTGACGGATTATACTAAAATTATAGTAGTTTTTTTCTAGTATTTCTTGTTTAATTTATTCAGATTTATTTTAAATTTTATAATAAAAGTTAAGGGTTCGTTTTTTTAAACTCGACTCAGGCCACTAATTTAGTATAATCAATTGATGCTCTCTCTGATCCGATTTGTTATTGTGATACCACTCAACGTAATTTCAAATATGATTACATGACTAATTAAAAAAATGATAATCAAATTTTACACAATTGAAAGTTTTGTACATGCTGCTACTTTTGGCAGCTTATGCATGGGTGAAATGCGAGAGAGAAGAAGACACAAACTGCACTGAAGTTCTCAGGACCGCAAACATCACAGGCAGGGCCGGCAATGTGTTCGGTGACGAAGATCGTTATGTTCGTCTCAGCCTTCTAAAGGGAGACGACGATTTCGATTTACTATTGCATCATCTTAACAAATTAGTTGCTGAGGAAAGTGGTGCAAAAATTATGTGAAATAATAATTTTCGCGATCAATCTCGAGTTGATTTTATTGTAATAATAAGTTGTGAACTTTAGTAATGCCCAAGAAGAGGTCATGTTGATTGACCTTTATGCGTAGCATGACTAGTGCTGCAGGAGTTAGTAATGTTGTAAGGATTTGTGTGTTTATGTACAAAATCATTTAATTTATATTTGTACGTCCAAGTCCCCATTTTCAAAGTAAGTCATCTGTTCTACGGTGGGTTTTTACCGATACTAGGTTTGTTCATGTGATTCTAGATAATATATGGTAGATAACATACCAAGTATATTATACTTGATATTGGACCTACCAAGTCATGGTCTACTTTCGGGTGTTCATAATTAATTTTTTTTACATTAATTTGCGTCAGATTCGTAATAAGTTTTATGATATCATAAGTAATAGTTCACATGTTCGTGAGTCCATGATTCACTTTGACTTTTATTTATTTTGTACACATATATTAAACTAATAGTGAAAATAGATGTAAACATTTGTTTGTCATTTTTTGTGAAAATAACACTCCATTTTAGTTCTTTTTACTACTCCCATTCTAAAGTAATTGTCATTTTAGGAATTAAATTCATAATTTTCTCTAATCTTCTAAATGAGACTTGAATATGGGAAAAAGTTTGTAAAAAAGATAGAGAAAGATACAATTTTTCTAAAAAACAAAAATAAACAAAAGTAATTACACTTAAATAAATGCATATGAAAATTTGTTTGAAATTTTATAAAACAAAAATTATTTTCGAAAGGAGTACAACCTCCTCGACATAATTGGCCCGAGGGAATTCGATCTGGTGCAGTAGCTAATAAAACTGCACCTTGCACAGTAGAAAAGTACATCATTACCTTTCCTTTTTTTCTTTTCTTTTGCTATTACTTTCTTTATCCAAACTTCTCTCTTTTTCATTTTCTTTTTGTTTTATAGATAAAACAAAACTATTGTACACGTGGATGATTGAATAATCAAATTAATATATTAAAAATGAATAAATAATATATAATCTGATAATCAAATTAATATCTTAAAAATAAATGAATAATATAATATATATATATATATATATATGTACGTGATAGCAACAAATATTACATGTATGTATAATATGTAAATGTTATATTATAAGTTATTTTGTACGCTAAATAATATATTGTAAGTATAATATATTAGATATATTACTAATTATAAAATATATATTTGTTAGGTCGTATGTAAAACGTACACTATTATATACCGTACCCTATTCGACCATTAAAATATCATATTCAGGTAATACTCGACATTATTACCGCTACCTTGCCTACCCAATTACACAAATATATATTTTATAATTAGCAATATATTTAATATATTATTTAACATATAAAATAACATACAATGTCACATTTACATATTATATGTACAATATATTATTTATTTACTTATATATTATATACTAATCGGGTTTCCACTATCCACGGATACAATAAAATAAAAAGAACGAGAAAATTGTAGACGACGTCGTTTAGGAGAAATTAAGTAATACCAAAAGAAAAGAAGGGAAAAAAGGTAACTGCACAACGTACAGTTTATTACCCTACAGCGCCGGGTCGCTATCCGTTTCAACAAACACGGCTTTATTGGCACTTATTGGATAGCTCAAATGACAAGAACATTCACTATTTAAATCTTTGATTCTGAGTTCGAGTCACCTTACGGAGGATGAGAGGGTTTTTATATGAACAATGTTTGGCTTGGAAAAAGTTCAAGCGGATTTTGGAATCGCATTGAACTTTTTAGTACCGAAAACCAGAGATAATTGACCAATAAAAAATTCAAAAAAATCTCAATTTACCCACAATAGTCAGCAGAAAATAAATAAGCGATTTTATTGAAATGATACTCTGGTTAACAAAAAATCATGAGAAATTCATCGTCCTAAGTTCTGTAACCAAAAAACAAAAAAACTCGGGATTCTGTAACATCTTCAGGTTGGCTTAACTAACATTTCCTTTTCTGAAGTTAATCTTTAAAGATGAACTTTGTTTCATGCTACCTTTAAATCTTTTCGATTCTTTTCAAGAGGGCGTTGTCTCTGGGCGAGCATCTGTTTCGTCTTTTCAAGAACTCCAAAAAATATGGAACCACCTATACCTATCCACAGCACCCTAGGTCCCATCCCCTGCAGCTCGCAAATTTTAAATTAAATAAAAAATCATAAAATGCATGGAGCATATAATGTTGAGTAGGAGAGGTCAGTATAAATACCCTGAAAAAAGCAGAGCTTCCTTCTTCTTTTATAACTGTATTAACACAGTGGAGTATACCGTTGTACTGCTTTGTCGATCCCTGCAAGTTACATGATGAAAAGAAAAAAGAGACTCGTAAAGTTGCATAATGAAATGAAGAAAGAGACTCGTAAAATAATTAACAATTTACAACTCAAGATATTTTTAGAAGTTCAGATATTGATTTATTGAAATTAACAGCACCTGCACCATTAATCTGGTTTTTATCACATCAAGCGGAGTTGTCATAGCGCCGGTTATTGCACCTGTTTTTTATTGAATAATTTATATTCATTACTAGTTGAAAAATTCAAGGAAAAATGTCATTATTAAGAAAGGTTAACAAAGTGCAGGTTCAATTGGATGTCTGTTAATCTGCTGATGATTCATTTACCTATCTAGTCTGTGGAAATACTGTAAGACAGCATTAATTGTATAGTACACTTCCTTGTTAGTATCATTTTTCAGTATGTGATCATTGCAGCATACAAGATAATAAAGAAAGTAAAAAGAAGAATTGCTTGCAGTAGTTATAGTTTAAATGATGATATGATCAGTGTTGACTATGATCTGTTGTGTAATAATACATGCCACAATAAGAAAGTCCTTTAAAGTGTTTTAGCAAGATTTCAAAAGTTTAAATGTTTTATCATGGCTACTTTAATAAATGAAAGTCTGATATGGAAGATTGTAACGTTGAATCGAAGGTCACCAGCTTTGATATGGTCATGAATATATATCGAAGGTCATGGATATATGAAGGTCGCTCATTAACATCTGTCGATATCTTGAAGGTCATGATCTTCTTAGATGTGTGATGTGTGATGTGTGTTGGTGTTGCATGTTCAGTTTTTCACATGGTATATAGGTAATTTACTCTTAAAAGTGACAAAAAAACAATGTGGCTACAAAACATCTCCGTTTTATCTCATTTGACCATTTAAGAACCGCACCCATAAGAATATGAAGAGTTTAATTCATAATCATCAACGGATTGAAACAAAAATGAGAGAAACCACAAAACCCACCCCAAAATCAAAAGCATCATCTTTGATGATTATTCTAAGCATTGATTGCTGCTACAATGGAAAAAGTACATCACATCTGTATCAGAAGTAAAAAAATCAGCCACTTACCTGCAAAGGCACCAATAAGTGCATTTTCAGGATCATTTAGATCTCTTCTTGCCTGTAACATAAGAAAATTACAGAAGCTTCCGACCCAAAAATATGGAGAACACGATTGAGGCCATAATTTATTTTAAATCAATATAATTCAAAATTTTACTTTTTTGAACTTACAGCTAACTTGTACCCAATCCGAAGCTGCTCATAAATGCAGAATTGAATTGCATCAAAAGGCAAATCTCGGAGTAGAAATGATCCATATCCCTGAAGTGTTGAAACGAATCACGAAGCCACCGCTTAATGATAGTACGTTCTTCCCTCCATACCATAATGAAATCTTGTATGCAAATATACAACTTTCTGTTTTTTTATTTGACTTATTCAATCATATCTAACTAATTTTTTTAATAAAAAAATTTAATTGTTTTACTCACATTAGTAAAAGGAAACATTGATTTTTAAAATATAATTCTTATTTGCGACAAGAAAATATTTGAAGCAGGATTCTCATTATAGGACGGAGGGAGTAGTGGTCTATTAAGAGATATTGTATCTTATACCGCATAAAGGCCTCTGTATCCCTCCTTAGAAACTATAAGACGAACAGCCTCAGGTGCGGAACCAAAATGACCCATCTGAATCCTCTGCTTAATAACCTGATAAAGATTTGCATTATCAGCCAAAACTTGATTACAAATGAACATGTATACATAATAATATTAATATAAGTCCACCGTGAATATACATAGAATACACAAAAAACAGACAAACTCACTTCAGTAGGAACTCGAACAATGGAAGACGCAGCTCCCCCTAAAACACCTGCCATCTAGATGGAATAATATTTCAACATAATCAAAAGAGACATCTGGGAAGGAATGAAAAAAATTAACAGCCTTAGTAAAGAGTCACACGAATCATAGCAACGAGAACTATCCCACAAGCAATCAGCAAGGAAGACTGAATATACAGATTTACAAGTCGAAGAATTTTGAGATGATTTCGCGAAGAATGGAGTAGCAGAAAAACAATTGTATCATGACTAACCAATCAATAAGTAAACTAACATTTTGCACATCAATCTGTGACAAGAGCAAAGCAAATTGGCATATTATATAGCAACTAGAACTATTCCAGTAAGTTATGCAACAAGTGAGATGTATTATATATTTGAGAGAATTTTATGATGATTCCAGCTAATGAATATGCACATCATAGCATGGCTATTTTTCTATCTTTACAATTGTTACCAGGTGTGCTACGGCAGATAAGTTTTCAGGAAAAATACTGAGCAACTTCTGCTTTGTAGGTTCATAAACGCCTATGAAGAGTGCCGATGCCCTGTGAACAAGTGCGATTAATGTAGTTAGTGAAGCTGGCTATTCGAAGTAAGTAGCTTCTGAAGATTTCCACTAGAGAGGATAAAAAACTAAATCATATTCAATAAAGTATTAGATGATCTTGTTTCAGTGATATACATAACCTTATAAACGGAGACATGTAAGCAAAAGTGAGAAGTGAATATAGAATCATGGGAATTATCTTTCTTTTCCATAAAAGAAAAAATCCCTTTTCTAAACAACCACAATTTATTGGTCTTAGTTTCTGGAAAGAGGAAATTTGCATTATTACCGAGCTCGGTTCCCGTCAGAATAACTGGGGACTTAAATCATCTCTTGTTTTGCAGATTGGCCCCCTTCAGGCTTAACAAAAAGTCCAGGCAAATTCAATCTCTATATGCAGTAGGTCTAAAGGTGCTATTATAAATTAAAAAAAAAAACAAACAAAGAAAACAAAAGCAAAATGCGGAGACCATAGACCGGTCACTCGCAACTCAACCAAAAGCAAGTAAAAACGTTTCCATGCTACAGGAAAATGATGGGAACTAAAAACTGGAACCTATCACTATACAATGCCAAATAATCAAGAGCCCAAATTAATAGATTAGGAGTCCAGAGAGAGACAAAGAAATCGACCAAGCAGTTAAAGTAGCCGAGTCAGATGCACTACAACAACGAAACACCCTTACCCTATGTCAAGGATCCAGAGCGTGGGGATGCCAACGCTCCTCACCGGGTCATGAGTCCAAAAATCCCTAGGATGAAAAATAATTGATGGAACATTCTACATCGGCGCAGTATAACTAGTTTGATTTAGCACTACCAGTAAAAGTTTTAGAATGGTAACTTTTGAAGTCCTGCAGCAGAGACAGAATAAGTGCTCCCATTTCTATTACGACTTGGCATTTTTCAGGGGAATATTTTTGTGCCAGGTAGTTTTACTTTTTTGTTTGATAGATGGGGTCGAATCTAATTTACACGTCCTCCTTAAATGCTCTAGAATTTAGACGACCCATATTGTCAAAATTCGAAATGGAGTGTCGCTGATCTTGGATTTTCATGAGTGAGCATGCAGCACAGAAGTTAATAACAGAGGCCTTGTATTAGCATAATTAGAACTGAAAACCTGCTTGATAGCATACTAAAAACCAACTCAAAGCAAGAGCAGAACAAAAAAGGATAGAAATACAGGTTGAAATCTTAAAATTTTCAAATTCAGAAAGAATATTTGGTATTCTCAACTTACGGAATAACACCGGCAAGATTTCCGCCCAATCCAGAGTAGAGGCCCTTCAAAATAATTTCAGCCCCACCACGAACTGCCTAATTAGGATCACACAAGAGCACCAATAAGCAATTTGACCTTAAAAGGTTATAATACCATATCTGTGAGTGGGCCTAATGACTTACAAATAATGTGATCATTTTTCAAAAACTACAATTGAAGATCGTGATGATGAAGTTTTTATAACATAGAGAGAATAATTGCATGAATCTTGAGGAAACAGAGTGGAAATCCAAAAAAATAATGGAAAACTGAAAACCATGTATGAGAATGTATCTATAAAAATATAAGTACTTTTTAAAACACATAACGATGTTGAATAATATAACCTGCTTGTAGTCTAGTTTTTATCGTATCAATTGGATACAGAACAGTTTCCACCACCGCGCCAGCGGCAGCTCCTGCCACAGCACTCTCTGCAAAAACCCGTCAATATTTTCTTAATTTTATAAGTGTACAAAAAAGGTAATTTGCAACCTTAATTTTTTATGCTTCAGATGATTTATTTATACAACACACATACATAAAGATGGTTAATAATCCATAAGGCATCTGAACTAGGCACATTGCGCTAATCCATCTCCGAAAGAGGGTTGAGTTCATCATTGGCCAAACATAGACCACATGAAGATGGCGAGAAAAGGTTAAAAAGCATCCTAGACAACATGCTAGACATGTGTGCATATTCACTACAAGCTCCTACATTGGTCTCGACTCGTAGGGCTGCTCTCCAAATAGAAGAAAATCTTTGATACATTTCCTTCTTTTCCATTTAACGTGAAAGCATAGAAAAAATCAACTTAACCAGCCAACAAAGATGCCACCACATCCACCATTTAATGGCAATGACTTGTTCAAAGAAATGTTGCACAATTTTTTTTTTTTTACCCCGTGCAATTTATTTATTTTATAGATGAACCTTACCCACCTTTTCATAATGCAAGGCTAAATGATGGGCGAAAGATTGGCTCCTAAGCAACATCATATGAAATTACACACATAACGACGAGTGTAGTTTTGTAATAGGACGACATATAAGCATTTCAGGGACGGAAAACAAGCAGTCTCTGTAGACAAATAGCATCAGAACCAGTTTAGATGATAAATTTATATGCAGACACGCAGTATACGCTAACGGACTTCACAAGTAAGCATGAGCAAGGGTCGTCAAAAAAATCGAGCTGGTTTAGCTTTAGAGATTCGAGTTTAGATCAGACCCCACCCAAGCATCCAAACAAGCAGTCTCTTGGCACTGGACCCAATATGTTTCATCTTATCCACAAGCTCAATTCCATCTCTTTTTACAACCCCTTTTTGGCAGTCATTACTCATTAGAAGAAATGTTAACTCTAATATATATATCAAAAACATCAAGCTCATACTAATATGGAAAACCATAACTTCTAAACTTATGGTACAAATCAACTATAAAATCAAACAATCATATACCATATAGCACGCCGAAAAAATCAAATGATTTATGTGGACTTCCAGCTGCTAGATTCGAATTCTCCTTATCTTGAGAACTGATTGTTGTGAACTTCAAAGCATTTTCTGCAGCATTCAAACAAAAATCAGTCCTCTCAACAAATATTAAAAAATAAACTTGAAATCAATTGCATTTATATCCAATAACCATCCATAATACATAAAAAGAAAAACTAGCATTAAATTTGAAAAATGCTACACTAATGCATCACGAACACCCTCAAAACCCTAAAACCCTTATATCTCAATAGAAGGAACACAAATACCTTGGAAAACACTCAACACTGTATTTATTTGATCAGTAATCGTAAAATTCAATTACGTTTCGAGAATCTCCTAAAATTTACCCGAAGAAAAATGTGAAAAATCAAAATTAACTTCAATAAAACAGCATTACCAGCTAACTCTGTCTTCGCATTCCTCGACATCTCTTGAGCTGCATCAAAATGCTGAAAATACTATAATTCTTAAACAAACGCAGAACACCAGCTTTATCAAACTACAATTGATTTAAACAGTAACTAGGAATTATTAGAAAATGAAAATCCGATTTATTATAAAATTTAATATTATAATTAAAAATATACTCCCTCTCGTCCTAATTTACGCACACAGGTATATTAAAAAAAAATGTTTTTTATTTTTTAATTTGACTTTTTTAAAGGTGGAGATTAAGGTTAAAGATTTTAAGAATTTTTTTCATTAAAAAGATGTGTAAAATAAGATGAGACAAAAAAAAAAATGTAAAAATTAAAGTGGAACGGAAAGAGTACTTAAATTTATTTTATTTTATTATTGATCAAATAGAGTTTAACCGGCTTCAATCGAATCAAGTTCAAATAGTTAAAATTCTTACACTTATTTTAACTTTACTTGTCAAGCTGAGGTTCAAGCTTTATTTAATATTTCATTCATCCTATAATGAGGTCCTAATTGCAAATTTGTAACTCATTTTATTTGGTCAATTTTTCGAAACTATCATTTCGCATTTACACAACATATTTTTTGTTTTTACAATTTGACTTGTTCAATCATTTCAAACTAATTTATAAAATTAACTTTTTTCATTTTGATTCCGACATATAAAATTGTGATTTTGATTTTATAAACAAACTTCGATGTAGAATAAATAGTAATCTTTTATCAAACATAGTTCAAAATAACTTCTTAATAAACAATCTCGAATTAAGTATGAGATTATTTGGTTTGAATTCCTGTCCTATACAAGCGTACAATACATGGTCAGAACTTCTATTGCAAAGATTCCCGACTAATTCTGATTTATTTTCAACTAGGCATTAAGCTCTTATTGATCGTCTATATTTATTTTTCGATCCTTTATCGTCTAATTACGTCTACGTCCTGATCAATTCTATTTATACTCTAATTAATCGTTGAACTACCTAACGTCTAGTAACATTTACAATCTTAGTCACGGTCGTATAAAAAAGAGGCATGTCCTCATTGGGTAATTCTAAACACAACCACTCTTTTACTACTCACAACCACTATTTTAAATTAAGTAAAATTAAATCATATAAATTTTATATTTTACCCTTTTCCTTTTTACAACCCCTTATCCCAAATAACCCTCCAATTTTTCTTCTCCAATCTGTAACCACCGCCTTTTGATTTTCTAACATGATCGAACAAATATTAAACTTATATAGGTTTGCAGATTGTTCAAGTTGTATGAACGAGATGACAAAAGAATTATTATAGAAAATAAAAATCTCTAACATAGGGAATTAGGCTGCAAAATACTTAGTTTAGCGTTGACGAAAATAAATTTTGTGAATAAATCTTTAAAATATCTAATGTCTGCAAAACGTTAAATATTATTAGTATTTGCAGACAAAATTTAATCTTTTGATGAATTGTGATTAGATTCTTTTAAGGTTTGTATCACAAAATTTATTTGCGTCGAAGTTCTAATTTCCTAAATTGGAAATTTTTATTTTCTGTAAGAATTATTTTGTCGTCTCGTTCGTATAACTTGAACAATCTACAAACATGAAAAAGTTTAATATTTGTTCGGTCAAAGCTTGAAAATCATAAAGGAAAAGTTGGAAGGTTATTTAGAAGAAGGGATTGTAAATAAAAAAATGTAAAATTTAAAATTTATATAATTTAATTTACTTAATTTAAAATAGTGGCTGTGAAGAGTAAAATGATGATTGTGTTTAGAATTACCCATCATCATTTGCAACAATAATTAAACTTTGATTCAGTAGTCTGGCCCAAATATTTTATTAACGTTAGATAAAGAGGTATTTTCTCTTGGTACAACCATTGAGCCCAAATAGTAAGCTTAAGTTAAATTTTTATACCTCTTTTGTAAAAGGAGAGGTCTTTTGAGCACCAATTAACAAATTTTAATTTGTGTAATTCGAATTATGGGTCAAAATATATTATTATTCATGCGTAAATATATTATATGTGATGGATTAATGTATCATGGTAAAAATGTATCATGATTTATGATTAAAGGTATTACATATAAGAGTAGGTCTTGGATGCACCCAACACACAATAAGCTTATTGTGCACTCCCCAATTTAATTTGGGAATTAGATATATATTAAGGGCTGCGTTTGGATAAATAAAAAGGCCGATGGCCCAGAGGTCAAACACTCAGGCGCGAGCGCTGAGGTCTCGAGTCTCAGCTGGCGTGCGCAATTATTTTTTTTTTCTTTTAATTCAAATTAATATGTGGTAAAATCATGAATTGCCACTTATTAGGATATGGGTTTGAATTCCATTTTCTCCAATTTTTTTCTATATATGTGCACTTTTTATATTATTTTAGATAATATAATATATTATTTAAAAAAATTATATATTATTAAAAAAAATGTGTATACCTGTAACATACCATATACTATTACGCAATATAACATATACTATAACGTATATATTATTAAACAACATATAATCTATATATCTATATATATATAAAAGTAAAATGGAGGGCATTAATGTCATTTTAGTTTTCCCTCCAAAATTTTTAGACTATAATTAGTAACTTTTCCTATTTTTGGTATGTTCATAATTTTCTTTTATTTATTTTTAAATAGAAATAATTTTTTCATCTTAAATCCGATTTTTATGCATAATATACCAAATTAATCATCTTTTCACGAGTTTCGATTTGACATCCATATCACATACATTATAATGAGATATTTAATTTGAATAAACGGATTGTTTGTTGGTTAATTTTTGTGATATAATTGATGGTCATTGTGACTTGAACTATAATATTTTGGTTTTAGTTGCAACTAAAAGTAGTAAAATGAAATCTTTAAAAAAATCATGAGTATTTTTTTATAATTATTTTTAATTACCTATTTATATTTTTAATAATGTGTATTTTGTTAAAATTACTCTTTTAATTAAATTTATTCTTTGCAGCCTAAATTATGACATTTGCTAATTTACAATGTTTTTAATTTTTTTACTTTTACTAATATTCAATTATATATTTTTAAACTTTGTAAGCTAAATAATACTTTGTCGCACTAATCAACATCAACTGTCTTTTTACTCTTAAATCTAGATAGCTTTTTCCGCATTAATCAATTTTTAACTTTAAATAAATAAATTATTTGTAAGAAAAATATAACATTTATATAAATATTTTATAATACCATATAAAATACCGAAATATCCAAATATTTTGAAGAGCTCATAGACTTTAATTTGTTATTTGAATTATTAAATAACTTTTGAATTTTATTTTGTTAAAATAAGAATTTATTAAATAAAATTATTTAAGTATATTTGAAATCTCAAAAGCTGCAAATGAAATCTAACTTTATAATTAGAACTTGAAAGTTTATTTAGATAAATTAAAAAAATATAAAATAAAAGAAGGAACATAAAGAAAAACAATATTAAACTTTACATTATATATGAACTACCCAAATAAAATATCACTGTTCCGTTTATTATATATTTCATGGATATTTTAAATTATTTATAGTTAGAATTTAAAAATTATTTTATAAATTAAAAAAATCTATATATATTTATACATATAAGCCACGGTAGGGACACTTCTGTAAGTAACACTTTCCAGCCTAAAATTTCAGACTGTGATTGATAAGTTGTTGTCACATTTGGTAAAAATCAAAATTAATATTACTTTCTAAAGTGGCAAATATCTTTTTTTTTTCTAATATATTTATTATGTGTACTATATCAAATTAATCATCTTTTGACGATATTCGATTTGACATCCATATGATATATATATATATATATATATAATATTCTATTTAAAATATTATATTATTTGTTCGTTGATTATATGAATAAGATTTCAGTATTTATTGTAGGTTGCAAAACAAATATAGCATTGATTCGGAACAAAATTAAAAATCATTCAAATAATTCTCTTTTACAAATTATAATACTTGATTATTTCATTAAAACGACAACTAATCAGTTTGATTTATTTGACTTTATTGTCTCAAATTTTCTTCATTTATTACATTGAGAGAAAAATCATTGTATATATAGTTGAACACATACTTTATCGAATTAAAGTGATAGTTAATATTTGATTTATAATCATCTTATTAAATTATTAAATTTGCTAATGTTTATTTGTTATAATAATTATTTTTGTTGATAAATCACAAAACTATGACTTTCGCTCATATATATAACTTTATATATGGTAATTAATCTTAAAAAATATTATTTTTTTATATTTTGCATATATTAATGTTACTTTTCTATAAATAATTACACCTTGCAACCTAAACTATGCTATTATACAAGTTCCAACTAAACTTCTTTTAAATAAGTAAAATTAACCAACTAAAACTATATATATTTTTTAGACTTTGCAACCTAAACAATAGTTGGTCACATTAACCAATCTCAATTATGTCCTTTTTTTTTTTTTTCACATTTTGCAACCTAAACAATTTTTTTACAGTAACCAATGTGTATCTTTAGATGAATCTACTATTTACAATATAAACGTATAATTTAATTGAAACTTTTCAACATATATATATGAAAGTATTAAGAAATATTAAAGAACTCATATGTTTTATTTTGTCATTCGAACTATTGAAAAAACAAAAGATATTTTATTTTGTTATTCCAACTATTGAATAACTTTTGAATCTTATTTTGTTATTTTTTTTATTTTGTTATTCTTTGTATATCTAAATACCAAGTAAGGTATTAAAACTTATAACTAAGATTTTTCAAAAGTAAATAGTTATAATTAGAATTTAAAACTTTATTTAGATAAATTTAAATATTTAAAGTAGAATGGAAAAAATGAAAGAAAAATAATCTTCTTATAACCTTATTCAGTTTATTTTATTTAATAATATGAGTTGATAGTTAAATATTTATATTTGTTTTAACATTCAGAATTAATTAAGCTACAATTCATATAGGTGAAGAATGAAACAGACACACTAAATGTGTGTTTGGATTTCAAAGATAAGAAATGAACATTTTGAAAAAGATATTTATTTTAATATTAATTTATATATATATATATATACATATATAATATACCTATATATAAAGTGAGCTATATTAAACTCATGTATAAGATGCGAGAAACTTAATTATATTCACATTATTTATAATTTTATTTATGTCTAGGGTAAAACGATCACATATTTAAATATTAGACTATATCATATTTAGTTTTATCAAAATCATTACTTTTTAAATAAACTTCCGTGCATCGCACGGGAATAGTACTAGTATATATAAAAACAAAATGATTTTATACCAATTTTGGAAAACATAGTTTTCCCGCCCATTTATGATTCCATTTTGGGAATTATAATATTTTTGATATGTTAATGAAACTGAATTCCTAAGTATATGCTAATCAGTTCATAAATAAAAGGGAAAACTACCTTATCTGAATTCGCAAATCCAATTTGATTCTATCAAATCTGTTCCACATGATAACCCTAAATTTATCTATAAAAACCGTAAACTTAAGCAACATAATCATTCAGCTATTGCTTCAGGAATCCAGATCATTCACGTAAACAAAAGGATGTAAGTTTTTATTCAAAATATTATCTTTCTACCGCTTCTTCTCTGAAATAATGATAGTTCTATTCTAAACTTTTTGTTTCTCCTGTGAAGCTTCTTCTTTGAAATAATGATAGTACTGCTCTTTTTAAACTCACCCATTAAACCCATTTTCTATAGCAATTCATCGATCAGAATTCTGTCATTCTCATCATTTAATTATTGTAAGTCCGTGTTACATTTCAATGCTTTAAACGTGCATCATAAATTACACCATATTCATATTGTTTACATATTCTTATGTTCTAGCACTTTCACATTTGATTTTCTTTTTTATATCTTCTGCTTTAACCTCTTGCTTTTGTGTCACATGTCACCAAATCGAATCCGAATCTCTGGATTTTTTTGCTGCATACAATAAGAATTGGAGAATATCATTACTCTGTTGATGCAAAAACAAATCAAAATGCAAAATTGGCAATAAATTTAATTGATTAGGAGCTATATTAAGAAGAGAATTTACCTTATAAATCATCATCCGGTCAAAAGTACCTTTTAGATAGTATGTTCAATTAAATGCTTGCATTTATCTGGAAAATAAAAACGAAAATATTGCAGCAAGATCAACTTAAGTGTGGTTTGCAAGTTTTCATTCGAGTAACATAAGCAACAGACTGATTGTGTTTCCTTTTGTAAACTTTGAAATCCTATATGTTAGTTTTTACCTGTAATACATTATTATAATCTGCAGTTTTCATTGGCTTGTGATCAAGCTATTTTATCAGTAAACTCAAATCTGAATATGTTTATATAGTTGCGGGGGTTTAACTGAAACAGAAGTAAAACACACAGGTCACAAATTGATTAGTATGATGTCTCTGTAGTCATCATGGTCTATTCTAAAAACATCATAAGTAAATAAATGATATGTCAATGTAATATTGAAAATCTTTAAAAAAAAAAAATGAACCAGAAATCTTTATGAACCTGCGGTTTTAAGTGACATCGATTGGCGCACTGTTTGTTTGCTCATACTAATTGTCTTTATCTGTACATATGGAAAACAGTCGGTTAGTGTGCACTTTGAACATGATTTTAATCAATTTATCGTTGATTGGGCTAATCAAATTTTGCTGGAAAAAAAAAAAAAAAAAACAAAATCTACAAATATGAGAAAAGTAATATTATTCGTATGTCAATTAGTAAAACATAAGTAATTTTAACATAACATGTATGCTTATGCAGAAAATGCCACCAGCTTTTTCAAAGATAAGTGATGTCAATGCAAAGAGGTCCGATTGGGCTTTGAAGCTAAGGTTGGTTAGGGCTTACAATATACCGCTATTCAATAATCCAGATCAGATCCAAAGTTTCGAATGTGTCTTCAGAGACATCGAGGTAAATTGTATTAAATCGTTTATGTCAGATTTTGAAATTAATGTTTCAGTATTACATCGTTTATATCCTGACATTAATGTTTCAAAAACATGCAATTCACTGTAACATGCATGCATATTCAGTATGATTTTTTTTATATTTAAAACTGCTATAAACATGATTTGTAAATATATTAATGTATGAAGTGATGTTGATGTATGAAGTTAGCATTGACTCTTTTAATTATAGATGTAAAATGTATGAATTCTACCTTAATGTATAACATTTGCATTAATTCTCTAATTTGTAACTGTATATGTATGATATCAGCATTAACTTTTGAAAACCTCATTGATTCTTGAAATTATAATCACATTATAAGTTGTACAAATTTAACACCATCCAAAAAAAGTGTATACATGATATATAAAACAGTGTAATCACATTACATGAATATTAGTTAATTAAACAGAATCACTATGTTGATGTTTATATCTAAAATTACTTTCAGGGTGCTACTATAAGAGGATCGGCTAGAGGACCACACATGGATAATGTCCGTGGGAAGCTTCGTGAAGGCAATATATACATAATAAGTAACTTTATGATTTCAAAGGATGAACTACACTACAAGACAGCAACCCACACACACAAGTTTTCATTTTATGGGAAAACCGTCATACGACAAATACGTGATCCTGCGTTTCCTAATAATAGGTTCATATTCAAGTCGTTTGATGAGATTGCTAAATTAAAAACCACAGACGAGAAACTACTTTTTAGTTTGTTATTGTTCATTATTTTTAATTATTTTTTAATATATCCATTGATATTCATTTCCTTAACTGAAATTTTTAATTCAATGCAGATGTTATTGGAAGCTTGGTGGAGATGCACCCCCCTACAAACATGCGTACTTTCAGGGTGCTACTATAAGAGGATCGGCTAGAGGGCCACACATGGATAATGTCCGTGGGAAGCTTCGTGAAGGCAATCTATACATAATAAGCAACTTTATGGTTTCAAATGAGGAACTACGCTACAAGACAGCAACCCACACACACAAGTTTTCATTTTATAGGAAAACTGTCATACGGCAAATACGTGATCCTGCATTTCCTAATAATAGGTTCATATTCAAGTCGTTCGATGAGATTGCTTAATTGAAAACCACAGACGAGAAACTACTTTTTGATTTATTATTGTTCATTATTTTTAATAATTTTTTAATATATCCATTGATATTCATTTCCTTAACTGAAAATTTTAATTCAATGCAGATGTTATTGGAAGGTTGGTGGAGATGCACCCCCCTACAAACATGCGTACGAAAGATCAGGGTAACAAAATGCTTATGGAGCTCGAAATTGAATACATGAGGTAAATGATTTTTTTTTTTTTTTTTTTATAAAAAAAATGGATTATATATAGATTTAGTCCTAATTGCAAGCTGTTCTTTACACAACAGTGGGCATAGGTTAACCATCACCCTTTGGGAAGATTGTATTGATAAGGTAATGCCTTGCTACAACAATCCAACTTCTGACCCGGTAGTCATAGTCATGCAGTTTTGCAGACCAAAAGTTTTCGAAGGTATATTCCTAACTTTTTTTCCCTATTGCCTAAACTAAATTCAATACCAAAATTCGAAATAAAACACAAATGCAGACTGGATATTAACAAATATGTATACAGACAATGTAAAGGTGTCCAACACATACAATTGCACTCAGATGTTTGTGAACGATAATGTATGGGAGATTAATGAATTCAAGAAATTGTAAGTACTTTATATATTTGTTGTAATTTCCATTTTCATATTTTGAACAATATGTTAGTACCTAATGTATAATTGACTTACTTTATGTGAAGGATCGTTGTGTCTCCTTCAGGGTTGAGGCAAGTTGCTATTACCCAACCTTCGGGGTCTGGGGCATCTCCCGAAAGTGAGTTTAGTTCCGGTAGAGCTGTTGTTAGGAATCTGCAAGAATTATGCGAGGGCGAGGTAATTAGTTCAACTTTTTATACAATCCACCTTTTTTGTACATATTACTTTTTGAAAAAACTAATATTACTTTGAAAATATTAAATTGATGATCAAATAGGATGGAACATTTTGGGTGTACTGCACAATTGCTGAGATAGAAAACCCAAGGGATGTTTGGTACATGGGATGTGTTACGTGCCATCGAAAGCTATTTTTTGTTGATAGTAAGTGGAATTGTAGACACTGTGGCGATATGGAATCGAATAACAATTTCAGACAAGTTCAATCAATTCGTAGTGAGCTATTTATTATACATTTTAGCAAACGACTTCATAATCACAACTGAAAGATAACAACTGATGTCTATATACCGATATAGATACAAGCTTGAAGTTCGTATCATTGATGAGACATATAATGCATTATTCATTGTCTGGGATGCCGAAGGACAAGTCATTTTTGGAAAGACTGCTTATGAGCTAAAAACCGAAGATGTGAGATGTTTAACCGACGAAATTTCTATGATTATATATCACACGCTAAATTATTTATGTATTTAATTTTGCTATATTTGTTTATCTTTATTGTTGTAGGATGCTGAACTGGGGGTGCTTGATTACTTCATCGGGAGATTGGCTGATCGCACTCTCCTATTCAAAGTGTCAAGAAAGACTGATCGTTCTAGGGGATCGAGGGTTACATATTCTGTGACTAAGTTGACTGATGACCCTGATCTCTTATCGAGGTTTTGTAGGTCTTATGTGGAAAGTCAAGTAAGAGACCCAAAGATTTGTTAGGGATTTAATGTTTCTCTAACTTTTTTAAGCACACTAGGTACATAATTTAAAAATATTTGTTTATAACCTGAATATATTTGTTTAAAAATTTGTAGGAGTCTGATCTGATATCTAAGATGGGCTGCAAGGGGAATGAATCTGATAATGATTCTTCTGAGGAGGAGGTGACAACCCCAGATAAAAAGCAGAAAGGATTTGAGGTGGAGAATAACAATATTGACACTCCCGACAAAAAGCTCAAAGGAATTGCAGTTGAAGAAGATTCTAATAGCAAAATATTGGTGGATGATTCTAATGCGGATAGTGTTGATCGTGATACAGACCTAAAGGTTAAGCGTAAACTCATTGACGAGCTTGATAAGAGTTCCACTAATCGCAAGGCCATCAAAATCGAGAAGTGATGAGATCATTTATGCATTCTAAATACTACATGTTTTTTTGTTTTGTTTTTTCCCAAGTTGAATTATGTTTATCTTAATACATTCAGTTTTTGGTTTTATGTTATATTTCAAGTATTTATCCTACGTGGTGTCATCTCAAAGTTTGTTCACAATGTCTTGCGTTGACATGGATCAGTACTAAAACGAACTATCAAACATCTTCAACAAGTTCAAAATATTTGATGCATATTAGTAAAGTCACGGTAATTGCTTGCTTCGTAAGATTTCAATAACAAAATATGCATCTAAATAAAAATAAAAATAAAAACTAACATGTCAAGTGAAAAAAAAAATATTGTTATTAGTATTAGTCCCTACCAAATTTTGTTGACCCCACTAGGCCCAAAATATGCATATTAATTAACTGAACATATCCGCAACAAAACATTTAGATATGTTTTCTATCAAAAATATATTATTGTATCTCTACAATCTAAATTTGATATAATCTAAATTTGATATCTAAATAATTTGATTTTTCTGATTAAAAGACAGAAGTAAAACAATCGATGGGTCCTTAATAGACTGTCTACGAAAACAAAACATCAATATATATTATTATTATTTCAAAACTCAACAGATCTTAATATGTTATGAAAAATATTATATGTTGATAATATTTATGTGAAAAAATTAAAAAAATACTATAGTTATATAATTAACAACAAAAATACTAGGCCCAAAATATGCAGTATTAATGAACTGAACATATCTGCAACTAAACATTCAGATATGTCAATCTATCAAAAATATATTATTGTATCTCTACAATCTAATTTGATATCTAAATACTTTGATTTTTCTGATTAAAAGACACTGGAGAAACATATTATTATTTCAAAACTCAACAGATCTTAATATGTTATGAAAAATATTATATGTTGATAATATTTATGTGAAAAAATTAAAAAAAATACTATAGCTATATAATTAACAACAAAAATATCCAATTAAATGAAAATGATAATCTAATAAAAGTCGAACCTTGGTCGTTTAGGCCATATGGGTTGCTACCCGATGCATAGAGGTGACAAATCAACCTAGTCTAATGGTTCGATCCAACCATCGAACCTAATACAAAAAAATTAGTATATTTTAAAGAGATGAGTTAGACTTGACGCAGTAACTCAGTAACTTTAGGAACAATATAATTTTGGCTCTGCCAAATTCAACATATAATATTGGTCAACCCGATGAACTAGGCCTGATCGGACACCCGATTGCGAGCTCTACCCATACTCCATATTAGTCGCATGTAGGTCTTAAGGTCTTAAGACCTGGAACTATATAGGACTTTGGAAGAGGGAAAAATAGGACTAATTCTATATTTAACCATTTGGGTAGTGTTCGAGTTGGCCAGCGTGCTGACACATGTCCCGAACTCCCCGCAATTCTACACATACTCCATATTAGTCACATGTAGTCCTTAAGACCCGGAACTATATAGGCCTAAAGAAGATGGAAAAAAATAGGGCTAATTCTATACTAGTCGCTTGGATGGTGTCCGAGTTGGTCGGCGTGCTGACACATGTCCCAGACTCCGATAAACTTCTCTCCCTTCCCTTTTCTGTCTTTCAGTTTTTTATTTTCTTTTCTTTATCTACTTAAACTTTTTTTTATTTTTATTCTTATAGGATAAATATTTCGATACGCTGTATCATTTATATTGTTATTGTATCAAATCTTTTGTATATAAAAAAATTATACATTTATTATTCTAAAAATTTTGGAATACCGATATTCTATATTCAATATACCAAAAATTCAGCGAGGTATCAATAACTAAAATTTCATATAGCGATTTTATTTGGGTATCGATAATTTAGGGATGTGCACGGAGCTTGGAGATTATCGAAATTCGGACCGAATAAGTTTCGAACCGAAAAAATCCGTAGAGCATTTGACTTTTTTCTGAACCGAACTAAACCAATTATTTTTTGGGTACAGATTTGGATATTTCTGAATTTTCCGAATCGAAACTCATATTGAACCGTACCGAAGCATATGGAACTGTATTGAACTGACTAAAATAACAAATTATAGATTTGAAAATATATTATCCCTAAAAAATTAATTTACGTAAGAATTAAAAATTAAATTATTCATAACTTTGTAGTTAGTTATATGTAACATAAATAATTAAAAAATATTGTCTTTAATTATTATATAATTTTCAAAACACAAGTTAGTAAGTTGTAAATAAATTTGATGTAATAAAATTATTTACATTAGTTAGACGTTAATATATCATGTTCATTTTGAATTTATTATTCAAAAGATAAAAAATTCTCCAATTATCCGAACTGAACCGTTCCGTTAGATCCAAAATTATGAACCGAATCGTCCCCAAAAAAATAAATAACCGCACCATACCGTCCCGATTTTTTGGATCGGTAATGGATACTCATTTTTTCAAATAATCGAAGTTTGGTATGAATCTGGATATTTTCAAATATCCGATCGATACTGTACCGTGCACACCCTAATGGAATGGCATATACGGTACCAGAATTTTGGTATATGCAGTTAGATTTCCCTGCACGATTAATAGATATCTCAACAAAATATTTTCTTCATTAAAACAGATAGCTACAAATCTCAATAAAATTCTTTTTCCCCTACGCCTCCATATCAACCCTAGTCATAAACTAAAATCTCCATATCAACCCTAATCATAAATTTACAGAACCAAATTGTCATAAAAGGCGAACAAGGCAAAAGGAATCATAAATTCACAGAAACCAAATTGTTGAAGAAAAAACCAAAACCAAAAGGTGAATCAGAGGTGAAAAAAGAAGGTAAAACATCAGTTCTTCCCCTTGATATCATAGAACTCATTCTGTCAAAATTACCAGTTCGTTACCTTGTTACATTCAAATGTGTCTGCAAATCATGGCAAGCCATCATCTCCAACCCTCGATTCGTCGAAATCATCCATATCCAACGTCACAAGTTGCAGAATCTCTTCCTCCTCTGGGGCCTAACCCCCGGCTGCCATGATCCTTATCCAGCTTTCTCTCTGGTGAAATTCGAAAACGGAAGATTCCGAGTTGAATCGGTTCCGGGAGCCCCATTCGGATACACTTCAACTCTCTCCTCCTGTCATAACTTAGTACTAACTTAGTACTCTTGAGATCGTATAACAGATTCAACTCGAGTTATGTGTATATCGTATGGAACCCTTCATATGGAACGCACACCAACGTCGCCATGATGAAGAAGGTTTATGGTTTTCTCCAGGATATTTGCGGGCTTTATTACGATTCAACAACAGATGATTACAAAGTTGTTGTAGTATCTAATTACAAGTTGCATTACACAGTTTTTTCGTGTAAAAGTTTAAGTTGGGGCGTAGGATGGAGATATTTCCCTTCTTTAGGGTTTCGTATAGACCTCGAAATCAGACGGAATCACGGAGTATTTTTAGATGGATCAATCTATTGGTGGAATTTCGGTGACGTGAAAATGGTGTGTTATGATTTTAGAGATGATAAGATGGGCCCAAAATATGCAGTATTAATTAACTGAACATATCCGCAACTAAACATTCAGATATGTCAATCTATCAAAAATATATTATTGTATCTCTACAATCTAAATTTGATATCATCTAAATTTGATATCTAAATACTTTGATTTTTCTGATTAAAAGACACTGGAGAACAATCGGTGGGTCCTAACTAGGCTGTCTACAAAAACATTTCATCAACATATATTATTATTATTTCAAAACTCAACGGATCTTACTATTTTATGAAAAATATTATGCGTTGATAATATTTATGTCAAAAAATTAAAAAGATACTATAGCTATATAGTTAACAACAAAATTTTGATATATCTAGAGTATAAAAAAAAAAAAAAATTATGTGGCCAACAGCAGAACCTAATATGTTATGAAAAAATAATATAACTTGATAATATAGGAATATAAAATAGTGTTTTTAAATCAAGCCATGATATATTGCAAATAATGATTATTATGTCCATATCTTTATACTAAAATATGTAATATCTGAACTTATCCGAAACTTATAAAGTAGATAGGTTTTCGTACAGTATCTCCACAATTAATATTTGATATCAGAAAATATAATATTTTTAGGCCTATATAAAACCTTTGATGTTTCTGAATCAAAGACACTAAAACAATTTTTTTTTCTCCTAATCTAAGAAAGAAAAAAACCCTCCTCTCCCCCCCACGGTGACTCGAACCCAGGACCAAAGGCCTAGGTAGTAGATGCTCTGCCACTTGAGCTATACTACTTTGTCCAAAGACACTGAAACAATCGTTAGTGGATAACTAGGCAATAGGGAAAAATCAAAACATCAGCTATGGGCTTTTCAAATATCGATACAGAGTGAGTTTCTCAACTATGTTGTTTGCGTAGTTATATCCTATGATATAAACTGATCAATTTTTAGCGTCTTTGTTACCACAAGGTGATAACAATCGACGATGTTGATTATCCATCCTTCACTCTCGAGGTTACAAAAGATCAAATCGAGATGAAACGATTGGTAATGCTATATTTTTTCTCAAATAAAATACCCTAAATTGTAGTGATTTCTTCCTGAAAAATACAAAATCACTTGAGCAATTAAAGATTGACATGTTTTATCAATATCGCAGGCGCTACCTAATCTTCTCAATAATGGATTGATCAACTGGGATGATGCTAATGAGAATACTGCGACAATATTTCGCGAGATTCAATATTGGAAAGTTGGTATTGTGAAGGATGGGGATGACTCGGCTGAGCTGACTGACTGTGGGCAGTTCTTATGGGATAACGACTTAACAAACGGAAGAACCTTCGTACTTGAGATGGACCCTGATGAGAAACTCACGTTTAGAGTCTATGTCTATTGAATATGTTTCAAGTTTCTATAAGGTTTAGATTTCTTATTTTCTATTATTTCTATAGCATATTTTATTGTTGGTGACTACTATTTCTATTTCAATACAAGTGGCATGATTATTTGAATTAAGAATTCTATGGTGTATCTTCTATTTTTTATTTTTGAATTCATAAACAAATTGAACCGGTGATGTATTGTTTAGGCTATATGAAATTTCGAAATAAATTTTAAGTATTGTTTAAGAAATCAAAAGTCTAAGTAAGTAAACATCACTTTAAAATAAAGAATACTTTCTGATGTATGGGTATATCAAGTAAAAAATTTATATAAATATATATCTATATCTATAATATATATATATATATATATATATATATATATATATATATGAAGATAAGTGTATTTAGTTAAAGTGATAAATCCGTTTTCATATCTCGCATAACTGCAACATATCAGGATATTGCACATGAAAAAACAGATATATGATTAGAAAATATCTATTAAAGAACCATCTAAAACAAATCCCTTATAATTCATGCAAGGCCCACTAACAATATATGCATATTTTGATTATTTGATGTCTACAGGCAAATGTGAAACCCTAGGCATCACATTCTTCATATAAATCTGTCAAATAGTGAGGCATTATAAAGGGAAAATAACCATATCACAAATATACTGCAGTACAATGAGAACTCATCATGCTTATCTACATTGAGCAACAGTATAAAATCCACTTTCAATCACATATAGTGTCAACTCGGTTCAAGTAAAATAATCATGGTGAAACTCTCCGGATATACTACGATTGGGCGAAAACATACAAGAGATGGTACGCTTTTTATTCTCACAAGTTAAAATTTTCTGCAATTATAAGTTAGTGAGTGAATAAGTACTTATCTTTGTATTATTGTTCTGCCTTCTTTAAATTCCGAGTCCTCATGGTTGTCCTTTTCGTTCTGTGATATCCAACTTATGTTCATTATACCTGCAGCAACAATATAGATTTTGTTAATATCATTAAAAGAGTTGTCAATAAATGTATCATACTGATTTAGAGTCTATGAAAATAATGTTTAATTGGGAAACTGAAAAGGATAAACGTTTTGTAAAACATATAATGAAATTAACAGTGACGGATGCAATTATCACAAATGTAATCATTAGATAAGTAATGTATGCAATTATAATATTTTGTCATAATCATGAAATGTATGACTGTACATATATACATATTTGAATCTTTATTCAATAGCATGTTAAATTTAAACGAATATGTCCTCGATACATATGCATTTATATCAATAGATCCTTTCTGGTCATATTGATATCCATGATAGAGTCATTAATTTGGAACTTATATAGGCCAAATGTTCACAAAACATAGTATCAGTCTTAATTATGTAGATACAATAGGCATAGTAACTCCATTTATCTTGAAATTGTACACCAGCTAATGATTTATTAATAAATTTCTAAGGTTTTTAAAGCAAGTCAATTACCAGCTTCTAAGTATATCACACAGTGACAAAAATGCGTACCAAGTACTTATAACTCTTAAAAACAGATGCAGTGGTTTAAAGACAGAGTAAAACTTATCCAAAAAAAAAAAATATTCAAAATATGCAAGGGAAAGAACATTACCTATTGCATCAATCTGAAGCATAACTGAAACTAAAGCTGTTGTTATAACATCTGAACTCATTTCCTTTGTTAATCACCATTATAACTCCTGTCATTCAAAAAATCAAAATTACCCGGTTAATAGTTGTAATTGACGCAATAGATAAAGAAATAACCTATTACTCTAAAATCAATTGTTAGTTAAAGCAATAATAAGTAAAGAAGAAATGAAAAATCAAACAAATCTTACCTGAAAATAAGTTGCATGTTGAATTGTAGATCTCAGATAAGTAGGGTTTAGGGGAAACCTTGATTAACCAACCAACATGTAAACTCCTTCTTTTCATCATCGATCTAACAACACCTCTACAGATCCCACTGCAAATTGACCTCATAGGCCGAAATTTATAACATGTGTTAGAAAATTATTAAAAAAAATGTATGAATTCATAATTTGTATCATTATTTTAAATAAATAATGTGGAAATGGTTAAAAATGTACCTATATTAAACTGCATGTTCCGATTGAGGAAGGGGATGTCGGAAAAAATGAGGGTTTCACGGAATCTGCAATAAATCGTGACTCTGATATGAAACCTTCGTTTATATCTCAGATTTGAAAGTTAAAGCAATAATAAGTAAAGAAGAAATGAAAAATCAAACAAATCTTACCTGAAAATAAGTTGCATGTTGAATCTGTAGATCTCATATAAGTAGGGTTTAGGGGAAACCTTGATTAACCAAGTAACCAACATGTAAACTCCTTCTTTTCATCATCGATCTAACAACACCTCTACAGATCCCACTGCAAATTGACCTCATAGGCCGAAATTTATAACATGTGTTAGAAAATTATTAAAAAAAATGTATGAATTCATAATTTGTATCATTATTTTAAATAAATAATGTGGAAATGGTTAAAAATGTACCTATATTAAACTGCATGTTCCGATTGAGGAAGGGGATGTCGGAAAAAATGAGGGTTTCACGGAATCTGCAATAAATCGTGACTCTGATATGAAACCTTCGTTTATATCTCAGATTTGAAAGTTAAAGCAATAATAAGTAAAGAAGAAATGAAAAATCAAACAAATCTTACCTGAAAATAAGCATGTTGAATATGTAGATCTCATATAAGTAGGGTTTAGGGGAAACCTTGATTAACCAAGTAACCAACATGTAAACTCCTTCTTTTCATCATCGATCTAACAACACCTCTACAGATCCCACTGCAAATTGACCTCATATGCCGAAATTTATAACATGTGTTAGAAAATTATTATAAAAAATGTATGAATTCATAATTTGTATCATTATTTTAAATAAATAATGTGGAAATGGTTAAAAATGTACCTATATTAAACTACATGTTCCGATTGAGGAAGGGGATGTCGGAAAAAATGAGGGTTTCACGGAATCTGCAATAAATCGTGACTCTGATATGAAACCTTCGTTTATATCTCAGATTAATCACCAACTCATTGATTCAGCAACAAATTAAAACATTAGGATAACCTGCTATGAAATTTAGGGAAAAGTATAAATTTGTTGTTAAATAAAAGAGGAAAAGATAACAATCTTACCATTGTGTGATATGCATGTTTAATCACTGAAAGAACTATCCCAGAAAACTGGGGTTCAATGGAATTTGTGATTAATCACAAATCCAACATTTAGCCCATCTATTTCATCATCGATCTAACCTCATCTCTTTGTTTCAACTTCAATTTTTAGCCTCCTCTGAACCACACTTCTCTAAAAATTTCAGAATTTCGAAAAACTCTAGATCTGGAAACTAATGCTCACAGATCTGGAATGTGAAACATATAAGATCATCACTTTGTTAGAGAAAGTATAGATCGAGAGTTAGATGGTCTTGATTCAAACACAGGGAGATGATGGATGTCGATTTCTCTACAATGAGATGAGAGAGAAAATGAGTGTGGCGTGTAGAGAGTGAGAGAAGAAGTATATGGAATGAACTTGGAGTCCACTGGAAAGACTCCAAAAGACTTCAATCGGCCGATACTATTAACTCCTAAATTAGAATACTGTTACATCAAATGTATAAAACAAAATGGGCTGAAAAAA